>OW964578.2:23198021-23798021 GCA_943138885.2 Tholera decimalis | reverse complement strand
TAGAAATCCATGCAAAGTCGCAGGCAATGTGCTAGTATTCTATACTAAGATTTGTTTTTGATCTATAGGTACGGTAACAAAATGTACCTCAAGTATATATTATCCTATTTTATTAAAGCTTTTAATCCTCAATACACTTTAAATACATAAATATATCAAGCAACATTACCTCTCCCTATAAGTTTTCCCCTTCTCAATTATAGTTACATGTAATATTTATTAGTATATGATTTTTGTATTGTATATGTATTTTATATTATTATGTTCAATTAATATTATTTATGTTGTTTGTACACTGACAGCCCTTAATCTGTCTCCTTTGATTTTTGTCCATCCAAAGGTTGTCTGTAAGCGATCGCCCTGTGCGATAATAAATTTTGTATCCATAGAAATATTGTGAGGTGTACAATAAAGTATATAATAAATAAATGTACATATAACCTACATATATGTTATTACATATGCATTTTCCATTGACAACCATTTAGTTGACTTTTTATAGCCATTAAATTATTTCCTTATCCTATGTCTACACACGCATATATATACATACATACGTAAACTACTCTTACTATCTCCCAGAAAAATAACTAGAGAACTACACCTAGATACAAACTGAAATTAGGCCCAGGTATTCTCTTAGTGACCCAGACAGCGTCAAAAATGTTTTGGTCGATATTGTATTCTAAATTAAGAACGGACCGACCGCTTCTTATGACAAAGTGATCTTAATCAAAATCACACACAAGTCTAATAAAAAGTAACATTCTATCTGTAATAATGACAGTAATAAAGAATAATTGAAAAGAATGGTTGAGCCTCTAATCTTAAATATATTATTTACTTAGTTACTTTTTATACACCTGCCATATTATCTCTTCACCTGGTTGACTGGTAGAGAATGCCTAAGGCAATAAGTCCACCTTTATACTTTTGTGTTGCATAAAGTTTTTCCCCTGCTTTCTCAATAATACATTTGATATTTATTAGTGTATGTTTTTGGTATTGTATGTATGTATTTTACATTATTATGTTTAATTAATATTATTTATGCTATTTATACACTGACAACCCTAAATTTTCCTTTAAGTTCTGTCCATATAGGTTGTCTATCTTGAGATCGCCCTGTGCGGTAAGACTGCTCATCGTACACTAGTTTTACTTCTTGTATCTATAGAAATATTTTCAGATGTACTATAAATAATACAATTCTGACATCATCTGCCTAGTCTTTTACAATCTATATCGATATATTTACATAGAGCTATTACCTATCTGACCACCACAACCCAGTAACTGGCTAACACTACTGTGTTACCCAGTTACTGGGTTGTAGTGGTCTTGGTCCCTTGGTAAGACCAGTGTCCTATTTTCAGGCTTCCAACTACCCGTAACGACTGTCAAAGATGTCCAAATGACTAATTCTATTGAGGTTTTACTAGTAGTAGGACTTCTAGTGTTCTACTTGGAGCAACTATCCTATCTAATCTCCACAACTTGGCAAGACAGGTGTCAGATGCTCTGGCTTCTAAATACCCATAATGGATGTCAAAGGTTTAGATACGAACTCTGAGCTTGATATTATCATCGTTTATCTTGATATTATCTATTTTAGTTTCAAAGGTTTTGGTAAGAGTAACGAAATTTAATTTTTTGATAGAAGTTGTGTTAGGAGAATAAGTAATCCATTATTCCTTGGATTATTGAAAAGCTGTATTAGGATGGAGGAGGTCTTTAACTAGTAGGGAAGTGTCATAAATATCTTTACCCAAATTTAGATAGAAAAATGATAAATGAGATATTTAAGAACTTATAAGGTTCAGTTGAAAACCAGCGTCGGACAATTTGCAGTTGTCTGTCATTTTGCTGAACTAGAGCTAACACAGCCGTGATATTGCTGTTTTATTTAATTCAGTTATTGTTTTACTTATTGTGTGCCCTTGCATGTGGGTCAAATAAATATATAAATTTTCTTTCTATCATTATTTTGTTATGACAGAGTATATATCAATTAATTTGTAATACAACTGAAAACTTACTTCAGCAAATGAAATGGTAAGAAGATAAGAAAGAAGAAGATCGTTATATAAGAAAATCGTTATGTTCAAAAAGTTTACCATAATCGAAACATAAACGTAAACCATGTGTTTTTGGTTTTGTTGTGTCATTCTAAACTACTCCTTAGCTGGAAATATTTCTATAATCAGACTGAAAAACATAATGTTTTGATTAATATTTCATATTTTGTAAACTATTAGTAATTCTAGATAAGTTTCAGGAACAGTTCGAATATTATCGATCATTTATAGCACAAAACGAGAAACTTAGAAAATAATGAATTCCCGCGTTCGTCTCGAAATGGTTTCATTAAGTCTATAAGGAAACTTATTGCTTTTCCTTATACCTAGCTAGACTTAGAGGCCTGCCTAGTAATATTGAGCAACGTTTGAGAAAAACTCCTTTACATACGTTTGATTAAGTCTGTATGTAATAAAATTTGTGCACCTGTTCAGTTCAGGGTACGAAATATTTATAGGAAAGGGTTCTTGACCTCGATCACGTATTTTGCTAAGCGATAGATGAGGTCTACGATGGAACGAGCGAGCACAGAAGATGCCTGTTCACTGTTGCTTTAAAGCCTGTCGGGCCATATGTGTTAGGGAACACAGAAGCTGGCAGAGAGTTCCACATCTTGGCTGCGCGCACAATAAATGTAAAGGACAAGCGCTTAGTACGACGTAATATCAACCAAGTGCGTATTAGTGACAGACAGTCGCAATAACGTTTTTCCCGGTAATCCTATGTCGTATTCACGTTGAATCTTAACACACGTACCCGTAAATTATGGTAACAAATACATCTTGCTTATATTTAATTTCCTGTCGCGCAAATGTTAATAGACCGACAATTCGCGAAGTAATGGTTACCACAGCGCGAGCAATCTACCAAGTTAACGTTGGCGCGAGAATACAGACTCCATTCTATCCCCTCCATTTACCAAAATATGGACGCCATCAGAATTGCCTAAGCTCTTTAGAGTTGCCAGCCTATTTCTACTCAACCAACTTCAGAAATATCGTAAAACCGGAAAGATAGACGGCCTATATCTAATCAACGATCAGTTCAAAAATCGTAGCAAGATTTAATATTAATTCTCAAACCTACAAGTCACATAAAAGCAGTTAGTAACAGAACCTTTCAAGGCATAGTAAACCTTACAAGCTTCAGAATAAAGTTGGCTTTTGTGCGAGTAGTCAGGGAGGTATAGATGTTATTTTACTCCCCATCGCATCTGCACCGAAATCGATAATCATTGCACGTGTTTTAAAATAATGTAGCCTCTACCCTCAGAGCCACGGGTTTAAGATAAACACCGAAATCTCTGAAACAAATATTCAGATTAATGCACTTACCTTTGATGATCAGCTTCGCACCGACCACAGGAAAAAATACAGAAAAAAAATAAAACAAACTAAAAATAAGGAAAGAAAACAGAGTTTAATGTTGCAGGTGGTAACAAATAAAACGTGGGTAGGAAGACGGAAGATGAAATGGGAAATTAAATTTTGCGAAATATCGGGTATTGAAAAGAAAAACGCGAAACACGCGCCTTTGACGGAGGTAGTGGCGCTCTGGACCAGAGCCTTCGGGGGCACGTTTATATACCCTACCGCGGGTGGAAGAGGTATCGGGGCGGCGGCCATCTTTGCCGTTGCCAGGGTAACGAGGAGATGGCCTATTACGGGAGGGTGGCGCAGATTAGGCGTACCATCAGCACGCAAAGCTTACGAGATAATATTAAAAAAAATAATTTAATAATTCCTGTTTGACAATAAATTAATTAGTATTAATCCTTGTGATTTAATTAGTGAGATTTTAGGATTATTTTTTGTTTTTCTCGGGTTTTGTTTATTATTTTGCCGTGATTGCGTTTGAAAATAATAATATTCTTATTTAGGTGAAAGTTTGATTAAATTAGTTTAAGCATTTTTTTTTGGGAGCAGTCTTTATAAACGGGGTAATCTAGGGAAAATGAGGAAGTTTTGTTTTTATTTAAATTAAAAACATTATTTAGGATGTTTTTTTCTTTAATATAACAAGATTTAATATTTTGGACCTACGTTGGGCGTCAAGTTACTTTTCTACTTTCTCAGTAATTATCTCATGGTTTTACTTAAATGAAAAAATGGGCCGTGGTGGGACGCCCGGTAGATGTGAAATATTTGTTTTAATATTTGAATTTATAATTAATAAAATAACTATACCGAAGTATGAAGTGAAATAAAGAAAAGTAGGAGTTCATTAAAGAATCTATTTATATTTCTTATTTTTTTAATTATAATAATAATTACAGAATATATTATATCACGCACACGCAAAAGAGCATAAAGATCATCATGGCATTGCATTCACATGCCGAAAGCCGTTATGGCATTCGAGTTGTCTTTACTGCCAAGGCACACCTATAGATGTTTTCATTATATTTCAGTTCCAGTGATAATTTATCATGTTGCGTTTCATAAAACCTAATTTCTGAATACCATGTTGGGCGCCAATATGGCACACAAAGCTTTGATCAGTAATTTCTAAATGAATCTGTGGTAACTTGATCTCTTGTACTTTATCACCGCTGTTTTTGTTATTCACCGCAATGTAGTATATATTATAATAACTCTCCCACATGAGAGCCACCTCTGCCGTACCCGAAATGTGAATATCTTTTTTATTCTAACTCAAATTCAAAATATTTTATTTCATACAGGCCTACATGGGTACTAATAAAACGTCAGAAGTCAGTGTACGGTTCGAAATTGGTTGTTTTCTATGGAGAAGAACCGGCAAGACTATTAACTGGTCCTAAGACTGCAACACGTGACCGCGGCAGACCATGAAGGAGATGGCGAAACGACCTGGATGACTTCCTGATGAATTGGAAGGATGAGGCCCAGAACCTTGAGCCCTGGAAGATGTGGAAGGTGGCTTTTGCCCAGCACCCAGTTGGGACACAACAGGCTAATATAATAATACATAATAATTTTATCTATTAATAAAACCGCAGTTCAAAGAGAAAGGATTAGGCGGATAATTATACCACCAATCGCAATTATTAATAAGAAAGAATAATTTATCTGAAGACATTAACAAAATCATCTACCACTCGTTACGAAATTAATTAGAGTATGAAATATGCTTCTTTTGCTGCCACTACCCCTCACTGCGTTCGCTTCAACCCTCCGCTCACGCACACAAATCCAAACTGCACACAACCCTACACTCCAACCTATGAATACAGCACACCAACTTGAAACATTTTGTTTTCCAACTAAAAACACAGATGGCGTAGTCCTCAAGAATTGCAAAGGAACGCCCGATGCTGTGTCTCACAGTGTATCTCCGTGTTGCGATCGAAATGTTCTATTGTTTCACACACAGGATGCTATATCGACGAATATAGCTGTCTCTGTCACTCACTATAGAGTTACATGCGCCGTCTCGCTCGGTTGCACAGCGGTTGACAGATGTAAATTCGCAGGAAAAAAATTGAGTTTCCACCCGTCATTGCAATTTTATTTTTGGTATAAATCATTTTGTTGATTTTGTTAGATTTTGGTAAATAATTATTTTTATTTATAGATTTTAGGAAGTAAGACTATGTTTCCTATCTTATTTCTATCTGTAAAGTTATTAGTATTTGCAACAATTTTCTTTTACAATAGTACCTAAGATGAAACAATATACATACCTACTCGAAGTGTCTACAGACTTTAATATTTAAGCAATGTTATTCCTTGATGTCTTTGCTAAATTAATAATTACCTCTATCTTCTCACATTTAAAGTCGAGTTTGTATTGCACGTGGCAATTTTTGTAACATAGTAACTTTCTGCCCGCGCTGAATATTTTATTACGACTGTAGTTTACGCTACTCGATTGTAGATGTCGCTAATGATGAGTACAATTAATTTATTTGAAATCTTCAATGTGAAACGTGTAGAAAGGAATCTCATTATATTTAGCGATGACTAAATTATTTTCTAAGCAAAGTAAACAAATTTAATTATACTAAGAATAGTTTCAGTGTTTGCTACTCGATACTAGATGGCGCTGGCTTTGTTTGCGCAATTGTCTTGAATAATATTATAAATACTATAAGAAATAAACAGGATGATTTTGAATAATGATCTCACTTTCCTATTTTAAATATTTATGCTTTTTCATAAAATGAAATATTTATTTTGTAGATTGATTATACCTACATAAATACCACTTTTAAATTCAGTTACATGAGGCCGCCGTTCCTTAAATTGAATACTGATAAGCCAATTCTTAAGAATGTGGTCCTAAAGTTCTAAGTTGAGCTACAAGATAATTGACAAATGCTTTCATTGTCTGCACAAGGGTTCTCAAATCTGTGTGATTTTTCCTTCAAAAGCCCCCTTCAGACATTAGGTAACCTACGTGGTTTTTACATGATTTGATCAGTGCGAATTGCATTGACTTTAAGAGACTGATTTTGAACTCTGAGGTAGTTAATTAACACTGAAATTGTAACTATTGACGTATAAAAGTTTTAAACCTACATAATATTGTAAACGGAAAGCAGAGCCTTTCTTTTTCGTGTCGGAAAATCATCGAATGACTTCTCCCGTTCGAGGTGGAGCGGAAGGGAGAGTCAGACTTCTACTGACTAAAAACCCACCCTACTCCTTCAGGTTCCCTTGCTTTCCGGGCCGCGGTATCTCGTTGGACAATTCCCGCAACCTAACAACAACGAAAAGCAGAGCCTAGATCGCACAGAACCAGGAATCCTATTTATTTATTTATTATATACTTTATTGTACACCTTACAATATTTCTATGGATACAAAAAAAAATATTAAACTAGTGTACAATGGGCGTTTTTAACAAACAGGGCGATCTCTTACAGACAACCTTTGGATGGACCAACTTAAAGGAGACAGATTAAGGGCTGTCAGTGTACAAACATAACATTAATTGAACATAATAATATAAAATACATACAATACCAAAATCATATACTAATAAATATTACATGTATGATTGAGAAAGAAGGTGAAAAGTTATAGGGAGAGGTAAAGCTCCTTCACCATTCTTTTGAACGCGCTGGTAGCGTTTGAGCACGCCTCACTTCTATGGGTAATGTATTCCACAAACGAACTGCTTGTGTAGTAAAAGATTTGTCAAAGAAAGAGGTGAGAGATATAAGAAATCTAGAGGATCTCAAGGATCTAGAATGTGTGACACAGAGGAACTGAAAAAGTTCCTTAAGATAAAAAGGAGTTAAAGGATTAAAAAGCACATTATAAAGTAGAGAAAGTAAGTGAAGATTCCGGCGAAACCTAAGTCATTTGAGCTGAGCACGGAAATCAGAAACATGGTCATACTTGCGCAAGCCAAATATAAACCTGATAAAGAGATTTTAAAGTCGCTCTAGTTTGTCCAGTTGGTCTTGAGTCAAGTCGAAATAGCTGGCATCAGCATAGTCCAGAATAGGGAGAAGGAGAGATTGATCTAGGGCATCAACCAATAGATTAAGTTATTTTAAGACAATAAATATTTTTTGTTTTTCATAATAATTTACAAATAACTTACCAAACACCTCAATCAAGATAACAATTGTGATATTAAATATTAAGTAACATAAATACTGTGATATAATAAAAAAATGATAATTAGTAATTAATATAATGTAACCTGTTAGAAAACTAAGATAGACTATAAGATAAACATAAATTGCAACGCCTTAACAGGTAACTAAGTTCTAAGAACCTTCCTATTGTTAACATCCTCAAAAATATATTGTACACTTAGTTCGCAATAAAGAATTTGAATTTGAATTTGAAGTCAATTTCCAGTCTTACCGAATGTACCCACTGCCTATCTGACCTCCAGAACCTAGCAAGTTGATAACACGTTACCCCTTATGTGTCAGATTTTATATCATCTAATTACCCATAACGGCTATCAAAGATAGATATACTCTTTATTGTACACCATAACAGAATGAAATAAGGACTTAAAGACTACAAAGGGTGTTACAATGGGCGGTCTTATTTACAAATTACCAGGATCAATGGTTTAACGTGCTTTTCCAAGTATATAGAGAACTTGGTATAGTAATAAAATTACCGAACTAAGAACGAGGTTTTCATAAATGAGAATACTAACAAAATATTTTAATAATCAAAATATTTTTTTTTTATTACGAATGAGTCCGCTCTTGACCACACACACCTGATGGTAAGTATAAGACGAGGTCTACGACCGAACAAGCGAGCCCAGAAAATGCCTATTCACTCTTGCTTTAAAGGCTGACGGATCATATGCGGCAGGGAACACAGAAGCCGGCAGAGAGTTCCACACCTTGGCTGTGCGCACAATGAATGTTGATGAAAAGCGCTTAG
Organism: Tholera decimalis; assembly: GCA_943138885.2. NCBI lineage: Eukaryota > Metazoa > Arthropoda > Insecta > Lepidoptera > Noctuidae > Tholera > Tholera decimalis. Next base: position 23,789,595 of record OW964578.2, on the reverse strand, counting down.
TACGACAAGACGGTATATCGACCAAGTGTGGATGGTATCTTGCGGTACGTCTGGTAGACCGGTAGTAAAAGGGGGATGAAGGGATTAGGTCGTGGAGCTCCTGCGCACACTCTCCGAAGTTAATAATAATCCGAATCCGAAGTTATTATTAATTAGTTTACAACAAGTGTGATTGCAGCCAGAAGACGCCTAAGCCTTGAATTATTTAAAAAATATGAATATCTGTAGTTTTTGCTATGTATATCTGCCATCTATTTAGTCATTTTGAATATTGTTTGTATGATATGATTATATTAGGATTACCTATTAAGTGTTCACTGTAAGATTTTCCTGCCTCTAAACGTGAGGACTTTTAATAGGCTCCTGTCTACTATACTATATATTTTTCTGTATTTAATAGCTGTTAATCCTCCATATTGATTGTATGGACTTTAAAAGAGACGTTGACCTCTGAGTTTGTTTCAGTGTTTCTTCTCAGAGTAGTCAGTTAGGAAACACTGGCCTCATCTAGTTTAAATTTACGAAAAAAAGACGTTGAACGTGTTATTTATACCTATTCGCAAAATAAACATCATTATTTCATACTTCTTAAATAAATAAACGGAAGAATTAGTTTTTCAACCATGGTTTCTTATACAGAGTTGATACGACCGAGGGGCTTAAAACTGCGTATACTAGGTACAATTTTCAAGCTTTGTACCAAAAATCAATTAAATAGGAGGAGTAGTTTAGTCGCAAATGATTTTGATGAGATGCACCTTAAAGCGATAAATCTGACCAAGACAAGAGATAGCACACGCCGCGCTACGTTGCCACTTTGTTATCTAGGTATTTAAGGTCAGTCACATTTATTTACAAAGGGTGGTTGCATTTTACTCTGATTTGTAAGCTATTTAGTTTGCTTGAAAAAAAAATATTTGCCTCTATTTATTTTTTAACTGTATCAAATTAATAATAAACACGTATAGTATACGTAGTGTAATTTAATAACCCTGTCGTATCAACTCTGTATAATTCGAAAAGTTATAGGTAGGCTTCAAAATGAATGAATTCTTTAGGTAACATATCGTCGGTCTAATTATCAGAATGCGTAACTCCAAAAAATACGAAAACAGACTTTTAATGCCATCACATGGCAGTATTCCATTGTAAAGATTATAAAATACTGCACTAGTATTTTATAATCTATACAATGGAATATTACTTATTTCCCAAAAATGATTATACGATGAGTATAGTACACTTATCAAGCTATAAAAAATATAACGTCTTACTGCATTTACACTTTCTAACTCCAAACACCGAGGCTAGAAAAGTTTGCACTTAAGTAAATTTCCTCACAAATACAATACAATATTAAAAAACACTTTTTTTATTGGAAATAGGTTCGCGTTTTTTTTTTTTTTTTTTATTAAAAAGATTACTAGCAATGTGGGTAGAATTCACATTACTAGCAATCTTGTTAACCCCTCCAACTAAGCTAAATATGCTTGTGTCTGGAGTGGGTTCACGCCAATAGTGTGAGTGGGGTTCGAACTTGCGACCTCTCGATCACAAGTCCGACACCTTATCCATTAGGCTATTGACGCTTTCACCACTATCTCACCTGATGGTAAGTGATGATGTGGTCGAAGATGGAGCACGCTTACCTAAAAGTAATCTATTCACTCTTGACTTAAAGACTTCTAGGTTGTAGCTGTCGGGAAACAGGCTCCGGCGGGGAATTCCACTCCTTAGCCGTACACACAATGTAGTATTTTAGTATAAATAAATTTCTCTACCAATCATCCATCACAAGTTGTAATATTGCAATGAATTAACAAATGAATCAGTTTTCTTGCTCCAGTAAAATTCACTCAAATGGAGTTACGAACTCTGATATTTAACCGTCGATATATTTCAGGATTTCCGAAAAAATAACAACCAAACAGGTTATCTTTGAAGTTGATCAACGTTTACCGAGGTTGCTCTAGATGGGTGACTATCATAACCATCATATCGAGAATTCTCTTTGCCTCGGAAAGCACAGTAAGCCGTTGTTCCCGGCTGTTAGGTATTTGTACAACTTTGACAGTCATTACCGGGAGTCAGAAGTCAGGAAGTCTGACACTGGTCTAGCTAAGTTGTATCGTGTTACCCAGTTACTGGGTTGTGGAAGTCAGATAGGCAGTCACTCTATGTAAAACACTAATACTGAGTTGGATACGGTTACACTAGAAGCCAACCCACTCCACCACTCGCTTGCTTTTGGAAACGATTGTTTCCAAAATTGAACACCCGTTGATTGCTTCTGGCAACGGAGCGAGTCACAATCAAATTTTTATTACTGCGCGTCGTACGCTCAGATGCGGTCAAAAATCACTGGCAAGCGAGCCTCTTTTTATTTTTGCGCCAAGCAACCGAGCGGTTAGTTTGGAAAAAGAAGTATATAATGATGAGTAACATAGCGACTGTAATCTGCATAATATTCATAAACATCTTCATCTTCTTCATTATAAATATCGCTGGTTTGTTAAATTATATGGGAACCTTGTAGGTACAGTCTGAGGAGATCTTTTGAGGAAAAATGGTCACAGATTTAAGTGGGCCTGTCCACACATTGCAAGCATTTGTCCGATGACCTATAGTTCAACTTAGAACTTAGAACGATTTGACGAACAATACCAAGATAAGGACGTTTGGGTAGGCCGCAAACTCGAAAAGCACTCAAACTGCCAGAGAATCATGTTTAATTCGAATAAAACATCCTACATAGTTCACATATCGCTGGTTTGCGAGAATATCGACTTAACTCGAAATGCTGTCCAATTTAACTAGATACTTGTGTGAAATAATCATAAAGTATGACATCGTGAACTGAGACACAATGCTAATTTTGCGCTGACGTTCATCAGAAAGAAACAGTGTTATTATTCATTTGAGACAAAACACTATATTTTATTTGCATGAAACAGAATATATACGATGTTGTTATAAATATGGAATCCAACATTTTTCGCTTAAAACGTAAGCATGTAAAGCTCCTAGAGACTAGGCCTGGGTTTGACTCAAAACTCTCTGATAAACGTCGGTGCAAAATAGGCATTGTGTCTCAGTTCACGATGTTATACTAAAATTTATGATTATTTCACAAAAGTATGTAGTTAAATTGGATAGCATTTCGAGTTATGTCGATATTCTTGCAAACCAGCGATATGTGAACTATGTAGGATGTTTTATTCGAATTAAACATGATTCTCTGGCAGTTTGAGTGCTTTTTGCGGCCTACCCAAACGTCCTTATCTTGGTATTGTTCGTCAAATCGTTCTAAGTTCTAAGTTGAACTATAGGTCATCGGACAAATGCTTGCAATGTGTGGACAGGCCCACTTAAATCTGTGAGCATTTTTCCTCAAAAGATCGCCTCAGACGGTACCTACAAGGTTCCCATATAATTTAACCAGTATAGATTGTACGGACTTTAAAAGAGACGGACCCCTGAGTTTGTTTCGGTGCTTCTTCTCAGGGTAATCAGTTGAGAAATACCGGCCTCATCAAGTTTACAAAAAAAATTACGTGTAAAAGTGTTATTTAATAACCAATTTGCAAAAAAAGATCATCTAAATATACACTCGAGAGCAATGAATCCGGGTCACTTAAAGAATCCTAAAAATCTCGGAAACTAAAAATGCTAGGTTAATGCAATAAATTGTATTTAATAGACAATGTAATACTCCTTAAATGAAGGTATTAAAACTTCTTAGTTATTGTAAAGTTATATCATAAAAAAATCAAATTTGAAAGAGGGCCACTTTCGAAGATGGAACTACGAAATTACAGCATTTGGTTTTGCTTTTGTTTGTAATCTGTCATTTATGTGGGTACATAAACCATGTTGATAGTGCTCTATATTCATTATTCAAGCTGAAATTATATCGCTTACGCCTGAAGAATGCACCAGAATACTTACAATGCTGGAAACCGGCCGGAGTCAGCGCGATACAGCCAGGACTGTCGGTGTGTCGCTGTCAACAGTACAAAGAGTTCTCCGACGTTACGAAGAAACTGGTTCTAACCTACGCAGACCAGGAACGGGCAGAACCAGGTGTACCACAGCACGAGAAGACCGATACTTGGTGAACACCATGCTTCGAAATCGCTTTCTCACAGGAACTGAACTCACCAATCAGTTTCGACGCCTCGGAGGAAGTAACCCAAGTGCATGGACAGTAAGACGTCGGCTTGCTAAATCTAACTTAAAACCCCTTAGACCTGCAAACGGCCCTAAACTGGAGCGTGGGCATCGTATTTCAAGACTAAGATATGCCCAGAGCCACGTAAATTGGAGTATTGAAGATTGGTCAAAAGTTATGTTCTCCGACGAATCAAAATTTATGCTCTACAAGCACGATGGAAGACACAGAGTGTATCGAAGACCAGGGGAAAGATTCAAGCAAGCATGCATCGAAGAAAAAGTAGCCTACGGTGGTGGGTCTGTACTTGTGTGGGCCGGAATTTCTTCTGAAAGTCGCACAGAGCTGGTGATCATAGAAAACGGCTCTTTAACTAGCGTAAGATATGTGGAAGAAATCCTCAATGATCACGTTGGTCCATTTATGGTCAATTTAGGTGAGGATGCTATATTTATGCATGACAATGCCCGACCTCATACAGGTAGGATTGTGACTACCTTCAAGAGATGAACATTACTCGTATGGAGTGGCCAGCGCGCAGCCCGGATATCAACCCGATCGAGCATGCTTGGGACGAGCTAGGCAGATGCATAAAACAACGAAACCCTCCCCCAATCACGCTTCGTGAGCTCAAAATTGCTCTCACAGAGGAATGGGAGAATATTCCCCAAAATCGTATAAGGAACTTGGTGTACAGCATGCCAAACCGCGTAAACGCAGTAATGGAAGCATGAGGAGGCAATACGAAGTATTAAAATTCAAGAAAATCGTAATAAAGTTCAAAAATTTCATGTTTCCTATTTTTGTTTTAAGGAGAGATCAGCAGTTTTTTTCTTTATGTAATTTTGTGTTAATAAAATGTATGGTGACTCATATTTTTTTTACTTTCATTTAAGGAGTATTACATTGTCTATTAAATACAATTTATTGCATTAACCTAGCATTTTTAGTTTCCGAGATTTTTAGGATTCTTTAAGTGACCCGGATTCATTGCTCTCGAGTGTATATAACTCAAAGGTGACTGACTGACTGACATAGTGATCTATCAACGCACAGCCCAAACCACTGGACGGATCGGGCTGAAATTTGGCATGCAGGTAGATGTTATGACGTAGGCATCCGCTGAGAAAGGATTTTGCGAAATTCCCACGGGATCGGGATTTACACGGGAAAAACTTCCCACGCGGGCGAAGCCGCTGGCACAAGCTAGTTTTTAATAAACTTCATAGTTTTTTAAATCTCACTAGTTGTTGCTTGTTTTCTTTCACGTAAAAATTTCGTATATTTCGCCATATAAAAAGAAGCATATTATGTTCTATTTATAGACTATAGTCTATTCCTGTGCTAATTTTGCTACTTCATCCAGATTCGTTTAGCCATTTTGGCATGATTGAGGAGCAAACATATTATACTTAAGTAAAGATACTTTACTAGTTGTCCGCAATGTTTTTCATCATTCCTGTGAAAAGTTCTCACATGCAAAGGTATTCTTGATTTAAAAACTCGTTCTCACATCCTCTGAATACGCTGCCATAGTTTCATCACAATCTAATCAATGAACGCATCCAGGAAAAACATAGGAACATTTATTTTTACTATACAGAAGAAAGATTTCTATTCTGATTTGGCAGCGAATTCTAAATTTGACCGTCGGCTGCGTGTATTTAGGTCCTCCAAACTCCGAAAGTAAGTCAATTCAAAAATATTTTATTTTATTTAAACCTACATGGGTACTTACAAAACATCAGAAGATAACTTTTCTGCTCGTTACGAATTGTGGTTTCCTAAGAAACTCTACAATAACTTTTATCAAAACTTCTCTTCTTCTAGGCAAGCGTGCTCCATCTTCGACCACATCATCGCTTACTATCAGGTGAGATGGTGGTCAAAATAAAATAAAATTATTGTTTTTTTTTTTAATATTACTGAATTAATAGGTTACTACTGGTCGTCTAGTGGTCAAGTTTCAATCATAATTTTGTTTTTTTTTTCAATCATAATTTAGATTATTTTGTATGAAAATATTAGTTTACTAATTCTCCATTTAACTTTAACTATATCATATTAACTTTTACTAAAATTGTAAAGTTGGAGGGTTATACCCTCTAACTTTACAATTTTAGTAAAAGTTTTTACGCACGTATTATGAGGATGAGACAGTGCAGACCATTCAACGAACTACAAAACACTAATTTTAATATAAAAAGCAATCTAAATATTCAATAATCCAAGATTGTTAATGATTGAAGTATCTACTAGATTCTTCCTCGGTTATTCTTTACTTTGGACCCTATAAGGTTACAAACAAAAGTTGTCTGTAAAAGATCGCTTTTAGTTATAAGAGCGCCCAATGTAACATAATATTTTTAGTGGCAAGACCCTATTTAATTTTATTATGGTATACAATAAAGATTATAAATAACTAAATAAATAAAGAAATAAAGCCTGCGACTTTGTTGGTGTGGAAAACTCGCACTATTTCCTGGAATAAAAAGTAGCTAATGTTCTATTCTGGACTATAATCTATCTCTGTTATATACGTGTACCCATTTTGATGAGATAGAATACGTAACAAACATCCGTGCATCCATTCATAAATCTAACCTTTCGCAGTTTTTTTTTATAGAAGTAACATAAAGTCATTAACCCTATAAAAAAATATGTATGTAATTTTTCCTGTATAGTGAGTGCATTTCTACAAACACACAGACTCGAAACACTACATAGTAATTATTAGGCCATACAAACATTTATTTGTTCCAAAGCGGTATTCGAACTCGCAGCGTAGCAGGCCATCGTTTAACGTTGAGCCAACCATTACTTCAAATAATATTAGTAGGTATAGTTTTTTCGATAACGTACGTACGTAACGTATAAAAAAGTGCAATTGGGTTTTTCTAAAAGGAATTTCTCAATATTAGCCCGGAGTTTAGAAGTTTACGGTGTTATACCCATCCGGGGTTGCGGTAATGTTCTAACGAGATACCGCAGCCCCGGAACTTAAGAGCAGCTGAAGGAACAGGGTGGGTTTTTAGTCAGTAGAAGTCTGACACTCCCTTCCGCTTTACCCAGAGCGGGAGAAGTCATTCGATGATTTTCCCGCCCGGGAAAAAAAATATCCCCATGTCCCGGAAAGGACGTTAAGCCCTTGGTCCTGGCTTTTATTTGGACGTCTTTGACAGTCGTTACGGGTAGTCAGAAGTCAGAAAATCAACTCGGTAAGGTAATCAACACCGTATCTACTCGAGCCGTTCAGTATTATTTGTATGGAACTCCCTACTACAACGCACACTAGGGCTTGCAATCCCGGAATACCGAGATCTCGGTATTGCGGGATCCCGCGTTATTTTCCAATCCCGCGTGATACGGGATTACGGGCGCGGGATCTACGAGATTTGCGGGACTGAAAAAAATATGCATGCGACCTAACGCGAGCGCGATCGCTCGGTGACTTGCGGCCAGCAGTATTGCCAACAACGCGGGGGCCGATGTCGCCCGTTTATCACAGCTTAAGTAGCCTAATCAAATAAATGTGGAGTTAGTAGATTACTTCATTGTTTTTTTTTTGTGATAAATAAACGGTGTTATTGATTGTTCACATACTAATAGTAATACGTAAATAAATGTGGAGTTAAGGTCTGGCAAACGAAAGTAGAGACTGAAAAAGGGCGGCAAATTTAAAAAATATCAGCATAGCAACCCCAAAACTACTATGAAATACCTGGAATAACCTTATTTGATGCTTTAGAATTATCTATTTTTTTTTCATCGGAATAAAAATACACGAGGTATTTTAGGTAGGTAATAGTTTAGATATTGTGTCTTAATTCGAATTAAAAAAAACAACGGTATTCTAAAATAGTTCTGATTTATTCACTGTTATCAAAATCTGAATGTAAGACTTCCATGTGGAAAGTTTCATTAGAGACACTGGAATCATTGTTTCCTACGTTAATTATAAAACTTTCTAAATTATTTTCTGTAACTCTGTCCCATTCTTTATATTTATTTTCAACATGGATGACATGATAAGTAATTTTCTTTCACTCCTCGAGAGTTATATTTTCAAACGTCTCTTTTATAACTTTCTCTAACTCCATACTAACTCAATGGCATTTAGATCACAGACCACAGTGGTAGGGGGGAAGTCGCAATACCTCGTGACTCGTGCCCATACTGCTCCATAATTTCATGAGCTTCATATACTGGCTCTGGTGTTTCGTTTTAAACTTGTTTTCTAACGATGTAAGATTCGTTAATTTTGTTACGAATAGCATCTATGTCGAAACTATCTAAGTCGGACACTGTGGGTTTATATGGCCTTTACGCGCACATTCCTTTCTAATTATTTTTAATGTAGTAACGCTCACTTCTGTAAAGAATGGTAAAACAAAATGATTAGGTGCTGCAAATCATGAATTCAATTACATCTTTATAAAGTTATGTACTCCTAGTAAAAACTTACCAGTGGTTGAATCTATTTCATCCAAGTACTAGTTCTGGGTTCTTATCCTATCTTTCTGCTCTAAATCCGTAAGTTTTTCAATAGTTTTCACTATCTCATCAACCCCTGCTACATCCACCAGATTTTCTATAAAAGAAAAAAAAAACATGTTAAAAACCATGCAACATTTAATAGTATATTAAATAACCATAATGCATTATTATGAAGGTGTTTAACATATTATAAAATGAATGTGAATCAAAATAGAGAAATATTTTTCCTCGCTAAAAGATAAATATTAATTATGAATTACGACAAAGTATCAACTAGTAGCGTTATACTAACTTATGAAATCGAACACCACCCGTAAACAATCTTGTTTTTGTTTGAATTCGGCGTCTTTCTCCTGTTGTTTTTCTTGATATTTAGACATCATGCGAAATAACATCTCCCGCACTCCACTTTTAATAGCTTTGTTCATTTTTCGCTGAATAAACGCAATTAACAAGATCACAACAAATCACCAACAACATGCCATCTTGTTTTGGAAAATTGAGTTTGACATTATTATAGCATTGCCATATCAAAAGTTTGCAAATAATTCGAGTGTCTACTTTCGTTTGTCAGACTCTAGTTGATTAATTCATTGTTTTATTTGCCTTATATAAATGTGAATATTTTCAATATGCGGGATCCCGCAAATACCGAGACCCCGCGGGATTGAAAATTCGTAGTCCCGAAAATACCGAGATTGAATTCAGGCTGCGGGATTGGAAGCCCTAACGCACACTAATCGGAATCGTAACGTAATCGCTTCGCCTCGGGACAAGCTCACGAACCGCGGTGCGGTGCGTGGTCGACTTGCAGTTCCCGCGCTTACGGTTCTCCGTACCCTAGCTTACGGCTCTCCGTACCCTAGCTTACGTCTCTTCGTCCACGCCCCTCCTGCGGTCTGCATTGCCGAATGTGCTTTCATTGGCTGTCATTCACAAGGTTCAATTCTAACAAAAAATAACGATGAATAGGGAGAAACTCTTAGAAAAAGTAAGAAAATATCTATGTTTATATGATTTAAGTGACTCTAATCAGCGGTCGGCGAGCCGTCAACTAGCGGTCAGTGAGCCGTAAACGCGGCGTCGCACGGTGGGCTGAAAATCGGCTTTCATAGACTTAGGCATTTTATTTTGCAAGTGCGAGTTTTTTTGCCGGATATCACTTCTATTAGTTATAACAATATACAAAAATGACACCAGAATTGATTCTGCACAGAAACGAAGAAATTATAATTTTTTTACGAAAATTTTGTATGGAGCTAGTATGAAAAATCGAAATATCTCTAAAACGGCAGCGATAACCGTAATATCCTTATAGGGGGTTATAGTACTAATTATTTATGATTTTTTGACATACGTTACATAATGGTTGTAGATGCCTTTTTTTTTAAAAATCGTCAAAATATTTTTATTTATTTTTACATATTTAAACGTTCCTTTTAGTGTTTAAGTTGAAGAATTCAGAATGCCCATGCTGTCGCTTCTTTTTGAAAGATAGGGGAATGAAATTGTTAATTGATCATACCCTAAAAGTATGATTACAACATAAACGGACACATAATAATAATAATATCCTTATAGGGGATTATAGTACTAACATTATTTATTTTAACATATGAAACTGTTCAAAACGATCCATGAACTGTGTCAAAGTTAAGAACATCGTTAGGAAGCATGCTTTTTCCCCAAATATTAAGAATATGTGAAAAAAAAAGACTGTATATAAACTTTTTATTGATAGGTAATTTAAATAAAACAGAAGTAACAAAAATAATATCTAATAAATTCAATTATACAAAATACATATTTGAAACTATAATTTATGAAATTATTAACTAAACATATTGGTACAATAAACTAACATAAATAACAAAAGAACATAAAGAAAAATAATTAAATTTTACAAATTTTCTTTACAACTTTCGTTGTCGGACTCCAATTCCGAGTCAGAATCCAGATCGGATATACCTACAAACTCGAACTCAGTTTCCGGAAACTGTATTAGGTCGAGAGTTTCAGCAAAAAAGGTTGTCTTCCTTTTGGCATCTAACTTCGGCCTTTGTGCACTTAGAAAAGGATCCGAAGAAACAACAAGCATATTTAGGATATCTTGATTAGAATCTTGCCTGCTTCTTTTCCGCGAATGATGTTCCCGGAACCTCCTAAAATCTTTGTTTCGAGACTCTGAGGCTTCTTCCGAGAGAGTCCCAATCGGGACAATATCATTTTTTTCGATTATGTCAGCTCCGTGTATTAATAGTTTATGTACGGTTGATGACATGTAGTACCAGTCGTATAATTCCACGTACTTTTCTGCTGTTTTGCGAGCAAAATCTTTAAATTTGATGACATCGATCTTCTCACCAGATGTTATTGCTTGCAAAATAACAGCAAATCTTTTTATCAGGTTTTGATCCAACCCAGTAATAGCTGCAGTTTTATTGGGAAACTCGAAAAACTTCCTTGCGGTATTCCCGTCATTGGTAGTTCCCGAGCCTTGTTTTACTATATCAATTAACAGATTGAGCTCCTCTTTAAATTTATTTTGAATGTTTTTTTTTCTGTTTTGTAACATATCTTTATGCTCATTACTTCTTGCTGCCCACTGTTTGAAGTCAAGTCTGTACGCAATGTGTAACAGACATTCCATGCAATTTATACGGGCATGTAGGGATGATAGGCCAAATTCATATATGTCAGAACACACAGTTTTTGATGTTACAGCATCTAAGTGGTTCATTTCTGTTGGTTTTGCTAAGCACAGGTAGCATGATGCATTTGATCTAGCTTCAGAAAGGTACGTGCAGACTTTTGCGTCGATCATTGTCATCATTAGTTTATGAGTCACCCTGTTACTATTAATGCACTCTGTGGGGTTAAGGGCCTCAATTTCCTCATCCATTTTTCTTTTGTTATCAATGACAACTGCATGGCTTTCTTTTACAAAAGTGAACTGAACCGGACGACAATAAAAAGTTGAGCATGGTTTCGGGTTTGTCCATATAGTATTATCTCCATCTGTCAGTTTCAGTGGCACCAAGGAGGTCATGAAAATGCTTGAATCATCATGCTCGCCGTCCATTTTCTGCTTGTATCGGCTTTGATTGGAAGCACCATCAAATCCCCACTTCGATATCAGCTTTAACTGCTTATTTTCCACATTATCAGAAAGACTTTGAAGAATCCGCTTCACCGTGATGTCAAGTAAAGCTTGAAGTGTAATTCTAGCTGATGAATCCGTAACTGATACTGATTGATTAGGAGGGTAGCATGCAAGCTTAGTTTGTTGCAGTTTATAGTAGGATGGGTAAATATCCTTAGCACCTTCCCGAATGGCAGTCTCTCGCAACGTAATATATTGCCACTTTGAAAGCTTAAGTGAAAGAAGCAATCCAAGTGCTTTCTCTGGTGTAAATATTACTGTTTTCTTAATGCTTTCCTTGATTTTAACGGCAGCTTCTGGATTTTTGATCATATAATTGATTACAGATGCGATATCTTCATAACCTTCTTCTTTTAAACGTGCTGAAGCTGCATATGCCAATTCACAGGAATCCTCGCCTATGTGCTCACTAGATCTTCTCTTTTTCTGTTTGCTTCCCAGATCTTTGAATGGTTTTCGGGACCTTTTTGTCATTGTTCCAACAGTCGATGATGTCGAAGGTTCTGGAGAGACTGAGCGTGCTCTTGGTATCTCATCAACAGTTGGTTCTTGATTTATTAAAGTTTGCACGCAACTCGGCCAATCAATATTTGCTTGCAACCACTCTCCGTACGTATTTCTAAACTTATCAAAGAATCGTTTAGATTTCTGCCACCTGTTTAAAGCAGCTCGCGTGAATCTCCGGCAAAATTCTTTGAGAGTTACTTGATCTTCGGCAGAAAGGCAATCGCCTATGCGGGACACAATTGCACTAAACAATACTTCATGATTAAATGAAGGACACTCACTTTTTAGAAGAACAAACAAATCTAAGTTGGTGATTAAACTTTCCATTCTAAGATTTTGTAGTCGCAAAGCAAATAGTTTTAGTGTTAGCAGTTACACGGTTGTGAACAATCTAAATTATGGAACAAAATTATAGCCCTTTTATTGTATAAAGTCAATAATTAGTTAACTACCCTCATTAAAGTTATAAAAGATATGATAATAAAAATTTATAATCGTCAAAAACATTTCGTAGAACTCATAGTAGAACTAATCAACATTAGCAAATCACATTAGCTCACTAATTATAAAAAGGTGAATGCAGTTCTTAGTTGGTATTGTTGCGAGATATTTCAAATCATTTAATCACTTAATAGGCTCATTAGAATCAGAAGACTACAACCATCATTCTAATTACTTAATTACTTGTCATCAGACTCATTAGATGACTACACAATATGTTATTTTGTATTTTGAACGTATGCAATGTTTTAAAATTCCTTTTGTGTCGATATTATTATGTGTCCGGTTATGTTGTAATCATACTTTTAGGGTATGATCAATTAACAATTTCATTCCCCTATCTTTCTAAAAGAAGCGACAGCATGGGCACTTTGACACTGATATTCAACTATTTGGTATTGTTGGAAATCTTACAAGATCAACAAGATACTACACACCTCTGTCTAGTCCTTCAGATCTATAGGGGTGATGCTATTTTATGTTAAGAGTTGTTAAAGCTCTGAATTCTTCAACTTAAACACTAAAAGGAACGTTTAATATGTAAAAATAAATAAAAATATTTTGACGATTTTTTAAAAAAAAAAGGCACCTACAACCATTATGTAACGTATGTCAAAAAATCATAAATAATTAGTACTAAAACCTCCTATAAGGATATTACGGTTATCGCTGCCGTTTCAGAGATATTTCGATTTTTCATACTAGCTCCATACAAAATTTTCGTAAAAAAATTATAATTCCTTCGTTTTTGTGCAGAATCAATTCTGGTGTCATTTTTGTATATTGTTATAACAAATAGAAGTGATATCCGGCACAAAAACTGGCACTTGCAAAATAAAATGCCTAAATCTATGAAAGCCGTTTTTCAGCCCACCGTGCGTCGCCTAGCTGTAGCCGAGTCGACATGCCGGAGCTTCATCCGCTTACGTTACGTAGTTACGTTACGTGGACGCCTGTTTGACGCCAAGGGGAAAATCGAGGCGGTGACGATCCGCTCTTGAGTTGATATGTGAGCTGTGACCTATAGTTGGGAAAAGTTAAACGGATGATGACGATGGTTAGTATAGTTTTAGGTAGTGTGTTTATACTTAGGCAGGCACAATACTAACCACACCATAACCATTGCTCTCGAAATGGTAAAAGAAAACTTCGTTTGGTGACATCCACCAGCCCGCCAATTGCTATTTGTCTATCACAGCATTAGGAACATTATAGGGTAGCTATTTCTATAAATAAATATAGAATAATCTATATATATAAAAGAAAGTCGTGTTAGTTACACCACTTATAACTCAAGAACGGCTGAACCGATTTGGCTGAAAATTGGTAGAGAGGTAGCTTAAAACCAGGAGACGGATATAGGATATTTTTTATCCCGGAATTCCCACGGAATCGGGACTTAAGCGGGAAAAAACATCCCACGCGAACGAAGAAGAAATGGAGAGTAGGGTAGGGGTAGTGTAGGGTTGGTGTATGGTAGGGGTAGTGTAGGGTTAGGGGTAGGGTAGGGGTAGGGTAGGGTAGGGTAGGGTAGGGGTAGGGTGGGGGTTGGGTAGGGGTAGGGTAGTGGTAGGGTAGGGGTAGGGTAGGGGTAGGGTAGGAGTAGGGTAGGGGTAGGGTAGGGTTAGGGTAGGGGTAGGGTAGGGGTAGGGTAGGGTTGGGGTATGGTAGGGGTAGGGTAGGGGTAGGGTAGGGGTAGGGTAGGGGTAGGGTAGGGGTAGGGTAGGGGTAGGGTAGGGGTAGGGTGGGGTAGGGTTAGAGTAGGTGTTGGGTAGGGGTAGGGTAGGGGTAGGGTAGCATACCACGCGAACGAAGTCGTGGCGGGTCAGCTAGTATATGTGATAATTTTAATCCGTTGTGTTTCACAACTTGGTTTACCGCTTTTGTAAATAGTTGTTTCAAATCCGTCAGTCAGGTTACCTAGCACAAATTATCTATTATTAAATCAGCTAGGTAACTATTACTTATTTATTTATTCTTTATTTCGGTATTACCCATATATTAGTAACGACTTTAACTATGTTAGTATACAACGTGTAACGGAAACCCCATATCTATTCAAAAGGACTGAAGACAACATCTGGTATGGAGTCTCTATGCAAAGTTTCAGCTTAAAATAAGTGACTCACAGAATTGACCCCAAATTATTGGTTTCCTATGTTTCTTGAATACCAGTAATAAAATAAACAAACGTGTCACAGCACTATGAGCGTCATCACTTTCCACGTCACTTGCTAATAAAACGGCAATTCTCTTCGTTCTTCTTAATTTGAAAAATTCGGCCTCTGGTATCAATGTATTGAAATTTCTAATATGCTCCACACATGTAGACATAGGATTAGAAAACCCTTGCCATATCGTTTTTTATCATCCAAAGATGCCATGCACTCGTTATGTATATAACCTTTAAATTACACGTTGTATAGGTACCTATAATAAATGACGAGAAAATAAAAATAATAAACAAAATAAATAACTAGTGTCCAGCAATTACAAAAACGCCTATGCAGCCTTTTTTTACAAATGATGATATTTCTATCAAATGATATATACCTACATTTTGTACAGGTTTAGGCATGCTCTACTTCCTAATATATATATACTCGTCTATGACTATGCGATCCGCCGTCTTAACAACATAACTGTTTACTAGCGGAAGCTTGTAATTAGCCTTTTTCTACATATTGTCAGTGTTCACTCAAATGTATTAGCTGTAAGTTTCCTTAAAAATTATAAAATAAAATATACTTAAGAAACTACCATCTTCTGGGAACACCATGATGCATTGGGTACAGGTGTCCCATCAAAATGCCCTCGGTCTTAATTATAATCAGTACTTGTGTATGTATTAAAACAAACTCAAGTTTAAAGTTCCTTCATGACATACTTACATGCAATATTTCTTGAGCCTAGAGGTACCGAGTCACTCCACCAATTTCTTTGGTAAGTCGTTCGCAGCTCAAGCAGCACGACTGTGGAATGCTCTCCCCATGTCAGTAAGACAAGCATAAACCCTTCCTTCATTCATCATATACATGGTAAAAGATCTCTATCTCTGTTTAATTTGTTACTATTTTCATAATGTCTCAGCTTTTTTATGTTCATATATGTATTGAGTATGTAGTTTATTACTTATGTACCCGACACCGTGGGAATTTCGGGATAAAAATCTCCTATGTCCATCCCAGGGTCCTATAAAACTATTCCTGTGCCAAATTTCATCTAAATCGGTTCAGCGGTTTAGGCGTGAAAATATATATTAGTACACCATGGACTACCCGCGTATTTATTTTCTCCTACTGTGTCAAATCCATACAAAGCTTGGCTGTAAACGATCGCTTTTAGCGATAAGACCACCCGTTATAAATACGTACTTGTTTAATTCTGTTATGGTGTATAATAAAGAGTATATCTATCTATCTATCTAAAACATACAATTCAAAACCAAAAAAGACTTTCAACTTGTTTGAAAACAAAGGATAACGTTCAGCAAAATATTTACGAGCACAAGAGAACAATTCCGATCTCATTTTTGCATCAGTTTCTCAACTATGTTTTCATTACAATCGTAGAATGCGTTCCACAGGCTCCACAGAGCATGAAACTCCAGCAGCGCCCGGTCAACGAAAATATTTTAAAACTAGCTCAGCCTGGGACTTCGTACGTGTTGGTGGTTTATCCCGTGGAAATACTGATCTCGTGGGAATTCCGGGATAAGAGGTAGCATTAAGCGTCAACAGCCTAATGTGTCGGACTTGTGATTGAGAAGTTCCGGGTTCGAACCCAACCCATTACATTATTGCCGTGAATCCACTCCAGACACAAGCATATTTAGCTTAGTTGGAGGGTTTAACAAGATTGCTAGTAATGTGGATAATACCCATATTGCTAATTCTCTGTTTAAAAAAGAAAAACTATATATTTTTTACTAATATAGTTGTTTAAGTATTTCTGTTACTAACACATTATGGATTTTCTGTATCCGAAATAAAGTATATATTATTATTATTATATTATGTTGCCCTGTGACCCCCTCTATCTTCCAGTAAAAGTCCTATTAATATTGGTTCAACTATTCTACAAATTAGCTCAGACAAACAGAAAGACAGATCAACAGACAAACAAGTTTAATAAGTTTCTGTTTTATTATCGTAGAAATAACTATAAGCGCTTGTGAAAAAACTCACAGACACTAGAATTTTATTTAAATGTATTTATAGGATATATACTAAGGATATATAGATGTATCACATAAACCAATCGTATTAGTGTGTGTCAATGTGTTCTCATAGAAACTGGTGCTCCACAGCTAGTTACACAGATATACTTATATATCTAATTATATATATATATATAATTCACAAGACAACCGATAAAAAACGTTTTATTTCCGTTTTCAATATAATATTTAGTAGGCTTGTTCATACTCGGTCACTGACAGGAACGCTCCGAACTAGTACAATTGTTCAAATGTACTAGTTCGGTCTTCTAGTACTATTAGTTCATTTTAGTTCATCGATAATTAAGACATCAGTCAGACGTGATGGAATACTTGCATATTTGATTTTCCTTCATACTTTGCAGGCTTAGGACTATCATTTTAATTATGATACATTTTAAATAATTTGAATATTATTTAAATAAGTAATATTTAATGAATTATTAAAATGGCGTATTTAAAAATCAAATATTTAGTGATCTTCATTTTCAACCGACGACAAAAAGCGGAGGTTATCAATTCGACGCGTATATATATATATATTTTTTTTTTAATGTATGATCATCGATTACTCGAAGACGGCTGAACCGATTTGGTAAATTCTTTTTTTGATTGAAAGGGTATACTTCGAAATTGGTCCCATTTTCATAAACGTTAGGATCTGGTGATGGGATTTTGGAGAAATCGAGGGAACTCTTCAAATATTATAGGCACACCTATGACGTTTTGGGTATTTATTATAGTAACTTGTGCAGTTGCTCTCAAAAAGTACCATTTGAGGAAGTGGAACTGATGATGAAGACCACAGATGGCCGCCGAAACTACTCAATAATAAGTATTGAGTGGATTGCGATTCGATTACTTGAATATGGATGTTAAGCACTTTATGCTCGTCACAGTGCATATGGTGATGTAGAGCTGATGGTGAAGTACCAGGAGAACTCCTCGACAATTAATGGCCCAGCATTGGGAAAACCAATATTTTGTAAAAGCTTATAAGTAGTTAACATTTAGGCTCTTGTAACTAGGGAAATTAATAATAGACCAACTAAAAAGTGTGAAATAACAACTTTTTACCAAAAAATTAAACCGACTCCCCAAAACCCCCACCACAAAGTGAAAAATAACTTTAATTTCGGAAGTCGGTGCCAAAAACGAAAATACAAAACTAAAGACACCGACTACCGAAATTAAAGTTATTTTTCACTTTGCAGTGTTTTTTGGGAGTCGGTTTAATTTTTTGTTAAAAAGTTTTTTTATATACATATTTTCTTTTTTACAATCCACACGAAACAAAACCAAGCATAAGTAACATAAACTTGAAATTATTGTTACTGTTGAGTAACTTCACTAACAAAGTTAAAATAACAAATAAAAACATCGAAAACAATTACCTACTATCAAAGAGCCATAGAACGTCCAGGCCATAGATTATGCACATAAATGACCGGTCACAGTTTCTCGTTCTCCAGGTCAACGTAGTTCGTACATCACTTATTCCTTCAGCCGTTCTTACTCGGCTCTCGTGTCTGGATGTCGCTAGGATTGGTGATTAGTTCACTGTACTAGATGACCGATTTGAGCGACAGAAACAGAATAGTTCGTTCTAGTTCACATGACGGAATTGCGTCCTAACAGTACATAGTACATGTACTACACAAGCCTAATATTTAGCGATGTAAGGTAGTCGTTTGATCGTAGACCTCATCTTGTACTTACCATCAGGTGTGATCGAGGTCAAGTGAGGGCTAATTCGAAATAAAAAAATAAAAAATAAATATGGTTCTATGACAACTCTTTTCTTCACGCCCCGACCGCCACAGCAGGCGCCGCGAACGTCGGGCGAGCTGATATCCAGCCACCGTAGACGCGGGCTTTCAGACTGCGAGCAGGAGGTAGCACCGTTCGGTAAGGACCGGGCCCGCTGAGAAGGGGCGTCGTGTTCCACGCGCGTGTTAGAAGTGATAGATATATAGATATAAACATATATTAAACATGATTACTAGGTGTTTTATAGAAATAATTAGTAGTCTGTATAGCAATATCAGTTTATTAATTTACCACCGGTTCGGAAAGTAGTTATCTATGGAGAAGAGCCGGCAAGAAACTCCACAGTTACTCTTTTCAAAACATCGTCACTTTCACATAATTTCAAGTAAAAATTAACACAATATTATTAGGACACCGATACAACAACATAATTCTATATATAAAAATATTATAAAATATTAATAAAAGTTAGAAACAACACAAGTTCACTTAACTTAGGTCCGTTCGGTGTGACTGCTCCAGAGCGACTGAGAGTGACTGTCCCTAGAACGACTGAGCGGCGGCTTTTATACACAGTGGTAAACAAGTGACGTCACATCGTACGATTTTAAAACAGATTTGTTAACCTTTGTATTTTAACATTAAGCTATGATTAAATGATATAAAAATACAGTAGATATGTTGAAATTAATTAGTTCAATTACATATTAGTCTTACGATGACAGATGATTCAACACACAAAGAAGGGTTATTTCTAAGTAGCAAATTAGTGTTTTATACAATAAAGTTATTAGATTAATGTGAATATCTTTAGCAAAATATGATATTAATTATATAATATAATAATCAGTTACTATTATCTAACACGGCCATACTGACATGTACTTCGTTCTCGAAGTACAATTATAATATTCTAACACGATCATTTCAACGTACAATTTAGGTACATATTATTAGAATAAACCAATAAGTAAGAAAAAATAAATTAACAACATCTGCAATGCTACAATATTTCGTAATCATTATTACTTCGCAACGTCTATCAATAAGTCATAATCGCATTAAAAATCAATAATAGACAAAGCTAAATCACCCGCGTTCAGAGAATGTCAGACAACAGTTAAGGCATTTCATCGGTCATAATAATTACGAAATATTCATAATACAATTCACCTGAAATAATAATAACAGCATAACAAAAACAGTAGTGTTATCACTTAACTTTTCAAACAATTTTCTTTACATTATCGTGAATGGATAAGGATTTCTCATCATTTCATCGTACAATATTTCATTTTCATCATACAATATTTCGTTTTCATCATACAATATTTCGTTTTCATCATACAATATTTCGTTTTCATCATACAATATTTCCTTTTCATCATACAATATTTCGTTTTCATCATACAATATTTCGTTTTCATCATACAATATTTCGTTTTCATCATACAATATTTCGTTTTCATCATACAATATTTCGTTTTCATCATACAATATTTCGTTTTCATCATACAATATTTCGTTTTCATCATACAATATTTCGTTTTCATCATACAATATTTCGTTTTCATCATACAATATTTCGTTTTCATCATACAATATTTCGTTTTCATCATACAATATTTCGTTTTCATCATACAATATTTCGTTTTCATCATACAATATTTCGTTTTCATCATACAATATTTCGTTTTCATCATACAATATTTCGTTTTCATCATACAATATTTCGTTTTCATCATACAATATTTCGTTTTCGTCATACAATATTTCGTTTTCATCATACAATATTTCATCAGTATTTCATCGTACAATAATCCATCAGTATTTCATCATACAATAATCCATCAGTATTTCATCATACAATAATCCATCAGTATTTCATCATACAATAATCCATCAGTATTTCATCATACAATAATATACATAAATTCTATAATTAAAGTCTTTCATTATACAATTATTTTTCTTCATTTATATCTAAACAGTATACATTATATAGAGATTTTATAAAATAAAACAGTACCATTCAAATAAAAAAAATACATATCAAACAAGTTTAAAGTGATAATAACCCACATTCAATGTAAAAATAATTAATAGTACAATAAAACAAATAATCAAAATAAAAAGGAAAATCGAAAACCATATTGGTATGAAAAGATCAACATCAGAGATTTATGAAAATCTTAATTTAAAAAAAAAAATTAGGCAATAAAATAATAAATAAAAAAATGTGTAAAAATATTAACAATATGTCGTCTAATTGTAAAATAAAATGTCAAAGATAAAATCTATAATTATACTAGAGATAATATGTCATTTAATAATATATGAGTAATACAATAATAAAACAAAATGCCATAAAAATATCAATATATAAAAAGAAAAAAAAGAATCCTATTTAGAACAATAATTTAAATGTCTTCAACATCTACAATTTAGCCATCGTTATTATTATTTATCACTATTACTAATCAAGTTTGTATGGGTGGAATTAACGAATGGTAGCCTCACTACGGTCAAAAATCAATTGCTGAATTACAGTATTCATGGATAGTTGAACTTTCCACGCACCGCTCGGCCAGTCTGATACATCAGTACAAGAAGTGTTTATCATATTTGTAATCGTGGACACATTGGTTTACTTTTCCATTACTTTTAGGGCTTCCTGAAGTTATTAAGTGGTAAGGTCCGTATTACAGTACCTACGTGACTCAGGTTCAGTACCAAATTTTTAAGAATAAAATATATGTATTGTACAGTTTCACTACAGAAATTAATTTTTAAGAATTTGCTCAGCAAATTTTTGAAGGTAAGTGGTATTAAGGATTTTTTTCTAGCATATGAAAATATAGCAAGATTAACTTGTTTTTGGGACGGAGTAGATCCTAAATAATATCTATGACAGTGCTGTTATAAATTGCTCACTGATTATATACTTAATAGTATTCAAATAAACATTGGAGAGAAAAAAAAAAAAAAAAACTGTCAGTAGAAATATTAAAAGAAAACAAAGTTATAGTTAAAACTAAACAGAAATGCATTTTTTTTTTTTAACAAATATTGGTCAATATATGGTGGTGGTATTACAAATTGTAAATTGTATCACATCTTGTGAAAATCTATACCATTCCTTAAACTTATTAGCAAACTTGTATGGGATGCTGAAGTTCTGTTTTTCTATTCAAATCATTATTGAAATAAATAATTATTGTAATCAATTTAAGTTTAGGAAACACAGGATTCATCTAGTAACTGAAAATGGCCAAAAATTATGGAACTATGTTCAATGAATCTGTACTTGAGGAACATTCTAAAATTTAATCTCGACTCAAAACTAGTTCTAAAGAGAGATCAGTGCCTATGTGACCTAATTTGACTATTGAAATAAATTATATGGCAACATTTTAAAAACCATTTCTGATTATTTAATAATTAGCAACTATGGAACCCATAATGAATTTTGTTTTCAATTGTGATAAGTGTAAGTTTCAAAAATTCAAATTAAATATTCTCTATACAAATCGTGTCGCATTACTACCTCACTAATTCGTCAACAAGTGAACAGACATCAAATTTTCTAAATGATATAAATTATCATCATTCTGAAATTTATTTGCGATTTCTGTATAAAAATGAGTTACAAATGGTGTACATTATCAAAACGTATAAATACTTCAGTAAAAACCACACAAAATTTATTTAATAAAAACAAACCGGTTTCGGATTTACACTTCTCACAAACGAGAAATCAAGTAAATATCCAGAAAAAATATCTTGGACTTTGGCTGAATGATAGGCTCAATTGGAAAGTACACATTGATCGTGTTAAAACAAAATTAAAAACATTGATAGGAGCGTTATGGAAATCTACAGAATATCGAAAACAAAGAAGAGCCTGATTCTTAAAATTTCATGTTGAATACTTAATAACAACATCACCATTAATTCATTACAACTGAATATTAATAAGTTGCAGCTAATGACTAACAGGTGCATAGACTAATTACGGGAAAAATACTATATTGTTTGTGTATGGCTGTACTTTGGTCTGCCGGAGGATTTGAAGCGAACTAATAGCGTCCATAAAAAATAAACTGAAGAAGCATGTTCGAACAAAGTAACATATCGCCTCCAACTTTTTCAAGAGTGAACACTACTTTATAATTATTATTCAAATATATACAATACTTTGTATCTGATTTTAAGTGAATCATAATGATCTTATGAGAAGTATATGACATACCTACACAGGTTCCAAAGAACTTTCCAAGAAACTTTCTCAGAGAAATTGTGATGATATAAAGCCGAATACAATTTTTTTTTTTTTTTTTTTTATTTATGTCAAGACTACCATTATTTGAACAACCCATGACAAAATTTAAGTTAGTCAGTAATTGTACTTAGTTGGAAGTATATTTAATTAATTAATATTTAATATTTTTCAGCTCAGGAGCATAAAAATCTAAATTATTTTTGAAACATACACATATCATTATGGAGTCAATTTTAGGCATATTTTTACCGTGTGCTTTGACAAAATTAGTATCCGTTATCATAGATCTCTATCGAGTACAGTGTACAATTGTAATAAACCCTTTAGAAAATAACACATTCCGAAAAGTTAACGAAAATAAACACCATAACAGTAGTAATGAAGTGACATTGAAAAGTAGGGTTTGGAGAAGGAAAAAAAAAATATCGATATTCTTTTATAAAATAATCGACTATATAGAAAAAAAAAAAAAAATCTCAATGAATCTATAGTCAATTTTTAAACAAGAATATGCACAAAACTTACGAAAACAAAAAAAATATCGATACTTATTACATTTCCTCGATAATAATCGTTACAGTTTTAAAAATAATTATTCCATATTTACCGATATATTTCTTTTAGTTAATTTATATGGATTACTTATAATAACACTTTTTTATATATAGCTTATTGGTCCAATGTTATTTAGTAGTTTTTTTTTCTTACTTGACTCCCGTTATGATGTTGGTCCATCCAATTTCTTTGCAAAGTTTTTTGATTCCATAGCACCATCAGGCTGCACCGCTGTCACTGGACTGGAAGCGCCGCATAATCATCTGAACGGCGGCAATAGCTCGAGATAGCATCACGGATGAAGAGGCCTTCCAATATTGCAGGATTCATTCTGAAACTTTCACTCCAATGCATTAGTATTTGGGCAAGAGCGATATACATACATGTACCTTCTACTTGAAATAAAGGCCTAAAACAAATGTACAGCTAACCAAAACTAACTTGCAAGAAAAGTAACTGCAAAACAATCTGACAATAGTGACGTTTAAAAAAAAAAAATCACATGGGCTATGAATCTAACCTCAATACCGAAACAAAATAAGTGGGCTGTGAACTATCCCACTTCTGATGTTAGAAGTGATAGATATATAGATATAAACATATATTAAACATGATTACTAGGTGTTTTATAGAAATAATTAGTAGTCTGTATAGCAATATCAGTTTATTAATTTACCACCGGTTCGGAAAGTAGTTATCTATGGAGAAGAGCCGGCAAGAAACTCCACAGTTACTCTTTTCAAAACATCGTCACTTTCACATAATTTCAAGTAAAAATTAACACAATATTATTAGGACACCGATACAACAACATAATTCTATATATAAAAATATTATAAAATATTAATAAAAGTTAGAAACAACACAAGTTCACTTAACTTAGGTCCGTTCGGTGTGACTGCTCCAGAGCGACTGAGAGTGACTGTCCCTAGAACGACTGAGCGGCGGCTTTTATACACAGTGGTAAACAAGTGACGTCACATCGTACGATTTTAAAACAGATTTGTTAACCTTTGTATTTTAACATTAAGCTATGATTAAATGATATAAAAATACAGTAGATATGTTGAAATTAATTAGTTCAATTACATATTAGTCTTACGATGACAGATGATTCAACACACAAAGAAGGGTTATTTCTAAGTAACAAATTAGTGTTTTATACAATAAAGTTATTAGATTAATGTGAATATCTTTAGCAAAATATGATATTAATTATATAATATAATAATCAGTTACTATTATCTAACACGCGCCTCAAAGACCAGTCAGCACTAGTGACGGGCCCCGATAGGGTCATTGCCTGCTGGGGTGCGGTAATGTTTTAATGAGCTTCCGTGGATGCAGAAAAAAAGGGTAACTGACATCAGGGTGGGTTTTTGGTGAGTTGAAATTTCACACTGCCTTTCGCTCCACTAAGAACGGGTCAAAAAGAAATCAAATAACTCAAATCAAATCAAAATATTTATGTGTCAGAATATGGTACAATAGATGTTACAATTCCTGATTACCAGCATGGCGTACAAATATGTCTTAAAAAATAAACACAAAACTTATATTAAGTAGTATCTTATAAATAATTTCAATAAGGAATTCATAATTATAAAAACAAATATAATACAGGCGAAAATAAAAGGGAAATTATAGGGCATCGAAAAATTCATCAACATCGCTATCAATGGGAAAAGTGCTCAGAACACTAGCCGCATTGCCACGTTGAATGGCAATGCTGATTCTCTGTCCAAAGAAAAGGCCAGCCCTCTGGTCACTTGTGGAGTCGACTAAACGAATAACTAATCGTTTAGGAATTTATTGATATATATTTATATATTATATATTTATGTATTTATTTTCCCTTCACTATTGATGACTAGCTGTTGCCCGCAACTTCGTTCGCGTGGGAGGATTTCTTGCATAAATCCCGATCCTTTGGGAATTCTGGAACAAATATCCTAAGTGTTATTCCGGAATGTCAACTATCTACTTACCAAATTTCATTAAAATCCATCCAGTAGGACCGGAGATTAGCGTGTACAAACAGACAGAGTTTTTTTTTTGCCTTGTTACCTTTCTTAACCCACCTCAATTATTATTTTTGTATAAAATTTAAATATACAGACACACCTTTTTTACTGTTTTATTATATGCATAGTTGGGCTCGCATTTGACAATTATCTGTCTGTTGTAATTAGTGAGTATTCGTGACTATAGTTTATGTAATAAAAATAAAAGATTAAAGATTATATGTGTAGGTAGGTATCTGACTTGATGGTAGCCGAAGTTATGGTCGAAGATGAAGCACGCTTACCTAGAATTAACCGATTCACTACTGACTATACCTCCAGGTTATAGCAATCAGGAAACAAACTTCGGCAGGTAGCTTCACTCCTTAGCTGTTTAATTTATAGCGCGCACAGCCAGGCTGTGGAACTCTCTGCCGGCTTCTGTGTTCCCTGCCACTTATGACCTTTCAGCCTTTAAAGTAAGAGTGAACAGGTATCTTCTGGGCTCGCTCGTTACATCGTAGACCTCATCTATCGCTTACCATTTGTTGTTTTTTTTTAACGTGGTAAAATCATCAAATAAGTCCTCCCACCCCGGGCAGGGTGGGAGGGACTGTCAGACTTTTACTGACTAAAATCCACGGTGTTCCTTCAATAACCCTTTACGTACCGGGGTCACGGTAACGGGATGAGTCCCACGACCCCGGCAGGCTTCGGCCCTCTACGGGGGGGCCTCGTCATATTGCTGACGCTCTTTGAGGCGCGCGTGGAACACGACGCGCCGTCGACCCGGGCATGGTCCATGGTCGGACAGCGAGTTGCCCTTTACTCGCTGTCCGCATGCCCGCGCCTACGGTGGCCGGAGATCGTCGGCCGACGTCCGACGCCATGGGCGTCTACCACTGCGGCTGGGCTGGAGGGAGGACGCCATCCTCTCCCTCACGCGGCCCGCCTCCTCCTTCGATAGCATGATTGCTTCGCAGAAGGAGGCGACCGCTTCCCACTCCCTTTCGCCCCGCAGCATGGCCTCGACCAATGCCGGGCGCGAGAGGTCTCCGCCTATCACCGCCGTGAGGACACGTCGGTGCTCTGCCCAGGTGGGGCAGTCTTGCACCGTGTGCTCTACGGTGTCCTCAGGGCGACCCTCGCAGTGGTGACACCCAGGCGTTTCCTCCTTTCCCATCAGACACAGGTACCTCCCGAAACTTCCGTGTCCGGTGAGGACCTGCGTCATGCGGTAGGTCAGGACGCCGTGACGTCGATCTAGCCACTCCTCAAAGAGGGGTCTTACCGCCGCAATTGAGGCTTGCCCGGCCGTCGGTAGCAACAGTCGTTCCCTCCATACTGCCCTGAGATCGCGCCGGAGCTCTTCCCGCCGCGCCTCGACTTCTCAAGGCAGCGGGGATACGCCCCGGCGCTGCGCCTCCACGCGCCATTCATAGACGCGCTGGAGGGCAGTCGCCTCCAGATCCCAGGGCAGCAATCGTCGGCAAGGAGGTTGGCTGATTCGCCGGCGATCGTGCGGTATCCCCGGATCATTCGGATAGCCATGACCCTCTGGCATGCGACCAACTTTAGTGGTCACGTCCGGATGCACAGGGCCCACACTGGGGACCCGTAGAGGGCCATGGACCGCACGACGCCAGCGTACAGCCTTCGGCAGGAGGCGTTTGGCCCGCTGAGATTAGGCAGGAGTCGCCTGAAGGCGACTGCTGCCCGGTTCAGCTTTGGGGCCAAACTCAGGAAATGCTCCCTGAAGTTCCACCGGCTGTCGAGGACGAGTCCCAGGTACTTCATCGTCCTCCCAACGCCGATGCGAACCCCCTCCACCGTTATGTGGGACTTGGACCGTGGCGCGTTCCGACCGCCATGGAAGCACATGGCCTCTGTCTTGTGCAGCGCCACGTCGAGTCCCAACTGCCGGATCCTACGAACGACTGTCGCAACCGCTTGCGTCGCCAGGTTGGCCGCCGCCTGGTGCGACTCTCCCTGCGCCAGGACGAGCGTGTCGTCAGCGTAACATATTACACTGACGCCGTCAGGGAGGTCGCCGCGCAGCACCCAGTCGTATCCGATGTTCCACAGGGGCGGCCCCAAGACCGGTCCCTGTGGGACACCGCACGACATCTCTTGCCGGTTCCACTCTCCCCGGTGACCGGGGTAAATGACGGCTCTGTCCGTCAGGTAGTCCTCGACTATGCGACGGAGGTAGGTCGGCACCCGGTGATACCGGAGTGCCTCCCTGATGCAACTCCAGGGCAGGGTGTTAAAGGCGTTAGAGATGTCCACCAGACACCGCCAAGACGACCCTGCCCCGGGATACCGCGTCCCCCGTCGTGAGGGCTCTCACGCGCATGATGGCATCCACCGTCGAGCGCCCCCTGCGGAAGCCAAACTGGCACTCCGCAAGATCCGGGCCCACCCGATTCAGGTGCCCGAAGAGGCGGTCTGCAATCACTCTTTCCAAGAGCTTGCCCACCTCGTCGAGCAGCACGATGGGCCGGAATGCGGATGGAGAGTCCGTAGGGCGCCCGGCTTTCTGGATCAGGACCAGCTTTCCCGTCTTCCAGCGAAGCGGAAACTGGCCCCTCTCCAGGCATGCGCTAAAGAGCCCCCCTAGTCGAGGCCCGAGAGTCTCCGAGGCCAGGACCCAAGCTTTCCCTGGCAAGCCGTCGGGTCCTGGGGCGGTATTTTTGGCCTTGATCCGTTGTACCGCCACTCTCAAGTCTACCTCGGTCACCTCTGGAGCGTCGTAGACGTCGTCGTCGCTGTGGTCCGCGTTTGCGCCAGCTTCAGGTTCCGTCGGAGACGGAGCCATGGGCGGGGGAGCATGCTCCCCTCGCGATGGGAACAGGGCGCTCACCACGTCCTCCAAGAACTGAGGCTGGAGACTCTGCGTCAAAGGGGGAGCCCAGGGGCGGAGCCTCTCTCGCACCCACTTCTAGGGGCGGCCCCATGGGTCCCCGTCCAGAGTCGCCAGCATCTCCTCTCGGGCCAGTTCCTTGGCCCGCCAGATCTCGTCTCGGAGGACGGCCTTCGCTGCCCTGTAGCCCTCGTACAGCTCCGCCTCTACAGTCACCGCATCCGAAGGTAGGGTGCGGCGCCTGCGGAACCTGGTGTACCGGCGTCGCGCCGCAACGCACGCTTCGCGCAGCGCTGCTAGCTCGCTCGACCACCAGTACAGCTGACACCGGGCGCGTCCTTGCCGGACCCGGGGCATGGCCACGTCGCAGATCTCCGACATGGCCTCCCGGAACCACTCCGCCTCGTCGTTTATGTCGGCAGGCCTGTCCGGGGGTGACCCCCAGGCCTGCACGATCGAGGCTTACAGGAATAGCTCCCGGTCCATCTGCTTCAGCGCCCATCGTGGACCACTCAGGTCCCGTCGGACCGGCGCGTCTGGGGTCTGGGCGGAGACGTCGAACCGGATATACCGGTGGTCGGAATAGATCTCCACCTCCTCCACAACGCGCCAGTCGGTGACGCGCGGTGACAGGCTGGGGGTGGCGAACGTAACGTCCACCACCAACTCGCCCGTAAACCGCACGCACGTGGGGACAGAACCCCGGTTCTCGATCACCAGGCCCTGCGCACGGGCCCAGTGCTCGAGCATCCTGCCCCGCCCATGGTCCGTGGACCGGGAACCCCAAGCCGGACTTTTGGCGTTGAAGTCCCCGAGGACGAGGGCGGGGAGGGAACCGAGGGCGACGACGAGGTCTCCCAGCTCCGTTAGGGAGTTCTGGAACTCGGCGAGAGTTCGGTTCGGGGAGAAATAAACGCCTACCACAGCGATCTCCCCGAACCGTGCTGCGACGATCCCACGCCCTCTCTTGACGCGATCGAGGGGCGGGGTACTGGCGGCGGCCGACGAAACGAGGGTCACCGAGCCGTCCAAGTCCGCCACCCAGTCGTTCCTGGGCAGGACAAAATACGGCTCGGCGACCACGGCGACGTTGATCAACCACTGCGCCATGCTCTGGAGCAAAAGTTCCTGAGCAGCGGCGCAGTGGTTGATGTTCGCCTGGAGGAAGCACAATGGGGCCATTAATCGGGATCCATTGCAGCCTCCTCCAGGGCCCCTCGCGGGGGTTCAGCTACGACGGCGACGGCGGCGGCAGTAGCGACGGCGGCGGCAGCGGCGGCGGTGGCGGTGACGGCGGCGGCAGAGGGCCTACCTCTGCGCCTGGCTTTGGTGGGTGGGGCGCAGGACTTGCCCCCAGCCCGGTGATCGGCCGGCTTGCCAACCGCCTCACATGCGAAGCAGTGAGGCGGGGCGGAGCACGAGTCGGCCTTGTGACCGGGCTGACCGCAGCGGAAGCAACTATCGCTGCGGTCTACCTCCGAGGTGCACACGCGTGCCGCATGGTTGCCCACTTGACAGCGGAAGCACCTCAGGGGTCTGGGGTCCAGGACTTTCACCTGCGCAGACACCCAACCAACCAGGAGCCTTCGGCCTTCCTGCAACTTTTTCGCCGCCGGGACGGGGCAGCTAACCGTAATGGTTTGCAACCCCGTGAAGCCAGGACGCAGGGCGTCCGCCCTCACCTGATCGGCCGGACACTCCCCAGTCCTGGCAACGGCGGCCACCACTTCCTCGGCCGTCACGGAGTCATCCAGATCCAATATGCGCACGTCTGCGCGCTTGGTGGGTCTGGTGACTCGGGCCTCCTCCGCATTTAAGGACGCTCTGAGCCGTTCGGCCAGAGCAGCGGTAGGGCCACTGGCCGCGCCGGGGATCTCCAACATCCGAGCCCCCGTTGCAGTGACCCGGTGACGGAGGCCACCGGTGATGCCGAGCTCCGTTATGTCAATCGCCTCCCGCGCCTTCGCGAGCACGTCGCGGTACGACACGCCCCTCTTCACCGCGTCCGGCTGCAGTGTGATTACTACAGCCGCGGTCTTGGGGGCGCGCAATCGCGCCGCGGCGTCTCGCCGCCGCCGTCTCTCCCTTCTCCGCGAGGACCTGGCTGCGCCAGCAGCCTTCCTCTTCTCCCCGGCCACTTGCCAGTCGGCGCCGGCCGGAAGAGTCTTTGGAGGAGGCTGCTGAGACGGCTGGTTCCCGGCCTGGGCCTTTTTCTTTTTGGCCGCCTGTTTCGGCCCCCGCAGGTGTCGGGGTCGGAGGCGGCTTTGATGGGCCCGGTTTCGCCTGACTAGGCTTGGCCGGGGCCGTCTTTGCCCTCGCAGGAGCCGCCGTCGCTGGGGCCGTCTGCCCAGTGGCCGTCTCCGCCTGAGGCAGCCTCGTCGCCGTCCGGGGAGGCTTGGACGCGGCCGCAGCCGCGTACGAAGGCGCCGCCAGCGGGGGTCGCAGCACGCGGCTCTCCAATAGGGAGAACCGCTGCTGGAAGGCGGCCAGCTCCTTCCGGATCAGGTGGAGATCTTGGTTCTCCACCGATATGAGCTGGTCTTGCCCCTTTTCGGGCGCCTCCTTAGGGCAGGCTCCTCGGAGTGCCACCAGGTCTGCACGGAGTTTCTCGTTCTCCTGTTGGAGAAGCTCCATGGCACCTGCCATTCGGGCAACCTCCGCCCGCAGCTTTGACATTTCGTCCGAAGCCAGTGGGGTGGGGGCGAAGCCAGCGGCCCTTGCTGCCGCCAGTACGGAGGCCGTGGCATCAGATATGGCCCTGTCTTTCGAAGTCCTAAGCTTCTTCAGGGCTACCTTCTTAAATGCCACGGTCACGGCCTCCTTCAACTTGTTTAGCACCTCATTCTCGGCGTTTGTGTTCTCCGGCTCGCTAATCGAGGGGGACCCGGAGCGGGCCACCCTTCTTTTAATCATGTCCGGGTTCAGCGCAGTGAGCCCCCTACCTCTGGTTTTGTCTCGGCCCTTACCCCGCTTGCTAGTCGGGATCTTGCGAGCCGAGGCAGCGTCATCGCCTGAGGATGGCCCTTGGCTTTCCTCACTACGGGGGCGCTTGCTGAAGAATTTATTGACCTTATTGGCCTCCGCGTTGTCTCCTCCTTCCAACTTGTTGCGCCCGGAGCCCTCAGAACTCCCCACACTCGGCGCCTCAGATGCAGAGTCTGATTCCGACCCCACATCTCTCCTCTCAACGTCTAAATTTTTGTTTTGTTTATTAATTCTTTCCATTTTGTTCCCACGAGTAATTTAGGAATTATAAGTCCACCTAGGCAGAGCCTTTTACCTAGGTAAGCCTACATACTGTAGAGTGCGGCATGTGCTCTACAGGGGAGGCGCTAACAACTGGTCGCCCACCAGCCACTCATCTATTCGCCGCGCCTCAAAAACTTTAGATTGGGTGGTTTTTTATCTTAGAGGTGGCCTTCCTCTGGGCCAGGCGATTAAGCCAAGCCCCCGGCGGCAGCATTAGACATGCCTCCGTTCGCTGTCCGGCCAACCCGACTCAGCGAACCCGCCGAAATTTCTCTCCCTAAAGAAACTTTAGGGAGAGACACTCGCCGCTTTGGTGCGCCCGCACCGCAGCAGCGTGGTCACGTCTACTGACAATCGACTACCATCGATTGATCAGGAGTGACTCCATCCCGGTGTCCCTCTTGGTCTGGTTTCTCCCTCTGGGCCCGTCCGGCATGAGTGCCTCTACCGGCATGGCCCCAGAGATCATCGAAACACGCAAGCCCCACCACGAAGACAACGTGGGGACACAGTTGGTGGGGGGACACAGTTGGTGGGGATCGCTTACCATTAGGCGAGATTGAGGTCAAGAGTGGCCTCTTGCGTAATTTAAAAAAAATACCCTCTAAAAAAGACATAGGTACATACCTAATTATAAAACATATTATCAGCTATACGGAGTACCGTTTAAATTGGCTTCCATTATCATAATTGGGCAAGAAAAATGTTCCGTGCTCTATGGTGGTCTCATAAACACTTGATGCACATACTTTCAGTCTGTCGGCCATTTTGTTTTTTTTTCTGTATACCAACACACAGGTGGATATTAAAAAACTTAACGTGTGTTGTTACAATTGGGGTTGCGTTGCGAAATTGGAAGCAGCCAGTGAAATGGGAGCCGACTCCGACATAGTTACGAAAATATATAAAATTAATTTATTTCAGGTCCAAGAAAATAATAAATACAAATTCAATTAATTACTCGGCTTCCTAGTTTTAAATACAAATGGAGAAATTTACATTAAATGTCAATTTAATTAACATTAAAAAAATATTTTATGTTAATTAAACATTATACAATTAATTAATTAATTAATTTGACATTTTTGTTCAAATTACAAAAAGACAAGACTGCAGTCGGCTTCACAAACTAGTAGCTGGATAACACGATACCCCTTGGTAAGACCAGTGTTAGATTTCTTGGCTGCTGACTACCTTTAAAGATTAACAAAGATGTACAACTCAGTAACTGGGCATCACGTATAGAGGTATGGTTTCTAATAACTACAGTGACTGACAATCATGAGTATGAATCGGTATTCGGCTGGAATGGGTTCACAGCAGTAGTGTAATGGGTGGGGTTCGAACCCGCAGCCTCTCGATCACAAGGCTGACATCTTGTTATTTAATACTAATACTCACGCGGGGCTTCGCTCCCGTGGATTCTATCACGGTAAAAACATAACTCTCCTTTTTAGCAGTCGGGTAAAAAGTAGCCTATAACCTTCCTCAAGCTTCAAGCTACTTTCATACCAAATTTCATCCAAATCCACCCAGTACTTTCGAAGATTAGCGCGATCAAGCAAACAAACAAACAAACAAACTTTTCCGCTTTATAATATTAGTATAGATTTAAATAATAATATTGTACGATTCCTTTGTTCTGAATACGACTCGCGCTTGACCATACATGAAGTGAAGTCCAGAACTCATAACAGAAATTACTAAAAACAGACGGAATAAAAATCTGGATAGGCTTAATATACCGTTGGGAAGAACTTTAATGAGAACAGCGTCGGAATAGTTTTAAAACAGATTTTTTTGAACCGAGTTTGAAACGAGAATGCTTCTCCATATAGTCATTTTATGTCAGGTTTTTACCACCATCTCACCTAGTGGTAAGCGATGATGTGTTTGAAGATGAAGCACGCTATACGAAGGTACCTATTAACTCTAGTTTAATTTAGTTTTAGTTAGTTATTAGTTACCTATTGACTCTAGTTTGACTTTAAAATATTTGGGGTCCTTTTTTATTGTTGATAGGTTCGCATTTGACCACCATCTCACCTGATGGTAAGTGATGATGTGGTCGAAAATGAAGTACGCTTACCTAGAATTAACCTATTCAGTCTTGACTTGAAGAACTTTAGGTTATCAAGAAACACATGACTCCGGCAGGGATTTCAACTCCTTAGCTGTTCCCACAATGAAAGTATTCCCAAAACGTTTTGTGCGTGTGGGTGGGATGTATCTGGTGGACATCCCACCCACACGCACAAATCGCGATGATGAGGTGTTGATTTAAAGCTTCTTTAGCCACGTTAAAAAATAAAAATTCAGATGGAAATGTTATTACATCGTATTATGTCAATTGGTCTATACTGTCGTCTCATACCTAAAAAATTGTATCTATTGTGCAAAGATTGTGAAAATCAATTTTTTTTTAAAGAGTCACCATGGAGTTTCTTGCCGGTTCTTCTCCATAGGAATCGACAAATTTCTAGGTCTGTGTGAAGTAAAATAATTTTGAAAAGCAAAATTGTTATGATAAGGTTGGCGAAGTAATTGAGTGATTGGTTATTGCGCTGCGTGTCACGATTTGTCAGTATGCATTTAAGAGAAAGTTGCAGAATTATTTTCTGAACAAATAGACAGCAGCAGTGTTTTGTCTCGTAAACCCTTTGCATAACTTTTGTTAATAAGGAACAAAAATGTGTTTATTTTATCAAAAATGGAATATACACTTAAATAAAAACCTTAAACTACATACATACATCTAAAAATAAACTCAAATACGGCGTCCAGAAATTCGTGCGCATCGCTGTCCACTGGTAATGTGCCCAAAAGACTGGCTGCATTGCCACGCTGTATGGCAATGCTTAACCGCTGTCCGGGAAAAGCCAGCCTTTGGGTCACGCGGAGTGTCAACTAGGCACCTGGATAGTTCTTTAAATAATTTGTGAGCACTCGGACACCACGATCCCAAGGTCTCCACCCCAAACGGCTATTGTTAATATAATATTTATATTGGTATGCATTATAATAAATTAGTATGAAAGTTTATTACACCTAGATATTGTGGAGTTCTGCTATGCGAGCGGTCAGTCTATCGCACTGGCTGGTATAATTTGAATTTCGACCGCAATGTTTGACATGCGAGCGAATGGTTTTAAAAAGAAAAATAAAGGAAAGGAAGAATTGGTCGAGCCGAGCTGGGATTCCGCGAGCAGAGCAGAACTCCACATTTGATTGGTCGAGCTGGGCTGGGACTCCACGAGCAGAGCAGAACTCCACAGTATCTACCGTCAGTAGTCAGTAACCTTAAATATATTATTTACCAGCTTTTGCTCACGACTTCGGTCACATTTGAGGTTTTTCCCGCACAAATCCGGATCCATTGGGAATTCCGGGTAGCATATGAGTTATTCTGGGATGTCAACTCACTTATCAAATTTTATTGAGATCCGTTTAGTAGTTTTTGCGTGAAAGAGCAACTAACATACATCCTCACAAACTTTCGTATTTATAATATTAGTAGGACAAAGTTTCTTTTTTATGCATCTGCCATGTTATCTCTTCACCACTCATAGTTGACTAATAAAGAATGCCTAAGACATTAAGTCCGCCTTTGTTCTCTGCTGCATAAAGCTGTAATAAAAAATAAAAAAAAATAAGTGAATTTAGAAATTAGTGCTTTTAAAAATATTCACAGTAATACTAACTGCCCATACAAAACAAGCAGTAGCTCAGACAGTTATTTTCAATTTTCTAACTTAAGAACAACAATGCACTAAACTGCTGCTGACCGTACACGTTACAGTTATTGTTTTGTGTCTAACCGTGCCGTCGGCTTAATGAACATTTTTGTGCATACTTTTTTGTACAGGGAGAGGCGGGACTGGTTTCAGTTGTGGAGAAAACATTATTTTCATGTGCATATGTGGTTTTTTATTCTCTACAACAAACTACAGGATCTTAGTAAATAATTAATAATTGTACGAAAATGAAGATAAATTAAAAAAACATCTATAAACGATGCACTGATCGAGTCAAAGCTCCAGAGCCTTGAACACCGACGACGAGTTGCAAGTCTATCGGTTTTCTATCGGTTACATTTCGGGGAGTGTGCGATGGAGTTCACCGAAATCTTAATAATAAGATTTCTGTGGATGGAATTACACAATCTAATTCCGCCAAGCCCGTTCCATCATCGGACTACGAGACAAACGGCGAAGCACCATCCTTACATGGTGGACATCCCACCCATACGCACAAAACGTTTTGGG
This sequence comes from Tholera decimalis, assembly GCA_943138885.2. NCBI lineage: Eukaryota > Metazoa > Arthropoda > Insecta > Lepidoptera > Noctuidae > Tholera > Tholera decimalis. The sequence continues at coordinate 23,753,550 of OW964578.2, read as the reverse complement.
AATACCTGCATTGTGCGTACGGCTAAGGAGTGGAATTCCTTGCCGGAGTCTGTGTTTCCCGACAGCTACAACCTAGGAGTCTTTAAGTCCAGAGTGAATAGGTTACTTTTAGGTAAGCGTGCTCCATCTTCGATCACATCATCACTTACCATCAGGTGAGATAGTGGTCAAACGCGAACCTATTTTCAATAAAAAAAATCAGTTGTCTGTAAAGTCGGTTTACTGACGATAGTTGAACGTGACAACGTCATAAGAAAATACTGATGGAATGGTTGCATTTTTCAAAAGAAAATATTAATTTTACATCACTATTACTCCACTTCTCATGACAATGGAAGAATCCCTACACAGTGACGTCATCTCTTAGCGTTTTATGATAGCCTAGTACTTGACTCGTTGAGTCATACATAAATGTCAAAGAATCCCTACACAGTGACGTCATCTCTTACCGTTTTATGATAGCCTAGTACTTGACTCGTTTATTCATACATAAATGTCAACTTGTAGATCCAATTTGATTTGTTTTGGAACGCCTCAGAGCGATGGAACGCCTCAGAGCAAATATATGTATCATCTATGCCTCAGAGCGAGGTAACGCCGCATGAGTCATGTATTTTCGTGCGTGCAGCCAGCTTCATCGAATTATAAGACGTTGTCACGTCAAAAACATCTAAAAATGGTTTTGTAAATTATCGGATGTTAGCCATTGATCAGGGCTGTCCTGTGTACATCTTAGGCAGTAATTACTGGTAGTCAGAAAATCCGATACAAATTTAACAAGAGGTATCGATGTAAACTGTTGGTACTCAGCTGCATCTGGTTAGACAAAAAGCAACATCATATAAGTGACGAACTGGTCCAATAATATTTATTTTCATTCCCACTACTTTTCAAACATGTTCCTTTGAAAAGGACTCCTTTTTAGTTCCAAAATATTGCCCATTAATTTAATATTTTTACGTGCCAATGTACCAAACGCTAAATAAACTTGATTACCATGTTCTTATAAAAATAAAATATTCTAATAAAAGAAAATAGTCAAAGACTTATTTTTGTTTTAATCTAAATTTATCAAAGTCAAATTGAACAAACTAAATTCTTTGAAGGTTTAAGAAAACATAGATATTTTTATTATACTTTATTTTATCACAAATATTTTATACCATCTAAAATAAGTAGTTCTGTGACAATCAATTACCAGATTTACATGTCTTTTAATCACAAAAAACCACGTTTCTGAAACTTAAAAAGCATATCACAAAAACATAGTTTAATAAATAAGAGCCTTTACTAACACCTGAGGAGGCTCGCGTTAGGCAGCTGGATCTTGATCCAGATGATTGAAACCCTTGGGTTTACGCGTATCGTTAGGAGGTTTCTCTCTCTGAAGCCCTGACCGCCTGCCGGTAGCTAGGAACCTGTTCCCGGTACCGGTGGGCTACTATTTTTTATATTTTGACATTTATATTTTTATAGAAATCTTTAAAAATGTAATTTAAATATACAGAAATAGGAATAAAGATAAAAATATTTAGACTTATTCCTATTTCAGAATTATAAAAAAATCTGAAATCTAACATACCGTGTGCCTGTACCTCGTAATGAAGTACTCAACTCATTTGTCTATTTGTCTGTTTGCAGTTAAATCAGATGTTCAGAGCATTTAACTAAATGACTCGGAAATATTTTTCCTCCCGTCTAATACCACCTTTACGGGGAAAACAATATAACTCATGTGTTTTTTAATCTGTTTTTTGTTAAAAAGTTTGGGCGCATAAGCTTACAGTCCATTCATATACGGAATAATTGTTTAACTAAAGTATTATAATTATGGGAAATAGGTGTAAAACCATACCGAAAAATGAAATTAAAAATTCTTATCAATATTATAAATACAAAAGCAAATCTGTTGGTCAGTGTGTTACATTTACGTCTAAAGCATTTCTACTGAGATAGATTCAACCTTAGAACATGAACTACTTCTGTTTTCAGTAGTTTATGTTCTTCTCCAAGGTTTAATCTATCTCTACCAAATTTCATAAAAATCGGTTAAGTCGTTTAGACGCTAAAGTGTAACAAGCCGATTTTCGCCTTTAAGTCGAGCAAAAAAGCGGCACGGCCGTACCATACTTTTTAATTATCTGTCCCCTCACAACTTCTTAACTACTTATCATAATTTGATCTGAAACCGTTATGTAAAGGAGCCGTGGTTAAATGAAAAGTTACAATTAAATTTATTGTATTCAGGTCTGTGACTCATATCGAAAGGTTACACATGTGCTATTGGTCGGCTTACACTGTTATATAGAATTAATTACATTCACAAAATAATTGGGAAACCAAAATTAAATTTAGAATTATAATTATGCAAAATAAATATACAAAAATGTCTATAAAATAAAATGAAAAATGTCAAAAGGAAATAAAAAAATAATTTCTAATTAAAAATGTCACCCAAATAAAAAAAATCTCATTCTTTTAAATCCGATTTCACTTTTTTGTCACAGTTCTAGTAACATAACGACACGAGTTTCATATAGCCACGACTATCTCTTACAGACGGTTTCAGATGAAAATTATTTCTTGTTTCATACATTTTAGTGCGAGACTTATACAGGGAGTCCACCGGCAGATTTTACACTTTGAACAGAGCTCACGGCGACTAGCAAAGCGTCAGCGGGGGAAGCGGGGTATCATTTGGCGCGGCAGTATTGCGGGTTGTTTAGTAGCCATGAGTCAGTGGACGGGAGCGCACCGCGCTTTTGCGGTTGAGGCGTATTTCGCGTTTTGTTCTCACTTCGATATCCGACGAGTAAAGGATGGTCCGTCAAACCAATTGATATGGACGTGGGTACAGAAGCTTAGAGGAACTAGATCAGTCAGAAATGAGCCTCGGCCTGGACCTTCAACGTCTGTTACTACTCCTGAAAACGCAGAACTTGTGAGACGGGAAATTATGACAAATCCGCGTAAGTCTGTTCGAAAGATTGCAGCATCAACGGGTTTGAAAAAGACATCAGTTCACAAAATTATAAAAAAAAATTGAAGTTCCATCCATACAAGCTCCAAATCATCCAACAATTGAAAGAAGATGATTTCATAAAAAGGCAGAATTATGCTAGAGTCATTCTGGAACGATTTTCTACACCTACGCGGTTATGTAACGTATTTTTTTAGTGACGAGGCGCATTTTCACATCGGAGGGTACGTTAATAAACAGAATATGCATTATTGGAGTGCGAGCAATCCAAAAGAAATCCATGAAAAGCCTCTCCACAGCCCGAAGACAACAGTTTGGTGCGCCATTTCTGGAAATGGCTTAATTGGACCTTATTTTTACGACAGAGGTGAAACCGTTAACGCGCAACGATACTGCGCGATGCTGGACAACTTTTTTATACCGGAGCTGCACTGTCATGCTAGCTACAATAACAGAACCCACTTTCAGCAGGATCGGGGCTACGGCACACACCTCCAGGGACTCAATGACTAAACTCAGACCACTTTTTCCTGGAAAATTGATAAGTCGCTTTGGCGACATAGCCTGGTCCCCTAGATCACCTGATCTGACCCCTTGTGACTTTTTCCTGTGGAGATACCTCAAATCTCGTGTCTACAGCAATTCGCCGTCAACGATAAAGGCCCTGCAAGAAAATATCCGACGCGAGATTGCGGCTATCAGTCCAGAACTTTGCAAGAGAGTTTTCGCCAACATGAAAGAAAGATTGCAAGAATGTTTGCGGCTAGAAGGACTCCATTTGAGTGGAGTGATTTTTAAAACCTAAAATCCGCATTATTATTTTGTAAGATGATAAATAGATAACTTTGTCTTTCTTTATATTTTTGTTTCATTTTGTTTTTTTAAGTATAAAATCTGCCGGCGAACACCCGTTATTAACAAGTCGACTTTTAGTTTTTGAACTCATTTTTATTGCTAGGCATTAATTTTTGGGTAGCGAGAATGTTCTAGATTCCGCGGCCCCGGACCAAAAGGGCAAATGAAGGAGCAGGGTGGGTTTTTAGTCAGTAGATGTCTGACACTCCCTTTCGCTTACCCAGAGTGGAAGGAGTCATTCAATGATTTTCCCAACTAAAAAAAAAACAGGCATTTATTTTTGCGAAGCATACATGAAGACTGTACAGCAGTAAATGACTACATTATGACATTATAATACCTAATCGAAATCACTAAGTCCGTTATAATAAGTCCAATACAGCAATGTATGAGGGAGGTGCTCTTATACCAGCAGGCCAGGAACAAGAGGAGGCTGGTGAAGAAGGGTATCCATATGATAAAATCTACGTAGTCTTGCATGGCGCAGTAGTCAGGTTCACTTCTGCATAATTTAGCCAGGTCTTCATGAGGAACTGAAAGGAAAATTCAATTCAATTCAGATATGCGTCCATAGTGTTAGTAGATATAATAACTTAATAGCTAGTGTTAATAACAGAGGTCTCACTAGTAATAACAGACAGTATCCTCTACTAGTATGGTTCCTCATCCAGTGACACAGCAGAGGAGAATCCCACCGTTATATGAACACGCTCAGGAAACTGTTGGTAATAATCAGTATCATAGCTGCATCATCCACATTTATCTATTGTTAGTTATCATTAAATTCATTCCAACTTCACTTCTCATCAGAAAAATCGAAAAACCTTGCTAGTTTATCAGTTTTGTAAGGATTATCAGAAAAATGTGTATATTTAGGAAGATATGTCAAATGTCGTTTAATAGTGAATAATATGAGGTTTTCAAATCCTAATGTTAATGTCCTAAATTCAAGTTAAATTTTCATAGGTTTTGTATTATGTTTAACAAGTTATTTTTACCCTGTATGAGTATGAAGGAAATTGATAAAATAACACGTAAATGAAAAAAAGCTAAGAAACGTTTATTTAATAAAGTGTATTCCCTCCCCGAGCTACTGCTTCCGTATGGTTATTCATCGATTGGATGAGAGTCACGATCAGAGAGTATTATATAACCACTAAAGAGCGTATAGGCCGATTTCTTTGAAGAACACGACTCACTGTTATGGGTCGGGCGGGAGAGAGAAATGCAGAGCTGTAATTGGTCAGTTCAAGGTCAAGTTGCGTGAATATGCCTGGTTAGGGATTGGTCTACTTGATTACAGGAAAGTAGTTGATATAGATAAAATTGATGTTAATATTGTAAAAATACCGAGTAAAAATCCTATAGTAAAAACATTTTAATTAAGGCCCAAGTTAATTAGTATTAGAGTCCGCCATACTATTTGAAGCCTAAAAAGATTGAATATAAGTATCTTATTTTCACGATTTGACTGTACCAGGCAGTTAACATATTTAATAGGTTGCCGCTTGAATTAAAAAGCACATTATATACAAGCTCGTTCAAAGCAAGGCTCAAGGGATTCCTGTTGGAGAAATTTGCTCCTACTCTGTAAAGGATTTGTAAAATACTAGATTTATTAAAACTATTAATAATAATTTTAAGTTTTTGAAATGTATTGACATTTGTTTTCAAGATTTCAATATTTTTATTTTAATTTCTTGTTGTATAATTCTATTTTTTTGACATTACTATTACCATTATTTTCTTATATTTTTTATTGTTATCAGTCCCATTATAAGCAATTCAATTATTAGTTTTTACTGAATGTGTACCTAGTTGTTAAGCTTTTATATTCGCACACAATGTAAATTGTTTTTGAATAAATGAAATGAAATGTATCAATAAAAAAAAACTAGAAATCAATATTCCCTAGTAACCTTATCTATCCACTGTAATTTTAATTCTGGAATCTTCGGAAATCTTAAATGAAAACATGCATGTCACACAGAAGAAAAACCTTTAGAACTTCCTCCTTTATTAAAGTCGGTTAAAAGTAGATAGATAGATAGTAACTGAACTGAATAAAAAAAAAATTAATTTTGTAATTATCAATATCGTATTCAGACGTTAAAGTTAACAGCACAGATTTTTACGATAATTTTTTTTTTTGCAAAAAATAGAACCGAGTTCCATATCAAAACACTACAAAGCCAAAAATAACTTTAATTTCGGAAGTCGGTGTTATTGGTTTTGAATTTTCTTTTTTTTTCACACCGCCTTCCGACATTAAAGTTATTTTTGGCTTTGTAGTGTTTTGATATGGAAGTCGGTTCTATTTTTTGCAAAAAAGTTTTTTTTCACCCTTTTTAGTGGGTCGTTTTGTAATTTATCTAGTTACAAAAGCCATAATGTCAACAACTTATCACCTTTTACAAAATATTGCTTTTCCCAATGCATATCCGTTAATTTTTGAGGAGTTCTCCTGGTACTTGACCATCAGCTCTACATTACCATATGTATTGTGACGAGTATAAAGTGTTTAACATCCGTACTCAAATAATCGAATCGCAATCCATGAAATACTTATTATTGAGGAATTTCAGTGGCCATCTGTAGTCTTCATCATCAGTTCAACTTCCCCAAATGGTACTTTTCGGAAGCAACTGCTCAAGGTACTATAAGAAATACCCAAAACGCTATAGGTGTACCCATAATATTTGAAGAGTTCCCTCGATTTCTCCAGAATTTCATCATTAGATCCTGATTTCGTAACAATGAAACTAACTAAAAAGTATACTCATTCAAACGCAAAAAGAATTTTTCAAATCGGTTTAGCCGTCTCCGAGTTATGAGGTAACATACATAAAAACAAAATAGTTCAAGACGAATTGAGAACCTCCTTTTTTTGAAGTCGGTTATAAATACAAAGGGAAAGAAAGGGATAAAAGAATTGGAATTTCTTGATCAAAGAAATAGACTTTTCCAAAAGACATCAACGCGCGACTCAACTTGCTCACCTAAACCACCATTTTAAATAGACCCCTACGGTGGCTTATAATTTGATTAAATAAAAAATAATTTTCGTAGTATTTCATTACTGATGAATAGTTATGTTATCCATTTAGTATCTAGATCTAAGTCTAATACTTGGTCACAAATAAAATGGTTTGTGTACAGTAGCCAATATATAAGTGCAAAAAGACTCATAGTTTTCGTGTTTATAATCTTCGAGGACGATCAAATGTTGCGGCATTCCATTCCATTCTTCTTGGATTGCATTTTGCAGCTGGCTAAGTGTTTCTGGGGCAGGTGCTCTTGCACAAATTCATCTCTTTAATTCATCCCATAGATGTTCAATCGGATTCATGTCCCGGTTTCTTGAAGCCATTCCATAATGGAGATTCCGACTTCGGTAGTATAATCTCGTACGACGCTCGCGGTGTGAGCCCTAGCATTGTCGTGCATGAATATGAAACCGTTGCCAATAAAATGTGCATCACGCGAGGCTCATGACACTGTTTATGACTATTTAGTGCAGACAGACGTGGCCCAGACACAAAGAAAAACTGTCTTACCGTCGGCGCTCATTCCTCCCCAAACCATCCACGAATCGCCATCATAGCTGACCTTTTCTTCAATACAGCATTATGCAAAGCGTTCTCCATCTCTTCTGTAGACCTTGTTCCTTCCATCGTTACCATACAGCATAATTTTACACTTATCAGAAAAGAAGACTTTGTTCCACTAGAGGTATGATCAATTTAGGTGCTCACATGCAAAGTTAAGGCGCGCTCTTCAATGGTTTGCAGTTAATTTCGGCCCATTTGCTGGTACTAGTCCATGTTCTTTCAACCTTCTTCTAATTGTAGAGGCACTTACAGCCACCCTACGTACAACGTGAAGCTGCTGCTGCAGTTGAAAAGCATTAAGGCGTCGATTTCGTAAAGTAGTTGTTACAATAAATCGATCACCTCACTCAGAAGTGACCCGATTCCTGCCAGATCCTGAACAGCGCGTCAACAAACCAGTCTCCCGATAGCGTTTGTAGACTCAAACTCAGACGATAGGCTTTGATGCAATCTTTCAGCCACAACACGCTGACTAAGTCCAGAATCCAGCAATACCACCACTTGGGCGGCTTCTGCGGGCGAAATATCCATATGTTTTAGAAAAAAAAACTTTTTCAGAAGTCTCAAAGTCACTTTAAACAAATAAAGAACTAAAAGTTTTAAGATAAGCGCTAATTTTTAGTTTTCAAAGGTGAAATGTACTCCAACTCTAAACACACATTTGTCTCAAAACAGTGAATCATTTCATTTATAGGATAAACAAACGAAATTCTAATTTAGAATTTACTAGTGACCCGCCCCGGCTTCGCACGGGTGCAATGTTTATATTAAATATACTATAGAATGTCTTTATATACATCGTTGACAGCCTTTTTGTCATTCGACATCCATGTTCTCTTTAGTTTACTCTTGAAAGTGCGACACATCATTTACCATGGGAAACACATTCAACGCTCAAATCTAAGCAACGGAGGCACGCGCGCCGTGCCTCCGCCGGCACCGCGCCGCAACCGCTATGTCCTTGCATTTTAAATCTGTAATACCTTCGAAACTATTTAATTACATTATATTCTGTAAAGGGCAATATTGATTTATATTAAATACACAATGTATTTATGGTACTTAATTGGATAAGGATTAATGCTGTATTGCTTAAAATCACTTCGTAAAATATGCTCGTATTTCTCGTAAAAAGTAAAGGATAAAAATGGTTGTTGTGGGTTATCTATAAGAGATAGACAATTGCTATCGAGGACTTTTTTGTTGACCTTTTTAAGGTATACAATACTGTAGTACATTATTTTGATCTATCTCGTAGGGTTCAGCCAGCGTTTGCAAAGCAAGCGCAAAAAAATGTGTTTATTTGCGACATCACATTAGAAACCTCAAAAATTATCAGTGTTCCTCTACTATATTATGTATGTTATATACTTAAAAACCTTTCTATTGAATCACTCTTTCTATTGAAAGAAACTGCATCAAAATCGGTTGCGTAGTTTTAAAGATTTAAGCATACATAGGGACAGACACAGGGAAGCGACTTTGCTTTATACTATGTTAAGAAGATTTAAGAAAACTCTTTTGTGTTAAATTAGGACAGAAACCATAAAAACGGAAGTGTTTCGGTTTTTCTGATGAGAAGTGTATTCCACAAAAAAATGTTTATAAGCGAATATTTTATAGTTAGAAGAAAATAATTCATTGGGCATACAAAAACTTGCCAACAAAGAGAAACTCGTCACTAAGTAATCACAGTCGCACGGGTTTATGTTCATGGACCTCTAGAGCCCCAGCGGCTCAAAAACGTGCCAGAAAACCAGTATTAGTTGAGCCCCGCTGGCAACAAATTTGTGTGCCAGCGGGGCTCAACTAATAGTTGTCGTAAATAATGGCGGTCCTTGAGAAGTTAAGCAACACTTGCCAAGGTTGGTTTGTGGATGAGTGACCATCTTAACATGTCAAGATGTATCCGTGCCTTAGAAAGGACGCTAAACTTTTGGTCTCGGCTTTCGTTTGTGGATCTTTCAGTCATTACGAATAGTTAGAAGTCAGTAAATGTAATGCCGGCTGTACACACTCGCCGAGACACCCCGAGACTGACCGAGAACGAGTGTGTACATGATGCTCTCGCCTTGTCTCGCCCGCTCGGTTCTCGCCTCGGTTCGCCTCGGCCGCGTGTCGGTTTTTTGCGGCCGAGTCAAAGGGTCTCGTCCGCTCTCGCGAGGTAAACGAGACCAAGCATGTACAGACTCGTTCGTTTAGTTGCCTGCTTACTGTATTTGTGTAAGCAGCAGTAACTAAAAAAACCTTGATATATGAATACTTACTGGGTGCTTTTGCGGTGCATAGTAATCATCCACCACCTTCGTTTTCGCCATGGTTTAGTCATTTTTTTATGAGATAATATGTGTAAGTAATTATAATAACTAACAGCACAAAGACAAACGGCAGCAGCAGTTTCTAGGTCCATCGTGGCCGATATCCGCTGTTCAAATGACGCAACGAGTGTGTACATGGTGTGCTTTCGTCGAGAGGTTCTCGCCCAAGACTCTCGGCGAGAGGCGAGAGGCGAGTGTGTACAGCCGGCATAACACTGGTCTAGTCAAGGGGCATCGAGTAATCCAGTTACTGGGTTGTGGAGGTCAGATAAGGCAGTCTATCCATGTAGAACACCAGTACTTAGCTGTATCTAGTTAGTCTGGAAGCTGACCTGCATAGTTGGGTTACGGCTGAGCTGATGATGTCAAAATTTCAACGCAAATGTATCGCCACATTAAATGTCAATAGCCGCGTCCGGACCGACCGAGCGAGCCTCGCGAGCCACGCTCCGGCTCGCTCGGGAAAAGTTAGATACGAGCGTGCCTCGCGAGCCAAAGTGAGCCGGTTTGAGCATTCAGTTCCTCTCCGTATAACGATGGAAAACCACGTGTTATTTGCTGTTACGGCGCTTATGTTGTCTGTATATATAGTAAAAAAAAGAAAACAGAAACGAAAGCTCTGGATTAAAAAATTGTACCAAAACCGAAACCAATATGGTAACAATTTGTTAAAGGAACTAACAATCGACTATTCAGTCTCAAATTTTACACCTTCAATTCCTTAGCGATATTTCTCCAGCAATCTTCTCATTTGCTTTTATTTAAATGATCTGGATCTTTCGAATCCCACAACATTTTAAAACATCCGTAAAGTTGTATTAAGCGAATACTGTCTTCTTTACCCATTTTTTATTTAATGGCTCGCGAGTGTCGTTACATCCGTCCACACCGCGCGATCTGCTCAGACCGAGGCGCCTTTGAGCATCGGCAAAAACCGACAAATTATGGCTCGCGGTCGAGCGGCGCTCGGCCGAGGCAACGTGTGCCCGAGGCAGCCCTAGCCGCGTCCACACAGACTGAGGAATTGGCTCGCGAGGACGGTAGCCTCGCGAGCCAATTCCTGCCATGCTCGGTCGGTCTGGACGCGGCTATTACTGAAAAAAGGCTATTCTTCTGGTATTTTAGGGGGTAGCCGAATTGCAAAAGACGGAACCTTTTTAGATTCGTCATGTCTGTCTGTCTATCTATACGTGCATCCGTATGTCACGGCCATTTTTTTCCGAAACAAAAAAAATAGGAATTGACACCATCACCAGGAAATTGTAAGCTAAAACCGCAAGTATAACGGCCTTGAATCGAGAATGGATATTAGGGCAGCGTTGAGCAGTTTGAAGATCAGAGACGGCGACGGCGTCCTCACATGTAACATTTGTGCTCGCACGCTGACCTAAAATTGGTTTCATCAGTTATGTCAGAACACGTCATAACAATTAACGGGAATGCAGCCACTGTGGCCCATATTGCCTGTGAATCCATGAGCATTATCATAGGAAACCGGTAAAAACTTACTTGTTGGAGAATACTTCACGTTTCCAATGCCAAACAGGAATGAAATTACAATACAAAAGACGGTCAAAGTTAAGTTGTATGTTCGCCAAGGACTGGGTATCTGGCTGACCGATTTCTTTGTTTCTACCATTTTTGAAAAGGCTCAACTGCAATCTTCGTAATTTTTTTAGGGCAGATTAAGCAGGTGGTAAACGCAGACGGAGAATTTTATATTTATAACTTCATTAAATTTTGTGTAATGTTTACTAAAACTTTGACAATACTTTGACATATGTGATTTATATTAAAACAACCCCGGGAACTTCATGCTGTCGTCAAGACTGGTTAAGACCAAAACCAAAGAGAATGTTTATTACCTATATATAATGTACGAGTATATGCAGGCTCCTTTACAAAAGCGAGCGTTGAAGTTTAACTTAGTTTCTACGTAAAACATAATTAAATCGTCATTGTAAAACAGCTAAAACATAATTATGTATGTAAGAAAATTCGGTTTTCAGAGTTGAAATGTTTAACGGTTTAGTTTGGTTTCATATAATTAGTGAACACAGCAGTTTTGCTGAAAAAATAGAAACCTCCATGGTGTAAACACTGCTATACATTGGGGAAAATCCGAAACCATTTAAAATTAAGAACTTTACGGATGAGGTCTTGACCTCGATCGCGCCTCAGGGTAAGCAATAGATGAGGTCTACGATGCGTCGAGAGAGCCCAAAAGATGCCTGTTCAATCTTGCTTTAAAGGCAGATGGGTCATATGTAGTAGGAAACACAGAACGCGGCAGAGAGTTCCACACATTGGCTGTGCGCAAAATAAATGTAGAGGACAAGTTCTTAGTACAACAAGTCGATATATCAACCAAGTGTGGATACCCTGAAGTACGTCTAGTAGACCGTAGTAAAAAGGAGATGGAGGGATCGGGTCATGGAGCTCCTGCGCACACTTTCCAAAATACCATCACGCTAAGAGAAGAATTTTATTTTTTCTTTTTTATTTAAATTGGATGAATGACTGATTTATCTGTGCTTGAAACTTGATCAACAAAAAAGTTAGCTCTCAAATTGACAACGTCAAAATCAGTGTATCAAAGTTGTTTTTGAAACTAAATGTTATAAATTAATCAGAAATAATGTGCAACCGCCTGAAACTAAATAACGATTCATGGCGAATATTTACTCTGAGTTTGTCTTTCTTCATCATTAATATCACTTTTATGTTCGGACCGCTTAATTCAATAATGGTAGCCTTTGGATTTAATGAAGGTGTTGTATTCTTGAGAGAACTATTTATTTATTAACTGCCTTGGTGGCCTACTGGTCGCAAACTCGGCTGCTAAGTAAGGCCCGGAGCTCATTATCGGCATCGGCAAAAAAAGGGATCCTTCGGCATTTCTACATTCAAGCGCATTCAACTATGCCTTGGCATGCTGCAACGTTCTTAGGGATGACGAGGCGTCCTTAAGCATGCCGCACCGTCCTCAAGCTTGCCGAAGCGTCTCATTATCGTATTTCTCTTCAAAACAGTCTCAGAGTTGTTACAAGCTAGTTGCCTGAGTTGTATTTAATATAGTGGATTGGGATCTAGTGCTCATAGCAGCTCTTGCTGAAGAAGAAGAGAAAAAAAAATCCAATTGGCGAATGCCTCCCCTCCCCCTCGCACCGCAGAGCAAGCTACCCCCGAGTGTTGCCTCGGCGACGGCGTACCGAAGGATCCCGAAGTATCCCGAAGTATCCCGAAGCAGCCTCAAAGCTGCCGATGCAGTAGCCTCAAGCATACCACAGCGGTATTTTTGTTACTACGATCATATGTCATGGAAATCTCTACTTTATTGCCATGAAGTTAATGTATAATGGTTTTTATCACCTAAAATCCTCAGCCGTGCCGATTCCAATAGTGGGCGCCGGGACTAAGAGGTATCTGGTACGATTCCTCTTTTCAGGTTCGACCAACGGCTTAACCTGATTTTCTAGGCATGGGGGTTATCACACCACCAACTTACAAATTCCGGGCTAATACTGAGAAATTCCTTACAGAAAACCCAATAGCACTTGCACAATCGAGCCCGAGACTTCGTGTTGTGCAGTCCTGCTTGCGACTCGACCAATGAGGCAATATAAACATAGCACTAGGACCCCTTAACCCTTAAGTTCCTGACCCTTATATTGACAACGTAAGTACCTGCCCGCGGTCATAGTGACTCCTACCTAAAAACCAATGGTTCTTATACAACGTGTAACGGAAACCCCATATCTATCCAAAAGAACTGAAGACAACATCTGGTATGGAGTCTATATGCAAAGTTTCAGCTCAAAATAAGTGACTCACAGAATTGACCCCAAATTATTGGTTTCATATGTTTCTTGAATACCAGTAATAACAAACGTGTCACAGCACTATGAGGGTCATCACTTTCCACGTCACTTGCCAATAAAATGATAATTCTCTTCATTCTTCTTAATTTGAAAAATTCGGCCTCTGGTATCAATATATTGAAATTTCTAATATGCTCCACAAATGTAAACATAGTATTAGAAAACCCTTGCCATATCGTTTGTTATCATCCAAAGAAGCCGTACACTCGGTATGTATATACCCTTTAAATTACACGTTGTATAATCCGGGTTGATATATTACAAACTAAATAAATAAAAAAAAGCATGTCTAGGATTAAAATTATATTATTAAAATATAAAATAAAATAAAACCCAACAATTTGTTTTTTAAAATTACAATCACTTAAATGCAGGCACACTTTGCTTAATTTTAACAATCATCTTTTGATAATGAGCTCAATTTAAAATGGAATTAAAAATTACGCCAACTTGCACTTTCTTGTCAAAATCTAATTATGTTTCAACAAAATAAAATTATATTTAAAGCAAAAAATATGGTTTCTTTAAAAAAAAAAAAATGCATTTGTTTGCACATAAAGCTTATGTGAAAAGCTTTTTCTTTCACTCAAGATTTAGAACGAAATTAATCGATTTTCACCTGCAGACTGATTTTCATCGATAGATTCCTCTGAAATTGAGTCATCCATGCAGTCGTCAGACTCGAAGTTTCTGTACATAACTACCTACGCGCGGTCACCATGACCGCTAAAGACGTTTTTTACTCACCCTAGCTGAACGTGCGCACGTAGAGCCTCACCGAGCACTTGCTAACTAAAGCATAGAAAAGATACAAAGATGCACGTCAATGCTCGATGCCGGTTAACGGATAAAATCAAATTCAAAACTCGCAGGGGTCACGGTAACCGCGGGCAGGTACAGGTAGGGTTAAAAAGCCAGCATTCAGCCAATTGTTCGCAGAATAATTATGAGTTGGTGTAGAAAAGGTCAAAAGAGAACTCTTTACACAAAATGTTGAAGTCCTAACATATGAGTTTTGTGTATAGGTATCTGTCGGTATTACAAAGCGGTAGAGTTTGTTTGTTTAAACGAGAGATCTTTAAAAATACTGGGTGCATTTGATTGAACTTTTTACCCGACCGCAAAAGATGGAGGGTTATGTTTTTTATTGCGATAAATTCCACGGGAACGAAGACCTGCGTGACTGCTACTATACTCATGTAGTTTGCTTTGCGTAATATTAATGATTGCTATGGTATGACCAAGATCCTGTAGTAAATTTAGCACGAAATGAAAGTGAAGGAGACAACATATTACTCCCCCAATCTACCCCAGGGCGGAGAACATCTATCAGGATTCCCATTTCGAGGAAAACAGTTCTCTGCAACGGAGGTCTTTCGACTGGTATGATGATGATGTGTTTATTTATCCACTCCTGCTGTGTTATTCTGTAAGACCTCATTCTAAACTTCGAATCTGAATCCGCTGTGAGTTTATTGATTGGCATTCTAAAAACTCGGTTGTTAATTCGAATTTACACTAGCGCTACCTTTGCGAGCGTGTCAGCGAGTTGAACTAAAGATTTTGACAGATAAAGTATGAGATGACGTGAGAAGTGGCATTCGGTAAGGTAATTCCTCCGTCACTTCGACGCTGTTTACAGAATGCAAAATCAAGGTCACTTTGAACCATAAGCGAAGCGACAGTGAATAGCTATGTGAGATGCGAGTTGTTGTTCGAATTTTATAGAATCGGCGTACTGATATCAAAACAGTAAAGGAAATTATCGTGTTGTAACCGGCTTTTCCTTGGACAAAACTATCGAATAAGCTGTAGAGAAAATTAGAGTTCCACACGCGCCTCAAAGACCAGTCAGCACTCATCACCGACAAGACCATTACCTACCGGGGTTTCGTCTGTGTTTCCTGATAGCTATAACCTGGGGCTCTTTTAGTCGATAGTGAATAGGTTACTTCTAGGTAAGCGTGATTTATTTTAGACCACATCATCGCTTACCATCAGGTGAAACGCCAGTCTAATATCTATAAAAAATTACAAGATACAGGCCCCAAAACGCAAGGGCGAAATGTTGGGGAATCTAACACTCATTAATAATTACTCTCCCAGAAAATAAAGGCTATGTTGGCAATATTACTCATCCCTTAACTAATCAACACATTTTTTCCACAGCTAAGCACCACGACCACACAAAGCTGACAAAACCCGCATACTTCAACCTCATAATCGTGATGTCTGTATGCATGTGGCAACTTTTCCTCACAAACTTCTCACTACTAGTCTGTATTCTGGCGAAGAAGTATTACAAGACCGGGGTAGACTGGTTCATCATCATGACTATTATAAACATGGTCACGGCAGCTATAACAGGTTTATACTTCCTCTTTTATTGTACAGTTCACGACATTTATTGCTTGGGACATTCGGATGAATCAGACGTGCCTGAAGCATTGCTGTTGAATGGATTTTGTATCCTATACCTGTTAATTTTGAGTTTGTTCTTGTATGTTCTATTTAGATACAGGAATGAGTTGAAAGATTTGTTTGATTCGTTTTATTAATAGTGATCACCAAACCCGTTCCATCATCGGACTACAAGCCGAACGGCGATGCGCCATCGTTATATGATGGACATACCACCCATACGCACAAAACGCTTTGGGAATACTTTCATTGTACATACTGCAGAAGGTGTGGAATTCTCTACCGGAGTTGGTGTTTCTTGGGGGTCTTTAAATCAAGAGTTGAATATGTTACTTCCAAGTAAGCGTGTTTCATCTTCAATCACATCATCGCTTACCATCAGGTGAGATAGTGGTCAAGCGCGAGCCTGTCATCAATGAAAAAAAAAACAAAGTTTTTAACCAGTTATACCTGTCCAGGTTAGCTTCCAGTCTATCAAGAGAGCATCTTCAATAGCTGAGTTACATGGTAGCACCATATTGCCGGGGTTGAGGGAATGTTTTAACGAGATACCGCGACCCCGGAACTTAAGGGCAGCTGAAGGAACAGGGTGGGTTTTTAGTCAGTAGAAGTCTGACACTCCCTTCCACTCCACCCAGAGAAAAAGTCATTCGATGATATTCCCATCCAGAAAAAAGGCACCACATTCCTTGGACTTATAGCAGAACCGTAACGACCAAATGAATGGAAAATCAAAAGTGATATTTTATTCAAACTAGCACTCCGTGATACATTTTATACTTTATGCAACGTGTAATTTAAAGGGTATATATGTACATACGAAGTGCACGGCTTCTTTGGATGATAACATACGATATGGCAAAGGTTTTGTAATCCTATGTCAACACGTGTGGAACTTATTAGAAATTTCAATACATTGATACCAGAGACCGAAATTTTCAAATTAAGAAGAACGAACAGAATTATCATGTTATTGGCAAGTGACGTGAAAGTTATTGACCCTTATAGTGCTGTGACATGTTTGTTATGATTGGTACCTTTTCAAGAAACATATGAAACCGATAATTTGGTATCAATTCTTTGAGTCACTTATTTTTAGCTGAAACTGTGCATAGAGACTCCTTACCAGATGTTGTATTCAGCCCTTTTGGATAGATATGGGGTTTCCGTTACACGTTGTATAATATTATTTAAACATTATTATGGAAGATTATTCTAATTACATTTTCACGTTATTTTAATATCGAGTCGGCTTCTGCGAGCGGCCCGGCGTGGTCCAAGCGTGGTCTGTCTCTTGTTAAAACAATTCCTTCGCATGTCCAACATTGCGATCTAAATTCAAATATTTCAAACTATGCCAGCCAGTGCGATAGGCTGACCGCTCGCATAGCAGACCTTCACAGTACTGAAACCAGGACATTTTACTACAAATATTTGAATGAAGACTGTCACCCAAAACGCTCGCCCGTCGCCACTTTCTAATATTTTAGCTAGTAACAGGTGCAGTTGAGTACTGGTATTTAAGTCAAGTATAAATGGGTCATTCTTTTGGACAGGTTTTTCAAGCGGCTTTACTTATAAATAATAGAAATCGAAAAGTCAGCAAGCCATTTTTTTTTTTTCGCGCAAACCTTATGTCCTCTCTTAACAGGATTACTGATTATTATTCAATTATCTTTATGATTAAATATCATAAAAAAATAAAATACCCCCATTCTTTGATTTTCGTGTAGTGTCCTAAGCCCCGATCTGGTCACTTAGTAAATTATATATTTTAAACTAAACGCTGCATGCTTAACAAAAAAAAACCACTGAGTCCTTAGAAGTTCACAATGCTATGAAAAAATAGACCATAGTTCTAAAAGAACAAAACTTCCTAAAAAAAAATTAAGTGTAACTGTCCCGAGGTAATTGCTGATTTGCGTGGATTATTATAATTTCACTCATACATCTCTCAATTCGCGGCCCAATGAGACATCATCGTAATTCTAGTTACAACTAGTGGCGCTCCGACGGCTGGCCAGAGTGCTTGTGTGATGGTGCGTCGAGTTTTCAAAAAATAGATGGCAGAACTTCGTTGCGTGGGTTTGGTTTCTCAAAACTTTGATTTGCGTGGTACAATTATCTCCGGTGTCTGTGAATTTATTTATTTAATAAAATATTGTAGCGAACAAATATAAGGTAACGTAACTTATAATCAAAACACAGTTTATTTGCTTAAACGGTTTTTGTATATTTTTTGCATAAAGGATTTATTTTGATTTTCGTGGTCGTGATTTGCGTGGTTTACGTGGTAGTTTTGACCCACGCAAATCAATTTTTGACCATGCAAATGAAATAACTTTGAGTTTTGTACTAGTTATGAATGAAAATATTTTTTATTAGTTTAGTTAAATGTAAATTCGTTTAAATTAAAACTTAAAATGTCATATTCGATGGATTTCTGTCTTTATACGTACCTAGTAATATTAAGAATAGAACAATTTATTACTTAATGAGTATATTCCAGAAATGAGAGTTTAAACAAAAACGCCACATAAGAATTATGATTTGAAACGATCAACGGATGATACGAGCCTGGATTATTATCTGACAGTTCAACTGTCAGATAATAATCCAGGCTTGACCAAAGAATACGAAGAACTGATGACCCCAAAGCCGACGAAAACTCGAGCGATTCCGATTTGACCATTTTATAAAAAAATATATAAATAAAGAAGTAAATGATTGTGATAATAATAAATACTGTTATAGTCTGGCAAACGAAAGTAGACACTCGAATTATTTGCAAAGTTTTTATATGGCAATGCTAAACTAATGTCAAACTTAATTTTCAAAACAAGATGGTGTATTGATGGTGATTTGTTGTGATCTTGTTAATAGCGTTTATTCAGCGAAAAATGAACAAAACTATTAAAAGTGGAGTACGGGAGATGTTGTTTCGCATGATGTCTAAATATCAAGAAAAACAACAGGAGAAAGACGCCGAATTCAAACAAAAACAAGATTGTTTACGTGTGGTGTTCGATTTCATAGTTAGTATGACGCTACTAAGTTGATACTTTGTCGTAATTCACAATTTATATTTATCGAGGAAAAATATTTATATATTTTGATTCACATTCATTTTATAGAATGTTAAACATTATGGTTATTTAACATACAATTAAATGTTGCATGATTTTTAACATTTTTTGTTCTTTTATAGAAAATCTGGAGGATGTAGCAGGGCTTGATGAGATAGTGAAACCTATTGAAAATAGGAGTGGGTGATACAAATCGTATATAGATATAATACCTATATATTGGTACAATATCCAATACCTATATATCGGACGGCACTGAATCTATATATCAGGTATCCGCGTATCTAATGCATTGATGTTGGTATGATGAGTCATAAAACAAAAACACCACACAATATCGGTATCGCACTATGATATTCGGTTCAAACTGATATTGTGATACACGTCTTCGATGCGCGCTGGAGTGTCAACACTACACAAAAAATACATTCACTGATTTCGTGTATACAGTTACAAATAAAATATAATGATGTAAAAATATAAGATGTTAAATATATCGAACAAAACCGAAACCTAAAAATCACAGTATCTTACATAGCAGTTTCGTTTCAGAGTTCCACACAGATTCAGCCAATATATAGATATTGAAATATATAGATGCGATATCCGATATTTAAAACCGATACTTAGGTACGATTTGATACAGAGTAAAACCGATATTACCCATGCCTAATTGAAAAACTTACGGATTTAGAGCAGAAAGATAGGATAAGAACCCAGAATCAGTACTTGGATAAAATAGCTTCAATCACTGGTAAGTTTTTACTAGGAGTACATAACTTTTATAAAGATGTAATTGAATTCATGATTTGAAAACCTAAATAAAAGTATCGTTTGAAAATATAACTTCCGAGGAGTGAAAAAAATGACTGATCATGTCATCCATGTTGAAAATAAACATAAATAAAGGGACAGAATTACAGAAAATAATTTAGAAAGTTTTATAATTAACGTAGGAAACAATGACTCCAGTGACTCTAATGAAACTTTCCACATGGAAGTCTTACATTCAGATTTTGACTATAGTGAATAAATCAGAACTGTTTTAGAATACTGTTGTTTTTTTTTAATCGAATTAAGACACAATATCTAAACTATTACCTACCTAAAATATCTCTTGTATTTATATTCCGATGAAATAAAATACATAATTCTAAAGTATTAAATATAGTTATTCCAGGTATTTAATAGTAGTGTTGGGGTTGCTATGCTGATATTTTTTAAATTTGCCGCGCTTTTTCAGTCTCTACTTTCGTTTGCCAGACTCTATGTTCCTAACAAATGGCTGATAAAGTCTTATTTTTTTAAACGTTTAAATTAGTATTCTATTTTTGTAATTTCTTTAACAAATAATAAATAAAGTTGGACTGATTCTACTAAAAAAAGGTTTCTGCCCTAGTAACCTACCTATTTTTTTATCTATACTTAATATTATAAAGCTGAAGAGTTTGTTTGTTTGTTTGCTTGAACGCGCTAATCTCAGGAACTACGGATCTGATTAGAAAAATTCTTTCAGTGTTAGATAGCCCATTTATCGAGGAAGGCTATAGGCTATATATCATCACGCTTAGACCAATAGGAGCGGAGCACTAATGAAGAATGATTAAAAATCGGGGGAATTTTTTTTCCACGCGGACGAAGTCGCTGGCGGAAGCTAGTCTTATAATAAAATAAAATAACTTCTTCAAGTAACAATAAGTAACCCATTTGAGAAAGTCAAATTAAAATATTCATTTTCGTGGGGTGTTTTGTGATTAGCGTGGCCTCCATTTTTTTACCTTCGATTATCTCTGTAAGTATATCGCTCTCTGAGGTGCCTTTTTTATAAAAAGTATTACTTTTATATATATTTTAAGATTCTGAAATCAAATTAAAAAATAATAATAATTTGAAAATTGCCACGTATATCACCGAAGAATGCCTTACTCGAAGAAGCACCCAAATAGGTTACTTCTACGTAAGCGTGCTTCACCTTCGACCACATCATCACTTACCATCAGGTGAGATGGTGGTCAAACGCGAGCCTATTATCAATGAAAAAATCTTAATACAGTTTTGAAAAGGCAGTTCTTTGTATTTACTACTCACGGAGTCCGTTTTAATGCGTTTATAGGTAAGTAACAAATCCTTCGCACTGTAGGGGAGCGGTGTATCAAAAATATTGGCGTGCAGCCAATTTCTCTATTGCTGCAAACGACATTCAATTTTGTCGAGTTAACGGTTTGATGAATATCATTTAGTTGCCTTAATTTTCTAGTGGCAGGAGGAATAGTTTTGACATATTTATTCGAACAAAATATTTTATACTAGTTCTTGCTTGCGACTTTGTTCGCGGGTAGATTTTCGTAAACCTTTACTAGAGTTATCATATACTAGTACTCACGCGGGGCTTCGCTCCCGTGGATTCTATCACGGTAAAAACATAACTCTCCTTTTTTGTAGTCGCGTAAAATGTAGCCTATAACCTTCCTCAAGCTTCAATCTACTTCCATACCAAATTGTATCCAAATCCACCCAGTACTTTCGAAGATTAGCGCGTTCAAGCAAACAAACAAACTTTTCCGCTTTATAATATTAGTATAGATTTTTGTCAAGATTAACAGTAGCCTATATTCAGGCAGTTTGCTGCCCTTAGTAGAATAAAATGTCACAGCCCTGGTTCAGTCGATAGTGCGGGGCGAGGGGGAATGGGATGCAGTCGTCTCCTTCTGCGAAGCAATCATGCTAGCGAAGGTGGAGGCTAAACGCGTGAGAGAGAGACGGTTCTCTTCCTCACGTCCCCAGTGTGACCATATGTGGCAGTTTCCTGCCTTTCTGGCAGGATTGGCCTCCTATTTTAGCCTCCGGCATGTTTGGTTAACGTTTTATAAATTTGGCAGTTTTTGGCAGTATTGCAATGTAGAAAATAAATTTTCAAAAACGACATCTCAAAATATCGAAAACGGCAACCCTAAAAACAGATCGTAGGGGATGCCCCTGTACTTCTCGTGTTATGTTTGTATATCATTCAACTAAGAACATTAATTATGAGTAGTTATAAAGTCGATATTTGTTAAACGAGTATTCTCTTTATGCAAGTTTTGATATTTCATTCAGTCATAGACATAGACGTAGATCGGTACTTTAGTTTCGGTTGATCGGTTCTTTTTTATGGCGATCGGGACTTATTTTTGTGAAATTTGTAATCGGTATCTGGAAGATGAAACGCAGATACGAAAGAGCGTATAGATCAGAGTGGAAGCAAGATCCATTACTGTCGTCGTGGATTTCCAAGGCTAAAGACGATCCGGACGTGGCCTTTTGTAAAGCCTGCAACTGCAAATTAACAACACGACTGTCCGCTTTAAAGGAGCATGCCGCTACTAGTAAACATAAAAAATATATGAGTGGCTACAGTGGTCAGTCATCGGTAAGTTAACATCAGAATAATAAACTACTTAATATATTTTATTTTAGGGTTCTGTAATTTTGTAGCCAAAGGGTGCCAAAGGGACTCTATTACTAAGCCTCCGCTGTCCGTAAGACCGTCCGCCCATCTTTGTCAGCGGACTGTACCTCATGAGCCGTAATACATGCCTAGTAAATGTATGTACCACCACTTACAATGTATTTTGCATTTTAAAATAACTTCACTGTATTGTTTAAGGTGCAACATTTTTTTTTAAACTCAACCTTGGAAGAAGAAGTAAAAAAAGCAGAGATTAACGTGTGTTCTTTTATAATAGAACATAATTTGTCATTTCGCGTAATGGACCATTTGAGTGAAATTATTCCCAAATGTTTTAGTAACCCAGAGGTGGCAAAATCCTTCTCATGTAAAAGAACAAAAGCAGCTGCAATAACATACAATGTCCTTAAACCTGAATTCGAGAAGGAAATGCACGCAGATTTGAAATCATGTCCGAATCTTAGAACTCGTGCACCAGTTTATTGCTTGATAATAGATGAAAGTACAGATGTTTCGTCAAATAAAATGCTTGTCATCGTAACCAAGTACTACTCTGAAAAATCTTCAGCACTGAAAACTAAATTTTTGACCATGGTTGATTTAGATGGGGAATCCGCACAAAACTTGTTTGACGCTCTTTCAAAGGCAATGCCATTGGTTTTGGTGCTGATACCACAAATTTCATGTTTGGTGAGCATGGTGGAATTATTGCTAAAATTAGGGATGTCAATCCACATTGCATATTTATTAAGTGTGTCTGCCATTCTACAGCGCTGTCAGTTAGTCACGCAAGTAAAGATACATTACCAAGGGCCGTGAATCAAGTTGTTAAAGAGGTTTATGGATACTTTGCTCACAGTAGCAAAAGACAAAGAGAGTTATCAGAGTTTCAAGAGTTTGTAAGCGCAGAAAAACATAAAATATTACAGCACTACGACATACGTTGGTTGTCATTACACGCGTGCGTTAATAGGATTCTCGAGCAGTGGGATGCACTTAAAATTTATTTTCAAGGCCAATATTTGGTTGACAAAAACATTTCCTCTCAATTTTTGTATGATAAATTTAATGACAGTGTTCTTAAACTATATTTCTATGCACTAGATTATCTTTTGCCAATAGTTAACAAATTAAATATTATATTTCAAGGAGATTACGCTAATGTACACATAGTTTTTAAGGATGTTTCTGAAATGTTCATGTCTTTATTAAGTTGTTACATGAAAAGTAATTACATTAAGAACACAGACCCACTTAGTTTAGATCCTAGATCTACCGTTAACTTTTTACCTCGTAAAGAGATGTACCTAGGTGTTAAAGTCAGCAGGGAAATTACTCGCCTATCAAGAGATATCACTTTAAATAGTGCTATACAAAAATTTCTCGAACATATTCAATCATTTTTGATTGAACTTTCAAGTCAATTAAAAACACGCTTGCCATTAAATACACTGTTCAAAGAGTTACAGTTCTTGTCTCCTCAACACGTTGTGTATAAAGAATGTACTACTATAGCAAATATTATAGAAAAATTTCCTAATCTTGCCGATGACAAACAAATTCAGGAAATTAAATTATTATTAAAAGAAAATATAAAATAACAAGTAAAATTCTCGCTCTACCGACAGCAGCACAGGAGTCATTTGATAATTTTCCCACCACGTGAAAAAAAGGGTTATCGGACATTTTGTCGAGATTAAGAATAGTCTATATCAAGGCAGTTTGATGACTGGATTTAACTGGATTGGATTTAACTTATCAAACCGATTTGCGTACAAATAATAATTTATTACATATTAACGTTGAATAACGTTGGACTAGTCGGCGCCTAATGGTCTAAATTCGAGTACAATTTAAGTTATTTTAAATTCTTATTATATTAAAACATTATCTAAATTTTTGAGCTCGTTACCGTCTGCTTTAATCCCAAAAGTGTGACAATACACTGAACACTGTGACATACGCACGGACAGATTTGACGAATCTGTAAGGGTTCCGTTTTTTGCTATTCGGCTACGAAACCCTAAAAAGTAGCTTCCCATTTTGTTGAAAACGGAAGAAAAAACAGAGCGATATTTAAATAGGATTAAAAAAAACACAATTTCAATTGCCACTTCGTCTGTAAACATTATCTCGGTTCAAAACCTAATAAAATCCGTTCGAAGATGTTGTCCAATATGGTCAGGTGATGCTGCACTATAGTGTGGACCACAAACAACATGGACAAACTAATAAAAGTGTTTTGTGACCTCCCCTGTGTTCAGGGTACGAGGGTGAGTTACATTAGGTGTTGTTAGAAAAAAGAAAGAATTTTTTTTCTTTTAAACCTTGCTATCAATATCGGTAGAATTCACATTACTAGCAATCCTGTTAACTCCTCCAACTAATCTAAATATGCTTGTGTCTGGAGTGGGTTCACGGCAATAGTGTAATGGGTGGGGTTCGAACCTGCGACCTCTCGATCACAAGTCCGACACCTTAGCCATTAGGCTATTGATGCTTCTGAAAATTGCGTTTATTGGCACATAAAAAAAAGAAAAACACATTATACAACGTGTAACATAAAGGGTATATACATAACAATCGCACGCCTTCTTGACGATAGCAAATAATATGGCAAGGTTTTTGTAATCCTATGTCTACATGTGTGGAACTTATTGGCAATAGATTGATACCAGAGACTGAACTTTTCAAATTAAGAAGAACGAAGAGAATTATCGTGTTATTGGCAAGTGACGTGGAAAGTTATTGACCCTCGTAGTGCTGTGACAAGTTTGTTATGTATGGTATTCAAGAAACATGTGAAACCGATAATTTGGTATCAATTCTTTGAGTCACTCATTTTGACCTGAAAATGTGCATAGAGACTCCATACCAGATGTTGTCTTCAGCACTTTTGGATAGATATGGGGTTTCCGTTACACGTTATATAAATCATTAAAAATAAAAAATAAATCTGTATTGTGCTACAAGGGCCTCAGCTCAGCGTAATGTTGCAACCTTTGGGGGCCATACCCTCGAATATGTATACAAAACAGAAACATACTTTTTGTCTGTCTTTCTGTTTGATCGTGATAATCTCTGTAATGACCAAACCGATTGTAATAGGACTTTCGCTAAAAGATAGAGGAGGTTATAGGGCAACATTTATCCCGTGTCACAGCGTTTGTAATCGAACTCCTCCGAAACGTCTTGACCGATTTTTATGAAATTTTGTGTGTATATTGGGTAGGTCGTAGGCTATTGATATTTGCACTAGAAATAATTTTTATGGCAAAACGTTTAATTTATATGACAGCGTTTGGCGGGTCAGCTAGGATGTATATTTTTAAGGAGATCTAGGAATGTTGGTAGGATTCACATTAACCAATCTTCTTCACATTAAGCAATCTTGTTAACCCCTCCAACTAAGCTAAATATGCTTGTTGCTGGAGTAGGTTCACAGCAACACTGTAACGGGTGGGGTTTAATTCCTATTGGGATCAGGATTTATGAGGAGAAAGCCAACAGGAGCAGCTTTTTCTAAATTGTTCGAGAGTGTGGGACCCTGCAGCTGCAAATCAGCGTTAGCTGGTGATACTTAGGGTTGTCACCTGACAGTATGCTGAGCTAAGGCCAGTTTGACACACATTGTATGTTATATTGTTGTTTGATATCGCTCTCAGTGATAAGACCGCCATTGTAAGCAATTCTTTTATTATATTGTTATACAACGTGTAATTTAAAGGGTATATACATACCAAGTGCATGGCTTCTTTGGATGATAACAAACGATATGGCAAGGGTTTTGTAATCCAAAGTCTACGTGTGTAGAACTTATTACAAATTCCAATACACTGATACCAGGGACCGAATTTTTCAAATTAAGAAGAACGAAGAGAATTATCGTGTCATTGGCAAGTGACGTGGAAAGTTATTGACCCTCGTAGTGCTGTGACACGTTTGTTATGATTGGTATTCAAGAAATATATGAAACCGATCATTTGGTATCAATTCTTTGAGTCAGTTATTTTGAGCTGAAACTGTGCATAGAGACTCCATACCAGATGTTGTCTTCAGCCCTTTTGGATAGATATGGGGTTTCCGTTACACATTGTATAAGTGTGATTCAATTATTGGTGTACAATAAAGTATATTCTAGGTTTTATTTTTGTATACAGAGTTAATTGTAAAACACCGAAAACCTCTTGGGACTATGTTACTAACATCATAATCAACAACTATTGTTCTATGACTTTTAAAAATTCGTCATATTTTAGTTCACCATATTTTCATACAAAAATAAAAATATTTAAATTGAACGCCCTAAGTGTTACAAAGCCTATGCGAAGCAAAAGAAAACGACTTATACTATCACTTTCTTTTGTTTCAACATTTAGGGCGTTCAATTTAAATATTTTTATTTTTGTATGAAAATCTGGTGAACTTTTAAAAGTCTTTTAAAAATATCTAAAATCTTTTAAAAAATATGATGAATTTTTAAAAGTCATAGAACAAAAGTTGTTGTTTATGATGTTAGTAACATAGTCCCGAGAGGTTTTCGGTGTTTTACAATTAACCCTGTATAACGTGTTTTTATTATTTTTTTTATGTGCCAATAAATGCCATTTTCTTTCTTTATCTTACTAAAAATACCAGCTAAGTGCAAGTCGGACTCGCGCACGAAGAGTTCCGTACCATTATCTATAAGAAACGGCAAAAAAATTACGTTTGCTGTATGGGAGGCCCCATTAGATATTTATTTTATTCTGTTTTTAGTATTTTTTGCTATAGCGGCAACAGAAATACATCATCTGTGATTTCAACTGTCTAGCTATCAGGGTTAATGAGATATAGCCTGGTGACAGACAGACGGACAGCGGAGTGTCTTAGTAATAGGGTCCCGTTTTATACCCTTTGGGGAAAACTAGAACTAACAAATAATTTCTGTTCGAGAGCAGTGATGGTTTTAAAATATCTGAAATGAATTCAGGCCTCAATTCTGAACAAACAACTACATAAACCCTGGTAGTTTTATTCTGTAGCACGTTGTACAGTCAATGTGTACCTATACATACAGTCAACAGCACAGTTATGGACGAAACAAAGGCGTTCGTAAACAATAGACAGGTGGAAATTGAATCCACGATGTTTTGCTTTACGGTTTGTGTGTGTAGACTGTGGAGTTGGTTCATTTCATCAAATGATTGAAATCCAACATTTCATTGAACAGTGGTGAAACTTAAATAAAGTGAAGTGGTACATGCTAAAGGAAGAGCGCTGATTTTATTTTACTTTATTGGGACATAAAACAGTTACACATCACAATATAAGTGTGACGACATAAAATTTGTAACTAGGTTAACGTGTAACCCACATCAATGTCCGAGGAATAATGGTATAACGATGATGAAATACACATATTCTTTACCTATTTCAGATACAGGTGACTCTCATTCTTATCCTAGTGTAAGCTTTAATTATATTTTTAGCTGTATGTACCAAATTTGAACGAATAAATTATTGTGTTGTATTGTATGCTTCATGACTACTGTGGACGTCTGCTATGCGAGCGTTCAGTCTATCGCACTGGCTGGCATAGTTTGAAATATTTGAATTTAGATCGCAGTGTTGGACATGCGAAGGAATTGTTTTAACAAAACTGACCACGCCGGGCCGCTCGCAGAAGCAGACTCGATATTAAAATAACGTGAAAATGTAATTAGAATAATCTTCCATAAAAATGTTAACATAATTATATTATATAAAGCTAAATTACCACTCACTGACTCATTGACATAATTGTTCTCCCAGATGGTGGATGGGGAGGTGGGTATATTACCACTCACTGACTCACTGACATAATTGTTCTCCCAGATGGTGGATGGGGAGGTGGGTATATTTTGACAGATTCGTAAACAAGTAACTCTGAAACCTACGGGAAAAGTGCCAAACCTCCCCTTTTCCCCCCCCTTCTCCCCCCTCCCTATCGTATCTCGGAAACTACGAGACCCGTATTTTTTTTTTTACGGATTCGTATAGAGGAGGCTCGGTAAAGTAAAAACCATTTTTCAAAGTCCCCCCCCCGCCCCCCTTCTCCCCCCCTTTAGGCGGATCTACGAATCTAAGAGACTTGGAACATTTTTTTTTTCAGATTCATTTAGAGGGGCAATGCTTTAGTCGAAATACTTGTGCAACCCCCCCCCCCATCACCCCGCCCCCTCTTTTTTTTTTTTTTCACAAGCACGCGAGGTGCTTGCACCTCGCGCAACACGCAAATACTTGATTTAGAGGGGCAATGCTTTAGTTTTTTTCACAAGCACGCGAGGTGCTTGCACCTCGCGCAACACGCAAATACTAGTTATATTATATAAAGCTAAATTACCACTCACTGACTCATTGACATAATTGTTCTCCCAGATGGTGGATGGGGAGGTGGGTATATTTTGACAGATTCGTAAACAAGTAACTCTCAAACCTACGGGAAAAGTGCCAAACCTCCCCTTTTTCCCCCCCCTTCTCCCCCCCCCTATCGTATCTCGGAAACTACGAGACCCGTATTTTTTCTTTTTACGGATTCGTATAGAGGAGGCTCGGTAAAGTAAAAACCATTTTTCAAAGTCCCCCCCCCGCCCCCCTTCTCCCCCCTTTAGGCGGATCTCGGAATCTAAGAGACTTGGAACATTTTTTTTTTCAGATTCATTTAGAGGGGCAATGCTTTAGTCAAAATACTTCAGCAATCCCCCCCCCCCCATCTCCCCCCCTCTTTTTTTTTTTTTTCCACAAGCACGCGAGGTGCTTGCACCTCGCGCAACACGCAAATACTAGTTATACTATATAAAGCTAAATTACCACTCACTCACTCACTCACTCATTGACATAATTGTTCTCCCAGATGGTGGATGGGGAGGTGGGTATATTTTGACAGATTCGTAAACAAGTAACTCTCAAACCTACGGGAAAAGTGCCAAACACCCCTTTTCCCCCCCCTTCTCCCCCCCCCCCCTATCGTATCTCGGAAACTACGAGACCCGTATTTTTTTCTTTTTACGGATTCGTATAGAGGAGGCTCGGTAAAGTAAAAACCATTTTTCAAAGTCCCCCCCCCCGCCCCCCTTCTCCCCCCCTTTAGGCGGATCTACGAATCTAAGAGACTTGGAACATTTTTTTTTTCAGATTCATTTAGAGGGGCAATGCTTTAGTCGAAATACTTGTGCAACCCCCCCCCCATCACCCCCCCCCCTCTTTTTTTTTTTTTTTCACAAGCACGCGAGGTGCTTGCACCTCGCGCAACACGCAAATACTTGATTTAGAGGGGCAATGCTTTAGTTTTTTTCACAAGCACGCGAGGTGCTTGCACCTCGCGCAACACGCAAATACTAGTTATATTATATAAAGCTAAATTACCACTCACTGACTGACTGACTGACTGACTCACTCATTGACATAATTGTTCTCCCAGATGGTGGATGGGGAGGTGGGTATATTTTGACAGATTCGTAAACAAGTAACTCTCAAACCTACGGGAAAAGTGCCAAACCTCCCCTTTTCACCCCCCTTCTCCCCCCTCCCTATCGTATCTCGGAAACTACGAGACCCGTATTTTTTGTTTTTTACGGATTCGTATAGAGGAGGCTCGGTAAAGTAAAAACCATTTTTCAAAGTCCCCCCCCCGCCCCCCTTCTCCCCCCCTTTAGGCGGATCTCGGAATCTAAGAGACTTGGAACATTTTTTTTTTCAGATTCATTTAGAGGGGCAATGCTTTAGTCGAAATACTTCTGCAAACACCCCCCCCATCACACCCCCCTCTTTTTTTTTTTTTTTCACAAGCACGAGAGGTGCTTGCACCTCGCGCAACACGCAAAAACTAAACACCCCCAACTCCCCCCATCACTCCCTCCCCATTTTTTTTTTTTCACAAGCACGCGAGGTGCTTGCACCTCGCGCAGCACGCAAATACTATAGTGTATTCACGGAGACGAGTTAGTATAGCGCCTTCTCTATCGCACATTATCATACAAATGACAAAGACAAAAAAAACTTTTTTAGGGTCAGTGGGCGTTAACAATACCTTAGAAATGTAAATGTGCGTTCACACTGCGCTTCTTAAAGTTCGCTTAGTTTATTCCTGCGGCTTCGTCTGTCGTATAAATTGAGAGACATTTATTTGATAGAATTTTTTTATGGGTACCTACTTTTTTATATATCTGATGGATATGAAGGAAAGAAATAAAATCGAGAGTTAAGTATTAAACTTTCTTTATTATATTATAATATCTACCTATACAACTTTATAACATATCATCGTCATCATCACTCTCCGTACTATCACTACTGTCGTCGTTTCCTACATTTATTATGAATCTTTCAGTCATTGCTTCCACATTTCTGTCAACAGCACGTCTGCACAGTACGGGAAGTATGAGAAGACTAAAAAGTACTCGTACTGTGTACACCGCCTTAGCGTTTTTCACTGACCAATCGCAGTTAAAAAAATGTGTGAGGGAGATAGCGCTCTACTAACTCGTCTCCGTGAATACACTATAGTAATATTATATAAAGCTTGATTTAGAGGGGCAATGCTTTAGTTTTTTTCACAAGCACGCGAGGTGCTTGCACCTCGCGCAACACGCAAATACTAAACCGCCGCCATCTCCCCCCATCACTCCCCCCCCATTTTTTTTTTCACAAGCACGCGAGGTGCTTGCACCTCGCGCAGCACGCAAATACTAGTTATATTATATAAAGCTAAATTACCACTCACTCACTGACATAATTGTTCTCCCAGATGGTGGATGGGGAGGTGGGTATATTTTGACAGATTCGTAAACAAGTAACTCTCAAACCTACGGGAAAAGTGCCAAACTTCCCCTTTTCCCCCCCCTTCTCCCCCCCCCCCCTATCGTATCTCGGAAACTACGAGACCCGTATTTTTTTCTTTTTACGGATTCGTATAGAGGAGGCTCGGTAAAGTAAAAACCATTTTTCAAAGTCCCCCCCCGCCCCCCTTCTCCCCCCCTTTAGGCGGATCTCGGAATCTAAGAGACTTGGAACATTTTTTTTTCAGATTCATTTAGAGGGGCAATGCTTTAGTCAAAATACTTACCCCCCCATTACCCCCCCCCCACTTTTTTTTTCTTTTTTTCACAACACGCAAATACTTGATTTAGAGGGGCAATGCTTTAGTTTTTTTCACAAGCACGCGAGGTGCTTGCACCTCGCGCAACACGCAAATACTAAACCCCCCCCCATCACCCCCCATTTTTTTTTTGTCACAAGTTTGCGAGGTGCTTGCACCTCGCGCAACACGCAAATACTAACCCCCCCATCACCCCCCATCACCCCCCCATTTTTTTTTTTTTTCACAAGCACGCTAGGTGCTTGCAACTCGCGCAACACGCAAATACTAAACCCCCCCATCTCCCCCATCATCCCCCCCCACTTTTTTTTGTCACAAGCACGCGAGGTGCTTGCACCTCGCCCAACACACAAATACTAAACTCCCCCATCTCCCCCCATCACCCCCCCCCACTTTTTTCTTCACAAGCACGCGAGGTGCTTGCACCTGGCGCAACACGCAAATACTAAACCACCCATCCCCCCCCCCCTTTTTTTTTTTTTCACAAACACGCGAGGTGCTTGCACCTCGCGCAACACGCAAATACTAGTTATTATACTATATAAAGCTAAATTACCACTGACTGACTCACTGACTCATTGACATAATTGTTCTCCCAGATGGTGGATGGGGAGGTGGGTATATTTTGACAGATTCGTAAACAAGTAACTCTCAAACCTACGGGAAAAGTGCCAAACCTCCCCTTTTCCCCCCCCTTCTCGCCCCTCCCTATCGTATCTCAGAAACTACGAGACCCGTATTTTCTTTTTTTACCGATTCGTATAGAGGTGGCTCGGTAAATAAAAACCATTTATCAAAGTTGCCCCCCCACCCCCCCTCTTACCCCCTTTAGGCGGATCTCGAAAATTAAGAGACTTGGATCATTTTTTTTTTCAGATTCATTTAGAGGGGCAATGCTTTAGTCAAAATACTTCTGCAACCCCCCCCCCATCACCCCCCCCCCCTCTTTTTTTTTTTTCACAAGCTCTCGAGGTGCTTGCAACTCGCGCAACACGCAAATACTAAACCCCCCCCATCTCCACCATCACCCCCCCACTTTTTTTTTTCTTTTTTTCACAAACACGCTAGGTGCTTGCACCTCACGCAACACGCAAATACATACCCCCCCATACGCCCCCCTATTTTTTTTTTTTCACAAGCACGCGAGGTGCTTGCACCTCGCGCAACACGCAAATACTAAACCCCCCCCATCTCCCCCATCACTCCCCCACTTTTTTTTTGTTTTTTTCACAAGCACGCGAGGTGTTTGCACCTCGCGAAACACGCAAATACTAAACCCCCCCATCTCCCCCCATCACCCCCTCCATTCTTTTTCTTTTTTTTTTCACAAGCACGCGAGGTGCTTGCACCTCGCGCAACACGCAAATACTAAACCCCCACATCTCCTTCCATCACCCCCCCTTTTTTTTTGTTTTTTCACAAGCACGCGAGGTGCTTGCACCTCGCGCAGCACGCAAATACTAGTCTATATATATAACTCAAAGGTGACTGA
The DNA here is from genome assembly GCA_943138885.2 of Tholera decimalis. Taxonomy (NCBI): domain Eukaryota; kingdom Metazoa; phylum Arthropoda; class Insecta; order Lepidoptera; family Noctuidae; genus Tholera; species Tholera decimalis. The sequence continues at coordinate 23,720,340 of OW964578.2, read as the reverse complement.
CTGACATAGTGATCTATCAACGCACAGCCCAAACCACTGGACGGATCGGGCTGAAATTTGGCATGTAGGTAGATGTTATGACGTAGGCATCCGCTAAGAAAGGATTTTGCGAAATTTCCACGGGATCGGGATTTACACGGGAAAAAGTTCCCACGCGAGCGAAGCCGCTGGCACAAGCTAGTATTATATAATGTATAAAACATAATGGCGTTTATATTGAAAAATTCCGAGTAAACATACGTGCGTTACACTACTTAGACGCATTATCATCCGCTTAGCCTTTTCTCAACTATGTTTAGTTGGGCATCCAGTCTAACCTGGAGCGACTGCGTATCTGACCTCCACAACCCAGTTGCTGGGTAATACGATACCCTTAATAAATCAGGAGACATGAGGAGGGGGTGACTGAATAACATTATTAGAACACAAATCAGCAAACTCAAGAATTATTTTAAGTTTGTTTTGTATGTTTATTAGTGACCACATAATTATCTTTTAAATTAATTTCATGTAGTTATCAGTTTATGGACAGAGCATGATTGAGAGCAGAGATCAATTTGTTTTAAAAAAATATTTTCATTCCTAGTAGATAAAACTTATTATTCAATTGAAAGCTTTTTAAATGATAAATTGACATTGTACGTAGATTTAATTTAAATGAAATTGCCACAAAATGGCACAAAATGTATGTGTATACAACGTGTAATTTAAAGGGTATATACATACCAAGTGCATGGCTTCTTGGCATGGATGATAACAAACGATATGGCAAGGGTTTTGTAATCCTAAGTCTACGTGTGTAGAACTTATTACACATTCCAATACACAATACCAGAGACCGAATTTTTCAAATTAAGAAGAACGAAAACAATTATCGTGTTATTGGCAAGTGATGTGGAAAGTTATTGACTCTCGTAGTGCTGTAACATGTTTGTTATGATTGGTATTCAAGAAATATATGAAACCAATAATTTGGTATCATTCTTTGAGTCAGTTATTTTGTGCTGAAAATGTGCATAGAGACTCCATACCAGATGTTGTATTCAGCCCTTTTGGATAGATATGGGTTTTCCGTTACACGTTGTACTTATAATAAATTTTCCTGACATCCTTATTGAATTGTTTTTATGAAGTTTGTCTATTGTTTCGTTCAATGCTGTAATTTTAATCTAAGCCTGCTTTAAATTTCGTTAATTTACTTTGTATTTGTACACCATCGAATGGTAGGACATAGTGATTCTTATATATTATATGACTGTAACATCTATTTTACCCCTATGCTCACAAATAAATGAATTGAATTGAAGATTTTGCTTCATAAAACTCAAATTTAAGAAAACAGTTTTAATTATTTCCTAGTCCCGTTTTCAGATGATGATTAGACTTGAAGATTTTTTTTCGTGGCTACACAACGGCCTTCCTAGCCCATACATGAAATATTATTTATACACAAATATTGACTCCTCGCGTCGACTTGCTCAGTGCTGGGGGTCGCGAAGCCCCCGAGGAAATAGCTTCTCTCTGATAGTGTTCCTCCATATATGCCAGTTCTTAGCATGGTGTAGAGCGATGTGTAGTTCGTAAGACATCCAGGGTGGAATAGACCTGATCAATCCACCTTATTAGGCTACGGCCTCTAGGTCGTTTGCCATCAACCTTGCCAGTAATTATAAGTTGTTGAAACACCGACTATCTATCTGAATAATTATCTAAATATTAATTTATTCCGTGCGGGAATCGAACCTGTGACAGTATGCTACCAAAGATAATCATTACTATCTTATCAAGAACTATCTATCTTTACAAGAACGAATTTCGCGGGAAAATTGCTAGTCAAAAATAAGATATATTTGTGACCTTACTCCACAGTTTAACCACTCATTCATACTGTAGCTAACTTTAAAACAATAAGTTAAAGTAACTGATTCACTTGTAAGCAAGAACTATTAACTAAGAGCATTATGGCGCTATTGTGACAAAGAGGTGGGTAGAATTCAATCTGTTGGTGTATTGCATATGGTTCGGAATTAAGTTGTAAGTTAGTATTTGTAGTTGGGTTTACAATGGGCTGGAAGTAAGAGAAGAAGAGCACCACAGATATAAACCTACATGATTTTCATATGATTTGATCACTACGGATTGTATGGATTTTAAAAGAGACGTTGACCTCTGAGTTTGTTTCGGTGTTTCTTCTCAGAATAGTCAGTTAGGAAACACCGGCCTCATTAATAATTTTAATTTTAACACATTCGCTGACAGTGAGCACTTACCCTGCCACTACATTACGACAGTAAAATTTTCCACGACTTACTCTTAAAAATAAGTGGCCCGTCCCTCGACGTACTGTCATAACGTACTATTTTAATTTCCCGCCTAACGACGTACTGTCGAGCACCTACTAACAAATGTATAGATATATTTATCTGATGAATAATTTAATAAAACATTCCTATTTTTAAAACCTTAAATAGAATATTTAGGCGTCCCTTATGCATAATAAACCGTCAATGACAAATAACAATGAAATAATTCAAAGGTCAAGGATTTTTCAAGTAGGTAAAGTCAATTCTCTTTTCGTAAAAAAGTCGTAAAAAGTAGATGAATAATACATTGAATTACATCTAAATAGCAAAATGGCTGGCTAGACACTAAGGTTTTGATTTCTCACCTTTGCTTGAAAACCTTTGCTTTATTTCTACAGGGACTTTTTTTTACTGAAACAAAAGAGATCTGGCAATGTGTGTAAAATATACATTACTAGCAACCTTATTAACCCCTCTTTTTTGTCTGAGTGGGAAAATCATCGAATGACTTCTCCCGCTCTGGGTGTGTCAGACTTCTACTGACTAAAAACCGATCCGTGTTCCGGCATTTGCTCTTCGTGTTCCGAGGCTGCGGTAACTCTTTCAAACAATTAGGCAACCCCGGCAACCTTCAGCTGCCCTTAAGTTCCGGGGCCGCGGCACTTTGTTAGAACATTTCCGCACCCCATTCCCTCTCGCTCCGCACCATGGTCCGAACCAATGATGGGCGCGAGAGGTCACCGCGGTCGATTGCCTCTACGAGGACACGGCGGTGCTCCGCCCAAGTAGGGCACATCTCCACTGTATGCTCCACCGTGTCCTCCGGATGATCCTCACAATGACGACACCCGGGCGTATCCTCCCGCTGTATCCGAAACAGGTACCTCCCGAAACAGGCATGTCCTGTCAGCACCTGCGTCAGGCGGAAGGTGAGGACGCCGTGGCGTCTCTCTAGCCACTCCTCAAAGAGGGGACTTATCGCCGCGATTGCGGCGTGCCCATTATTAACCCCTCTAACTAAGCTAAATACGCTGGTGTCTGGAAGGGGTTCACGGCAATCGTGTAATAGGTGGGGTTTGAACCCGCGGCCTCACGATCACAAGGCCGTCACTTTAACCATTAGGCAATTGCCACTTATATTGTAATAAAGCTATTGATAGTTCGAGCTCCTTGCAAAATAAATATAATTTACTCATTAATATTTTTTATATATTTCGGCACTTTTGCATCCGCCGATCACGGATGAACCGAAGTTTTTGTGGGTGGATATTTATCCTGTTTAAAGTTCTAATGATACTTATTTTTTTTATAGTTGATAGGCTTGCGTTTGACCATAATCTCACCTGATGTTAAGCGATGATGTGGTCGAAGATGAAGCACGCTTGCCTAGAAGTAACCTATTCACTCTTTACTTAAAGACTCCCAGGTTATAACTATCAGGAAACACAGACTCCGGCAGGGAATTCCACTCCTTAGCCGTACGCACAATGAAAGTATTCCCAAAACGTTTCGAGCGTATGGGTGGGATGTCCACCATGTAACGATGGCGCATCGCCGTTTGTCTTGTAGTCCGATGATGGATCATATCCCCATATCAGTTTAAAAACCTATTCGCTTTAAAGTAGTGAATTAAGAAACAAATATAGTAACAGTATTGAAACCCGTTGTATCTAACGTGGAACAATGCAGGACGTATGTATGTGTAGTCAGTTGCTTATGTATTGACATGTAATTGTAAAATTCGAACACAATATAAATTGTTAAATGAATAAATAAATGAAATGAAATGTATAAATTAATTCCGGCTTAAGTATGGAGAAATCTTGATATTTACGATAATATCTATCCGTGAAACAATTATTTAGCTACGAGCTCCTCAGGTCATTGCAAATAATTTAGTAAAACGCATAATTGACGTATATTATTATAAAAGTTTATTTAAAATTATTTAAACGTTTTTCTTGCTTCGGTCACATTGCAAGGAAGATAAAAACTTTTTTGCAAAAAAATAAAACCGACTTCCAAATCAAAACACTACAAAGCCAAAAATAATTTTAATTTCGGTAGTCGGTGTTATTGGTTTTGTATTTTCTTTTTTTTTCACACCGCCTTCCGAAATTAAAATTATTTTTGGCTTTGTAGTGTTTTGATATTGAAGTCGGTTTTATTTTTTTGCAAAAAAGTTTTTATTTTCGCGCTTTTTAGTGGGTCAATTTGTAATTAATCTAGTTATAAAAGCCAAAATGTCAACTACACGAAACTAAAAACGCGCGAACAAAAAACACAATATAGAGTAACCGAAAAGATCATCAATGTAAATATTTTTTTTAGACTTTTGTTGATTTTTCAGAAACGGCTTGTTCGATGTCGATAAAATTTTCATGGGACCATTTGGGAAGTATACCCTTTCCAAGAAAAAAAAGAATTTTTCAAATCGGTTGGCGAGCGAAGGAGCTATGCCCGAACAAACATAAAAAAAAAAAAAAACAAACAAACATCCGAATTGAGAACCTCCTCCTTTTTCAGAAGTCGGTTAAAAAGCGATAATCTTGACAAACCATATGACCAGAAAGATACGTAGTCCGATACGCTGAGCCGACCAGGTCCGCAGTGCTCTCGAATCTAGCAATCTTCACGGTGCTATAACCTGGGAGTCTTTAAGTCAAGAGTGAATAAGTTACTTCTAGGTAAGCGTGCTTCATCTTCGACCACATCATCACTTACCATCAGGTGAGATCGTGGTCAAACGCAAACCAATAAATGAAAAAGAAATGCTGTATATACTGCTGAAAATACAAAACGATGGCGAGCCCTTGTACATAGCAAAGTGTAGCGTGGAGGTAGTCACGATCCTCAGTAATGAGGACCACGACGGGAGGAGGCGGGACTATCATGTCAACTAGATACAGTAGTTGACATGCCCCATTCCCGCTCGAAATCTCGGGACATATGCTATTTTCACAATAAATACGGAAAGGCAGCATACCGATGTCGAAGTCCGTGCAGTTTCAAAGTTATTTCGAGTGAGAAGCCCGAAAAACCAACGAAGACACAAGCCATGACGGTGGCCGAAGTCGACGTTTTATCCACATACCGCCTATTTATATACGACAAATCGTCTGAGAAAAAATTCTTTGTTGACACGGGAGCGAATGTTTCTGTTTTACCCGCTACTGCACGCGATAAACAGCGAACTCCAACGAACTACTTGTACGCTGCGAATGGTTCACAAATACCTACATAGGGCGAACGAACCATTTTTCTCAATATCGGAATGAGGCGAGCCTATACTTGGCGATTCATGGTTGCAACAGGCAGTCGGCCGATATCCATGCCGCCAGGATTTTGATTGGCTTACCAAAGACATCCTGGCGGGGTTTAAGGAGATACCGCGGCACATGAACGCAAAGCCAACAGAAGAAATCGGTTGAGTCATTTGTTAGCCTAACACTCCCTTCCACTCCACCCAGTGCGGGAAAAGTCATTTGATAATTTTCCCACCAAAAACGATACCATAGACATGTGACCTACATACGCACCCTCCATACAAAACGTTAATTTAAAACATGTCATCTATCCAAAACAAGATGTTTGTTACTTGTTATCAACAATACAAGCTTGTAGTAACGTGACGTTTGGTCGTATCGTGTTGAAGGGTACTACTAAGGGTGCTCTGTGTTTTGGGTTTAAAGTGAGAAACGAGTGAGTATTATGTTATAATAAAATAAATAAATAAAACATTCGGAATCCAAGTCTGTGTCCTGTAGGTCTACTCCGAAACCACAAAAACGAAGTATCGGCCGAATGTTCGGGCGTTTCATACTATGAACTTCATTCTATTTCGTTCGGTCGGTTCGGAGCCGACCGAACTTCATTTTGACGTTTGTTGTATCGTAAAGCCTACTCTGAACGAGAAAAGCCCGACCGATAATTTGAGTTTGACAAGAGTTACATCGTGAAATTAATGTCAAAATTCACGACAGCAAAATAGGTCTCTTTTGAGTATCGTAAGTATCGATTTTAACGAATTATTACAATTATCTTGAGTTTTATGTTTGTTTAAAGTGTTAAAGTGAATGTGTCATACTTAAAATTGTAGCGAAATGGCAAATACTTATACAATTATTAGAAAATGAACGAAATCTTTAATATCTTTAAATTTAAACTATTATTATTATAGATTTCGTTCGTTTTCTATTAAATTTATGAGTCTTTCTTTCTGTCTTTGTCTAAGTTACTCGAAATGGATAGGTAAACTATATTAAAAACAGTTTTTTATTTCTAGTATGTATTAACATTCTTTTTTAGCTTTGTTAGTTGTACATTCAATATAATATTTAAGTAACCATTAGAATTATAATAATTTCTTCTTTGCTATTGTAGATTAAGTAGAGATAGGGAGCCGTGGATGGTCCACCTCCTGTGGCAGATGCAGACCGCCGTGCCTCCCCTGCTGCCTTATTTGCCAAATGCTTTTTATCTGTCCACACCTAAAATAAATTAACAATGTAATTAGACCTTGGCACACTCACAAAAAAAATCTAATCATAAAATTAGTCATATCAGAAACTCGTTTGAATTTTAATACTTAGTCACAATAAAGCACAAATATTCGTAAAAGAAAAAATACTGGACTGTTCATAAAAACATGTAGGTATGGTTGTTCTTGCAATTCACATCCAATACACGCATGCGCATAAACTCATGGATGTACAAAATTAAGCTCAACAAACATGTAATGCAATATTTAAGTAAAATGAGTTGGATAATAAATTGCAACAACCACAATATTATAGTGACAAAACCATGGACATAACAATAATTTATTGAAATTTAGAATGTAAGATATTCGTGTAAATTAAGAACTTACCTACCTAAGTGGATACGTACTCAATTAATCAATCAATGAAAACTTACTTTTTGCCACTGTTTTGTGGTTTTGGTACAGCCGTCCATAGCATTTAGCGTGGTCCGGTTTTCATCCCACAGTCGATGATTCAAAGTACGACCGTCGATACTCCTCAAGTTGCCTTTAGCCAGTTCTCGATGCTCCTCAAGGAAATTGAGGAGAGCATCAATTTGTGCCGATGTCGGTCCGGACATGGTGACTTGTTCTTGAAGAATGTTTGTTCATAGCTTCATTTTCAAACATCCAAAACACGAACATGAGAAAACGATAAATCCAAGTAGCATTATTTTTTGTTGATATGATGTCGTAACTTAACTTGAACACTTAACACTTCAGTCAGTCACTTGATGCTAAACGACCGAAATATGGTTATCGCTATAATATAACGATAGCAACAGACAAGATTTGGCTTGAGTTTAAATATATTTATTCCTGCGGTTTTAAAAACTCAAGCACCGCTTGTTTTTGTCCTACTTGTCATTCTTTGACTTTTTTATTTTGACAATCCGCATAGGCAATCTCTATGTCTGCTGTAAATATCAAAGAGTATAGTAACTAGTATAATGGTAAATATATTGTTTTTTGAGAAATATTACAATTTTCGTAGTTATAAATACTGGATTAAAAGTAAAGTCAAATTTCCTTATTATAAAAAATAGTTTTATTCTGTAATTCAACAGTTAAATTATATCAAAATGAACATTAATGACTAATAAAACCACAACGATAAAACGTTCAACTCTAGCAATACATTTCATTCGGTCATACAATCACCGAACATTGGACTATGGTGCCGACCGAACTTTACCAGTCCGAACTTTGTTCGTAGTAGGACAACAATTTAATGTTCGGTCGTCTTTCGGTCGGTCCCGAACATTCGGATGTGTCATTTCGGAGTAGATCCCCTGATAGCTATAACCTGGGGGTCTTTAAATCAAGAGTCGAAGATGGAGCACGCTTACCTAAAAGTAACCTATTCACTCTTGACTTAGAGACTCCTAGGTTATAGCTATCGGGAATGGATGGATATATGGATTTTCGATGGATCAACACCTTAGGAGGCTCTCGTTCGGTGGTTAGATCAAAAGCTTGCTTCAGAAAGCGGTACAGCGCGTATCATTAGGAGGTTCCTCTCTCTGGAGCCCTGACTACTGGTAGCTTGGACCCTGTTCCCGAAACCGGTGGGCTACATTTTTTTAAAATGTTTTTTGTTTTTCATAGAAATATTTAAAAATGTAATTTATATGTATATGATTAGGAATAGAGGAAAAAATAATAATAATATCTCCTGCTCAGATGGCTAATCAATTAAGAGATTGACCGCTGTGACTGAAATCGGTTAGGACTATTGTAACATCTCGTCTTCGAGTTACAATAGTACTACCCCTCCGATGATATCACGACGTTTCCTGTGTTGCTCGTTTTGTTTCATCCCCTACCTACACCCTATACGTTCGAATATGTCCAAGTATTGTCAACAATGCACACCCCCTCTAAGATCGTAGCGTGTGGGAAGATGACATGACGGTATATCTGACGAAATTATTGTTGAAGTGTGTGTTGGTTAGTTAGGTAAATTGTTTGATGAGAAAAGTTGTGACTGACTTAATGAATACATCATTTATTTGTTAAAGTATATAAAATAAGGTAGGTGTGAAATATAGATAAATATATTTATAATATACTACGTGTAACGGAAACCCTATATCTATCCAAAAGGACTGAAGACAACATCTGGGATGGAGTCTCTATGCAAAGTTTCAGCTCAAAATAAGTGACTCACAGAATTGATCCCAATTATTGGTTTCATATGTTTCTTGAATACCAATAATAACAAACATGTCACAGCACTATGAGGGTCAGCACTTTCCATGTCAATTGCCACTCTTCGTTCTTCTTAATTTGAAAAATTCGGTCTCTGGAATCAATGTATTGAAATTTCTAATAAGCTCCACACATGTAGACATAGGATTACAAAACCCTTTTCTTTTTTTTTTCTTTTTTTGGGGTGGGAAAATCATTGAATGACTTCTTCCGCTCTGGGCCAAGCGGAAGGGTGTGTCAGATTTCTACTGACTAAAAACCCACCCTGTTCCTTCGGCTGCCCTAAATTTCCGGGGCCGCGGTAACTCGGCGGAACTTTCCCGCAAACCCCGGCAGGCAATGGCCCTATGAGGCCCCGTCGCTGGTGTTGACAGCTCTTTGAGGGGGTCATCACTTTCCAAGTCACTTGCCAATAAAACAATAATTCTCTTCGTTCTTCTTAATTTGAAAAATTCGGCCTCTGGTATCAATGTATTGAAATTTCTAATATGCTCCACACATGTACGTACACATAGAATTAGAAAATCTTTGCCATATCGTTTGTTATCATCCAAAGAAGCCGTGCACTCGGTATGTATATACCCTTTAAATTACACGTTGTATAATTATATCGAAAGCATCGAATTCCTTTAAATTATGGCTGAATTTTGATACGACGCGACGACTCGTAGATTCGTTTTCAATTTTATATAAAAAACTAGTATTTGCGTGTTGCGCGAGGTGCAAGCACCTCGCGTGCTTGTGAAAAAAACTAAAGCATTGCCCCTCTAAATCAAGTATTTGCGTGTTGCGCGAGGTGCAAGCACCTCGCGAGCTTGTGAAAAAAAAAAAAAAAAAAAGAGGGGGCGGGGTGATGGGGGGGGTTGCACAAGTATTTCGACTAAAGCATTGCCCCTCTAAATGAATCTGAAAAAAAAAATGTTCCAAGTCTCTTAGATTCCGAGATCCGCCTAAAGGGGGGGAGAAGGGGGGCGGGGGGGGGGGACTTTGAAAAATGGTTTTTACTTTACCAAGCCTCCTCTATACGAATCCGTAAAAAGAAAAAAATACGGGTCTCGTAGTTTCCGAGATACGATAGGGGGGGAGGAGAAGGGGGGGGAAAAGGGGAGGTTTGGCACTTTTACCGTAGGTTTGAGAGTTACTTGTTTACGAATCTGTCAAAATATACCCACCTCCCCATCCACCATCTGGGAGAACAATTATGTCAGTGAGTGAGTGGTAATTTAGCTTTATATAATATAACTAGTATTTGCGTGTTGCGCGAGGTGCAAGCACCTCGCGTGCTTGTGAAAAAAACTAAAGCATTGCCCCTCTAAATCAAGTATTTGCGTGTTGCGCGAGGTGCAAGCACCTCGCGTGCTTGTGAAACAAAAAAAAAAAAAAAAAAAAGGGTGGGGGGTAAATGGGGGGGGGGGTTGCACAATTATTTCGACTAAAGCATTGCCCCTCTAAATGAATCTGAAAAAAAAAATGTTCCAAGTCTCTTAGATTCCGAGATCAGCCTAAAGGGGGGGAGAAGGGGGGCGGGGGGGACTTTGAAAAATGGCTTTTACTTTACCGAGCCTCCTCTATACGAATCCGTAAAAAAAAAAAATACGGGTCTCGTAGTTTCCGAGATACGATAGGGAGGGGGGAGAAGGGGGGGGAAAAGGGGAGGTTTGGCACTTTTCCCGTAGGTTTCAGAGTTACTTGTTTACGAATCTGTCAAAATATACCCACCTCCCCATCCACCATCTGGGAGAACAATTATGTCAGTGAGTCAGTGAGTGGTAATTTAGCTTTATATAGTATAACTAGTATTTGCGTGTTGCGCGAGGTGCAAGCACCTCGCGAGCTTGTGAAAAAAAAAAAAAAAAAAAAAAGAGGGGGGGGGGGTGATGGGGGGGGGGTTGCACAAGTATTTCGACTAAAGCATTGCCCCTCTAAATGAATCTGAAAAAAAAAATGTTCCAAGTCTCTTAGATTCCGAGATCCGCCTAAAGGGGGGGAGAATGGGGGCGGGGGGGGGGACTTTGAAAAATGGTTTTTACTTTACCGAGCCTCCTCTATACGAATCCGTAAAAAACAAAAAATACGGTTCTCGTAGTTTCCGAGATACGATAGAGGGGGGGGAGAAGGGGGAGGAAAAGGGGAGGTTTGGCACTTTTCCCGTAGGTTTGAGAGTTACTTGTTTACGAATCTGTCAAAATATACCCACCTCCCCATCCACCATCTGGGAGAACAATTATGTCAATGAGTGAGTCAGTGAGTGGTAATCTAGCTTTATATAGTATAACTAGTATTTGCGTGTTTGTGAAAAAAACTAAAGCATTGCCCCTCTAAATCAAGTATTTGCGTGTTGCGCGAGGTGCAAGCACCTCGCGTGCTTGTGAAACAAAAAAAAAAAAAAAAAAAGGGTGGGGGGTAAATGGGGGGGGGGTTGCACAATTATTTCGACTAAAGCATTGCCCCTCTAAATGAATCTGAAAAAAAAAATGTTCCAAGTCTCTTAGATTCCGAGATCAGCCTAAAGGGGGGGAGAAGGGGGGCGGGGGGGACTTTGAAAAATGGCTTTTACTTTACCGAGCCTCCTCTATACGAATCCGTAAAAAAAAAAAATACGGGTCTCGTAGTTTCCGAGATACGATAGGGAGGGGGGAGAAGGGGGGGAAAAGGGGAGGTTTGGCACTTTTCCCGTAGGTTTCAGAGTTACTTGTTTACGAATCTGTCAAAATATACCCACCTCCCCATCCACCATCTGGGAGAACAATTATGTCAGTGAGTCAGTGAGTGGTAATTTAGCTTTATATAGTATAACTAGTATTTGCGTGTTGCGCGAGGTGCAAGCACCTCGCGAGCTTGTGAGAAAAAAAAAAAAAAAAAAGAGGGGGGGGGGTGATGGGGGGGGGGTTGCACAAGTATTTCGACTAAAGCATTGCCCCTCTAAATGAATCTGAAAAAAAAAATGTTCCAAGTCTCTTAGATTCCGAGATCCGCCTAAAGGGGGGGAGAATGGGGGCGGGGGGGGGACTTTGAAAAATGGTTTTTACTTTACCGAGCCTCCTCTATACGGATCCGTAAAAAACAAAAAATACGGTTCTCGTAGTTTCCGAGATACGATAGAGGGGGGGGAGAAGGGGGGGGAAAAGGGGAGGTTTGGCACTTTTCCCGTAGGTTTGAGAGTTACTTATTTACGAATCTGTCAAAATATACCCACCTCCCCATCCACCATCTGGGAGAACAATTATGTCAATGAGTGAGTCAGTGAGTGGTAATCTAGCTTTATATAGTATAACTAGTATTTGCGTGTTGCGCGAGGTGCAAGCACCTCGCGTGCTTGTGAAAAAAACTAAAGCATTGCCCCTCTAAATCAAGTATTTGCGTGTTGCGCGAGGTGCAAGCACCTCGCGTGCTTGTGAAAAAAAAAAAATGGGGGGTGGGTGATGGGGGGAGATGGGGGGGGTTTAGTATTTGCGTGTTGCGCGAGGTGCAAGCACCTGGCGTGCTTGTGAAAAATAAAAAAGTAGGGGGGGGTGATGGGGGGAGATGGGGGGGTTCAGTATTTGCGTGTTGCGCGAGGTGCAAGCACCTCGCGTGCTTGTGAAAAAAAAAAAGGGGGGGTGAGATGGGGGGTTTAGTATTTGCGTGTTGCGCGAGGTGCAAGCACCTCGCGTGCTTGTGAAAAAAGAAAAAAAGGGGGGGGGTGACGGGGGGAGATGGGGGGGTTTAGTATTTGCGTGTTGCGCGAGGTGCAAGCACCTCGCGTGCTTGTGAAAAAAGAAATTGGTATTTGCGTGTTGCGCGAGGTGCAAGCACCTCGCGAGCTTGTGAAAAAAAAAAAAAAAAAAAAAGAGGGGGGGGGGGGTGATGGGGGGGGGGGTTGCACAAGTATTTCGACTAAAGCATTGCCCCTCTAAATGAATCTGAAAAAAAAATGTTCCAAGTCTCTTAGATTCCGAGATCCGCCTAAAGGGGGCGAGAAGGGGGGCGGGGGGGGGGGACTTTGAAAAATGGTTTTTACTTTACCGAGCCTCCTCTATACGAATCCGTAAAAAACAAAAAATACGGGTCTCGTAGTTTCCGAGATACGATAGGGAGGGGGGAGAAGGGGGGTGAAAAGGGGAGGTTTGGCACTTTTCCCGTAGGTTTGAGAGTTACTTGTTTACGAATATGTCAAAATATACCCACCTCCCCATCCACCATCTGGGAGAACAATTATGTCAATGAGTGAGTCAGTGAGTGGTAATCTAGCTTTATATAATATAATAATAAATTGAAGGTAGCTATTAAGTATGAGAGGACAGTACAGACAAATTAAAGAATTGTTCTATATGGTCCTTTCATATCTATTAAACTTGTATTATGAAAAAAAAAAGATCAGAAAAGATCAGGTATCTGTGACGACTAATTTCGAATCATGCACTAGCTTCTGACGTAAAACGTCACGTAACTGTCGTAATAAAATAATTATTTTAGTTTGAATTTAACCACTAGACGACAACTATACCTGAACTTTTAATTCGATGCAGTAGACCAATGACGTATTATAATAGACGCGTCATATTCCCACAAAACACCTCTCAAAAACGGCACGAAATACACACAGAGAATTACTATCTAATACGTGTAAAGAAAGGGACAGAATATAAATGCCATCTTTAGGTACACCTGATGTTAGACAGAGAATATACATCTTTAGTTAACAACCTCCCCTAACGTCACGTGACTGACTTCATTCATACGCTAGCCGCCATTAGCCGTGTAGAAAAATAAAAATAAAAAATGTATTTCTGTTGATATTTACCTATGAACTACCACATGTTGACCTCTCACGGTAGCAGTATAATTAGTGCAACGTCTGAAAACACACAAAGGCATGCTTTTTTCCTAATTTTCTTTTAAAACACATTTTTTCTTAAGATGTGTAGTGTAGCGATCGCGACACAGGTTCGTGCGTAACTAAACAGACACTAGGCACTTACCTTGATTTCAACTTGCCATTTTAGAGCGTGGACAACGTATCTATAGTTTATTATATATCTTTGCAGTAGACTGACAGTTTCTGAGTTGTCAGATAATGACGACTACGAAATTGTGATGTAACTAAATTAATCGCTTCTGGAATAAAATCGAATAACGATGTAAACGATTTTTTTAATAATCTTGTATGAAATTAACAAAAAGTAAAATGTGATTATGAAGGGATGTGAACAATAAAATGAATAAATCATGATAATGTTTTATTTTTTGCAACATGCTCCTGTGCCCATGTCTTTGTAATAGTGATCCCGCGTCATTTATTAAAGTAATCATCACATGAAACTATTTCTGGTTAGATATGAATATTTTTAATAAAAATAGATTTAATTTATAATAAAATCTAGTTATTACTTCAAAATAAAAGAGAATAGTATACATTTTATCATGTATTAATATTTCTTTAACGATTAAACATCGCTCATTTATTATTCGATTGATTGAATCCATCACTATTAGATGGACCCCTATTTGATGGACCCGAGTCGCAGGCGCGCGCGGGTGTCGGCGCGCGCCTCTGAGGCGATGCACGGGGTAGTTCAACACCTCACTACCCCGTGCAGGAGGCGAGGCCGGGACAGACCCGACCAGCACTAGTGCGGGGCTGCGGAAGAATTAGGTTTCCCGCGGCCCCCCACGCACGTGTGAGGAGACACCGGGGTGGTTTTAGCCGGTAAGAATCCGGCACACCCCTCCGCCATTCCCCAGGCGGAGGTAGTCCATGAGGATTTCCCCCCGTTAAAAAAAAAAAAAAAAAAAAGGGTATCATTATTTTAGTAAGTGACACTAGCTTATGTCAGCTTACTGCATCGAATTAAAAGTCCGGGTATAATAACTTTATTATTATTTATCGGCAACTTTCCTTCTTTGGGACTCCAGAAAAGTAATATCCTGTACCGCTGGTAGAAATATAAAAACAAATTGACAAAATAAGTAAAAAAATCAACTGTTCAACCTCTTATATTTTAGAAATTTACTGTTTAAAAAACATACAATTGAAAGTAAAATAACAGATTTAAGTAATTGAATTACTCATTTAACTATTTTGATTTGATTTTTGATTTTGATTGAAAGTAAAATTAAATAAAATATTTAACTACCAATGTATGTATATGATTGAACTTTCGGGTCTAATCTTGTAACAGAACTTTAAAGCAGTTATCTTTGAGGTATTAAGATAAAATTTTGCATTATCGTTAAGTTTGGATTAATTTCTAAATTTAAATCCTAAATCCAATATGGCGAATTAGTTATTTTCAGTGTACTGCCATGATAAAGGGTTTCCAAAAAAATAAACAAAGTAATCGTAAGATAATTAATAATTTAGATTAAATAAAATATCCATTACATCAATAACTCAAGCAGGAAGTATTTCCGCATTGTAATAAAATAGCAATCTACATTTCATAAATATCCATTAAATAAAGGTTACTTTGAAACAAACAAAAACACATGATAATTTCCGCAGCAACCGCAGCCGGCGACACGTCCGCTCTTAACAAAAGTCTGCAGCGGAATGCCGCTATCAGTTCGAAATTCAAATTTAACGGTTGACCGGAAATGCGGTGTCGGACGCTTCCGGCGGCCGCGTTCCGTTGTCGCGTTTAGATTTCGAATTTGTGGTGTGATGTGGGGGTCGTTTTGTGTTATTTAGATGAATGAAGATATCTGTATATGAATAAGAATATATGTATGTATGTATGATCACTTACATAAATAGAGACTGTATGAGCATTTCCATAAATGGGTATGTGTGGGATTTATGGAAAATCGGTCAAGTTTAAGCTGTACGTATTGACATTGAAAATTATAATAAGAAGAAATACATGGGAAAATTTATTCACAAGAGCAATACAACTCTTTTAAACTAAATTCTTTTTTTGTTTTTTCAGCGAAAATTAAAAGAATATGACGAAAATAAAAACTTTTTGAAGTAAGTACCTATTGATTATTGAAAATGTTGGAACTTGGGCATTTATTTTTTTAAGTTCGTTTCAATATCTGAATAAAAACTTAGAGTTTACGAAACTTTAACTTTAAACATAAAATCAAAAACCTTTTTACAGGATCTCATAATGATAGCCAATAACATTTAATTTCTCAAGCATTATAGCCGCTTTACAACAGTCTATGATAGGGTTATGCGTTCCCGCCAAATCGACCTGTCACTTTTGACAGATGACAGCAGTTTTCGCGGCAAACGGTGTGAGAAGATGGCGGGCGCGTGCTTTATCGTTAAATCACAACTTGTTTTCATTGTAACACGAGATTTTTTTATCAGAAAATTCCCGATACTTCTCTAGAAAAAATCATTTGATTTTTTCATTAAAGTTATCATGCTTATACATTAGTTACGCATTGTAAATTTGTTAGTTATTTATTTTCTTGGTGAATTATATTCATTGAGGTGCTTGTGGCTAAATAGGTATCTAATAACAGCTGTAGAGTTCGATCTTCAAGGATAAGCACACTTCCCGAGGTCGGTTCGTAGAATGGTAACCATTTTAACATATTGAGAATCTTCTGTGCTTCGGAAAGCACGTTAAGTTTTTGGTCCCAGCTGTCACTTGTACAGTGTTGTTTGACAGTCTTGTCAAGGGGTATCGTGACCGTTTTTAGGGTTCCGTAGCCGAATGGCAAAAAACGGAACCCTTATAGTTTCGACATGTCTGTCCGTCTGTCTGTCTGTCCGTCCGTCCGTATGTCACAGCCATTTTATTCCGAAACTATTAAGACTATACATGTGAAACTTGGTAGGTAGGTATTCTGTAAACCGCTTTCTGATTTTAAGAAAAAAGTTAAGAAATATTTAAAATGAAGGGGGGCTCCCCATACATGGAACTAAAACTGAAAATATTTTTTTTCATGAAACCTATACGTGTGTGATATCTATAGACAGGTCTTTAAAAATGACATTGAGGTTTCTAAAGCCATTTTGTCATAAGGTTAATCGTTTAAAATATACCGATACGCTTCCAAAGAGGTAAAATGTGTGTCCCCCCCTTCTAACTTCTATAATAATGGAGTGAAAAATCTAAAAAAAATCTATGTCTGTAGATCTTAATGTAAACTTTCAACGAAAATTAGTTTGAACGAAATCAGTTCAGCAGTTTTTGAGATGCAGCATATTTTCTAAAACCGCAAATATAACTTTGTAATTCATACAAACACTATGAAAAACAAAGTTATTTGGCGTAGTTGTAAAAAATGTAACTAAGCTAGTTTTAAGAAATTTGTAAGGTTTTTTTTCGTCAAATAAATATACATATTATATTATATTATTATAGTTACTACGGAACCCTTCATGGGCGAGTCTGACTCGCACTTGGCCAATATTTTTTTTCTGGCTGGGAAAATCGTCGAATGACTTCTCCCGCTCTGGGTTAAGTGGAAAGGTGTGTCAGACTTCTACTGACTAAAAACCCACCCTGTTCCTTCAGCTGCCCTTAAGTTCCGAGGCCGCAGCATCTTGTTAGAACATTCCCGCAACCCCGGTGGGCAATGGCCTTATGAGGCCCCGTCACTGTTGCTGACAGCTTTATGAGGCGCGCGTGGAACATGACGCGACGAAGACTCGGGCCTGGTCCTTACCGGACGGTGAGCTCTTACCTGACGGTGAGCTTGGATACCGACCCAGCAGTTGGGAGATGATGATGATCGAGTAACTGGCTTGCGTTATTTTATATAAATAGGAATGTTTTCATCCCTTTCCCTTTCTTAGTATATCTCTCAACCACAAATTTAATAAAGATTATTCCTATCTTCATCTGAGTAGTGGTCGGTTTCCAATTTATTTTACTTAATCAATATAAAAACCGGCCAAGTGCGAGTCGGACTCGCACACCAAGAGTTCCGTAGGTACCATTATCTATAAAAACGGCAAAAAAATCATGTCTGTTGTATGCGAGCCCCCTTAAATATTTATTTTATTCTGTTTTTTTTTTAGTATTTGTTGTTATAGCGGCAACAGAAATACATCATCTGTGAAAATTTCAACTGTCTAACTATCACGGTTCATGAGATACAGCCTGGTGACAGACGGACAGCGGAGTCTTACTAACAGGGTCCCGTTTTACCCTTTAGGTACGAAACCCTAATAAAAATGGATCGCCAACATGTAGGTTTGGTAGCAAGACAAACGGCGATGCGCCATCGTTACATGGTGGACATCCCACCCATACGCACTAAACGTTTTGGGAATACTTTCATTGTGCGTACGGCTAAGGAGTGGAATTCCCTGCCGAAGTCTGTGTTTCCCGATAGCTATAACCTAGGGGTCTTTAAGTCAAGAGTGAATAAGTTACTTCTAGGCAAGCGTGCTCCATCTTCGACCACATCATCACACCATCAGGTGAGATGGTGGTCAAACGCGAACCTATTATCAATAAAAAAAAAATATTAGCTTTCAGCACACTCTTCATATAAAATTTGACTGAGCCAAATTCGATACTCCATCGTCCGCGCAATACTTCTAAAAATTAAATTATTTGCTTTACGTATTATAATATTTTAATTAGGTTGACTGTTTCAAAATATTTTGTTAAATTTCAGTTAAAAGTTTTCTCCGGCAATGGAAACACTCCTAATAATCCAGACACAATACGTTCAGATTCAATTTTAAAATATAAAAGAAAATTGCTTTTCTACTAGTTTGTAGACATAATGGATAATGATATGTACCTCTACAAGGTAATATTCACATGCTATAAGAAAGTCGAGTTAATATACATACAAAAGCTGATACATTTTATTTTTATTGATAATAGGTTCGCGTTTGACCACCATCTCAACTGACGGTAAGTGATGATGTGGTCGAAGATGGAGCACGCTTACCTAAAAGTAACCTATTCATTCTTAACTTAAAGATTCCAGGTTATAGCTATCATGAAACACAGACTCCGTCAGGGAATTCCACTCCTTAGCCGTACGCACAATGAAAGTATTCCCAAAACGTTGTGTGCGTATGGGTGGGATGTCGATTTATTTTTATTAAGAAAATAATTATGATAACATTTTCAGCCTATATTAACGTTTCTACTTTAAAGACATAGGTTTCCTTTCCACGTGGACCCAGTTCGATGTTGAGTCTTAGAATATGTCGGTTTTCTCACATTGTTTTCCATCAACATTTTGAGAGAAGTGTTAATGAAATTACACAAAGTAAATTGTTTGCCTGCATTCAATTCGACGACCTACAACTCGTAAGTTGGACTAGTAACCATTGGGCCGTCAAAACATCAAATGACTCCTCCTCCTTGGGTTTACCCACCATGTGTTTTTCAGTTGCTCTTACATACAGTAGTAGGGCAGTAGTATATCTTCAGAACATTAAATCTGTCTTTTATAAGGAAATATAATGTGTACATCGACGCCAGAGTGAAAACCTCGTAAGTGAAAGAGGAGTAACTTTTCAGGAGGAAGAAAAATCTGCGTGCTATAAAATTTTTGTACGGTTTCATTTATGTTTTTTTTTTATTAATTTATGAGTAAATTTAACCCGTTTTTATATCCAGAACTGTTCGATATTATGTATAATATGAAAAATATTATATATAATATCGAACAGTTCAGAAATACATAATCCATGGCCTGATTACGCTGAACTGACGACGCGATGCGAGTGTTTACGAGGTTCTCACTTACTTTCATAGATAGCGTTTCAAGTATCGAATGAACATATTAGTGAGATCAGGATGTGCGTTGCTAGGATTGCTTTCTGGAAACGCAATAAAAAAATTTGGACAAAAAATGTACTCCCAAGGTTTTCACTCTAAGGCGACGATATTGTATTAAAGCATAATGACGGTTCTACCTGCTTCCTCACGGGGTTGCGGGAATGTTCTAACGAACTACCGTGGCCCCGGAATTCAAGGGCAACCGAAGAAGTAGGGTGGGTTTTTAGTCCTGATACTCCTTTCCGCTCCATTCACAGCGGGAGAAGTTATTTGTTGATTTTCCCACCCAGAAAAAATTAAACCCGCTTGATACACGTTACAGCTTACAATAGCACGAGTGATCCTAAAAGTAACCTGAAAACTAGTGTTTTGAAGTTTTACCTACGCATTATACCTTACCTTGGCAGAGTAAGCATCGTGTACTCTGGTACCTATAAACTATTTTAAATTTTGCTGTACCCAACAGGGTCCATAATTGTTTCTTATAATTTTATTTCACCTGTATGTGTACATTATGGATTGCAAATAAATACGTGAAACATTATTTCTAACAAAAAAAAATGCGTCGAAATCGGTTCATCCACTTGGAAGCTACAGTGTCAGAGACAGACACAGACACACATAGTTGTCAAACTTATAATACCCAATATATAATAACACTCCTCTTATTGCGTCGTGGGTTAAAAACAAAATCCAAGAACAATATGCATAGACTTTAAAAGAAAACTTCAAAACACAATCAAAGAAAATCACATTCCGAAACAAATGCACATCGTATTTCTAAATGAGTAACTCTGGAACAAAACACAGCTAAAGAGTGTATAATGTAAATATAAAAATTAATATAAAAGTATACGAGAGCTATTAAATATTCCGGTAGCGACAAATAATTGGTATTTTATACAGATCTCCGGGGTACGCCGGGTGCAAGGACTAGCGTAGGCTGATATGGATACGACGGACGGGTATGTTTGATTTTGAAATCTCTTTTTTTCTTTCTTGTCTGTGATAGATTTCATACTTACTTGAGGGGTAATCACGTAAATATGTACCTTTATGAAACTTTAAATTGACACAGTAATAAAAAAGGACATAGATGTACATACTGTTGCTGCTGACTCTGAATCGATGCTGCAGCGATTCAGAGTCAGCACCAACAGTATCCTCGCCACCTTATGGGAAAAAATTGATAGTCCTTTTCTCAGGCACTGGGTGGGTGTACACGTGAGAGCGGGAGTTCATGTAGCCAAATTGAGTGTGTTTGTTTATGTGTCTTATTTTTGTCTTCCTACTTGTTTGTATTCCTACTAACATAGTTTTTAAGTTTATACTAACAAGTTTTCATGGATCCTTGGTCTGAAATAAAAAGTATATTATTATTATTATTAAAAGTATGTCTGATCCAATAATAATTCAAAGAAAATCTAAGCAATGAGCTACAATATACCTTTTATTTAGTTTCAAACTGCTTAATACTCTGTTTATAATAAATTCAACGCTATTTTGGACCACTTTAATTATAATAATTATGTGTTTGTACATACCACATACATACGTGCAAGCAAAAATATAGACAATTCTAGCCCATTCAATCACTAAAACTGCTAGGATAAATTAGTTAAATTAGGAATTACGCATAGATTTTAAGTTTTACATTTAAGTAAGTAAATGTATTCTTATTAGGGTGACGTGTACGAATTGTAAATAAACCCTCATTAATATATTTTTTTAAATGTTTTACGTTATAATGATAATAATTATGCATATATTCTTTACTTTTTTAAATATGTTCGTGGCGTTGAGTTGGCGTTGCCGTCACTGCATAGGAGTTGTATTTACAGCCAAGGAGCATCTATAGATGTTTCACTTCAAAAATGAAATTGAATTATATTATGCCTTTCCGAGTTTGTCGTATCCACCCTAACCTAACCGTCATCATATTTTTAACCCCCGCTTACTCGAGCGCGGCTTACAGGCGACTCTGACAAACAGACACAAATACAACCGTTTTTCTTATTAGTTTAGTGTTACTTGTTGCTTTTATACTTGTTTTTGAAGAATGGAGATGTTTGTCTGAGAGTGTATCAGGGTTTCATCTCTCTGTGTAGATCGGAGGGTGGGTTATTTAATGAAAGGCTGATATCATCAATTTGTGTGGGAGATTTTTCTCTTATATATTCTTCTCTCTTTCTCTAATTATTCTCTTATATATTTTTCGCGTTAATTAATAATCAAAGATTTCCACGTTGAATTTTATGTATACGGATAGTATCGACTAAGTATATTTATGCAACAAATCAGTTTTATTTTGTCCTGAAGTTGGTACGTACAACTTCAGGATTAAACAAAACCCAAAACCGTTAATTGTTTTGCAAGTAAACTGACTACAAAAACAAACAACATAACGTAATCCGCCTATAATTAATTGTATACCAACGTATTTTAATAATATCTTCAGTGTAATACCAATCTAGTGCGCTCTTTTCATGGAACCTATGTATCTATAGACAGGTCTTTAAAAATGACATCAAGGTTTCCAAAACCACTTTTTCATAAAGTCAATCGTTGAAAAGATATACGCTTCCAAATTGGTAAAATGTCCGTCCCCCCTCTCTAACTTTTATAAAAATGGAGGAAAAAAATATGCAGTAGATCTTAATGTAAACTTTCAACGAAAATTGGTTTGAACGAGATCGGGTCAGCAGTTTTTGAGATATAACATATTTTATAAAACCGCAAATATAATTTTGTAATTGATACAAATACTATGAAAAACAAAGTTATTTGGCGTATATACTACGGAACCCTTCATGGGCGATTCTGACTCGCACTTAGCCAATTTTTTGTATCTGATCTCTTTAATTCAAATTAATTTGGCAAAATGTTGTGTCAAGAGCCAAATGTCGCTGTAGCAGTGAACTGTAATTTGCTAAGTTTACATCCTACACCACAAGATACAGGCTATCTTCTCTTGTAAACTGTTTGCTTTCATCTTCTCTTTGTATCTCTCTTTCCACAATAATTCGTTTATGTCCAGTTAATAAATTCTTATTAATTATTACTTTCAACTCGTAAGTTCTCGTTCTATGATCAACTACAAAAATAATATATCGCTGCTTTATATTTGTATGATTTAATAAAGATTGCTCTTTCTTTCCCTCTTAATTTATGTTATGTGAAAGTAGGAACGGTGTGTGAATGAAATGAAGCATTAATATGCCTACTTTATGTGGTTTTTCCAATAATCCTTGTTTAAGTTCTAAGTTGAGCTCAACGTTCATTGACATAATAATGTTTGGACATATTCATTCAAATCTGTTTTTTTCTTTCCTCAAAAGATCACCTCAGACATAAGCCTACAAGGTTCTTATATGACTTGACTAGTACAGATTGTATGAACTTCAATAGAGATTTGATGACTTCTAAGTTTGTTTCGGTGTTTTTTCTGGTGACAGTCAGCTAGAACATCGGATTATTCTATTTTAAATTTAAAATATCTTTAAGTTAATTAAAAAAAAACTCAGAAGTAATCATCATTTAGTACGCCTTTACAAAGATTTTCTTGTTATAATAATTATTTTATCACTACATAGTATAAAACAAAGTCGCTTCCCTGTCTGTCTGTCCCTATGTACGCTTAGATCTTAAAAACTCCGCAACGGATTTTGATGCGGGTTTAATAGATAGTTTTTAATAGATAGAGTGATTCCTGAGGAAGGTTTTAATGTGTAACAAGTTAAGGTTTCGTGTAGAATAAATGAAATACGACGATATTACTTCAACATGTCGGAAAGAAAGCCTATCGGGAGCTTTAATTGAAAACGCTGCCAAAACCTTTTGAGTTATAAAAATACAAAGCATGGCGGGATCGTTTCTCTTTTATAGTTCTACAAAAAAGTCTGCTGTGGCATATGTCTATCTCCCAAGAATAACCCACAATAACCATTTTTTCTCTTACAAATTACATTAAAATGAAGGGTTATTTACGAATCTTTTTTTAACAGTACAGTATTATTCCTTATCCAATTAAATACGTCAGATATGTTGAGGATTTAATGTAGATCAAAATTGCTTTTTACATTATATAAATAAAATTAATATCTTATGAGTTATTGCCGATATATGATTGTGGCAAATTACCGAACGAGAAATTGATCAAGCACAATCATATATAAGCAAATATAACCTTTATTACCCGAGTGAAACCGGGCCGGGTCGCTAATCATATAACTGTATCTTTTTAGATAGAGTTACATGATGTTTTTATAAAAGAATTTACACATAGTTAAAACATTCGTTTTCCGTGCAGGGACTAAGTGTGGAAACTAAACCCAGAAGAAGAATATCCGTTTTTTATTAAGAAAAACCCGGCAAACAAACTGAAAAAGTTTTTGTTGTATCTACAATTCATCAGCCATCATCCGAGTACGAGACGAACGGCGATGCGCCATCGTTACATGGTGGACATTCCACCCATAACCATTTTAGGAATACTTTCACTGTGAGAACAGCTAAGGGGTGGAATTCCCTGCCGGAGTCTGTGTTTCCTGATAGCTTTAATCTGGGTGTCTTCAATTCAAGAGTAAACAGGATACTTCTAGGTAAACGTGCTTCATCTCCGACCACATCATCGCTTACCATCACATGAAGTGGTGGTCAAACACGAACCTGATATCAATATACAAAAAATCTTCAGCTTTTATAGTGCAGGCAGATCCGTTAGTTAAACCTAGTTTAACTCACAACTATTTGATATTAAACCTATAAAAATGTAATAACTATGAACACAAATGTAATGGTTTCAAATACAGTTCAGAATACCAATGTAGGTAGAAACTTTATAGGTATATAACAAACTTTATAGGTAGTTAAAGAAATTAAAATTTTAATTATTTGTTGAAAGTCGTGTTTTAAGTTTTCTGTAAGTTTATTGTAGGGGAATGGGGTGGCACTTGAATTTTAATAGTGTTTTTGCAACATGAAGCATTTTTTATAGTTCGTTAGAGCTTTATATAAGTCTTGTATCTTTGTTTTGTTACTATAAAAGCGACCAAGTTTCTAGTCTTGTTCAAGACAATTGGCTACCCAACGAGCACATTAGTGGAAATAGCAGCCTATTTTGTTACTTTGGGCTGTAAAATAGCGCTTTAAGGGTTCAAAAAGCAGTTCAGAGTTGCATATCTGCATCCGTAAACGTCTATAGTTATAAAAGTTACTTAAGGTGCTATAAGCTGAATCAAATACTACCCTAGCCTTCACAGTAGTCCACGGTAGAACTCATTTACCACTTACACCTTTATATGAGAGTTACGAAGGTCATTCTGCCACTCACAGCTGCATAGTAGTTTCCATTGTAACTTGTATAGGTTATAGTTATAGTAACCACTATTATACTACTATAAGTTTCATTATAGAAATAATAGAAACTCTTATGCATACTATAGTTACAAAAAAATCATCAGTGTAACTAAGGCCTTTAGTAGCAATAGTCATTCCTTGCAGGCTCAATCCATTCGCCATTTTACAGCCGCTTTTGTAACTATTATAAAACATTTAATAAAATGGATGCAAAACGAATAAGTACGTAACGAGATCTTATTTATTTATTTATTTATTATATACTTTATTGTACACCTTACAATACACTTAAGGATACAAATAATTAATCTTTTAACCTCAAAAACAGGAAAATAGGAGCTTTTTGTGGCTGATAGTTGCACTAGGGGAACAAAAATCACTGGAAGCGTTAGAAGGGTGAAAATTAGCGCTATGATTCTCAAAAGGGAGTTATTAGAGCTCAAACTGCAGGTTATGACTACAGTACAATGACACCATGATTTTTAAGAAAACTTATAATTCACTTGCAAAATTGAGTTGATATACATTGGTTTTTCAGTTAAATGTGCATTAAATGTACCGGTAAACAATCGGCCACTTGCAAATAGTAAGTTATCGACACGTAAAAATACGGAAATAAAATTTATTCTGTATAACAAATAAAAATTATCACATATCTTTTGTTAATTTTTTAAATATCATAAAAGCGCGTTAAAATTACTCAAAAATTATCTTATATATCTACAGTAAACTGGACAGCGTTTTAAGTATCTTTATATATCTTGCTAATACAGAATACAAACATTTACTTCTTTTTGTTTTATTTTCATGATGGCGACGAAAACACTTTACCAAAATATTACAAACAATGTCAACTGAAGATATACAATAAAGAACTATAATCAATTCATTCGTTCAAAGTAGTTCAAAATCATTCAAAAGTAGCGCTACGAGAGCTTTAGTATAGCGTTAATAAATCGTTATAGCTATTAAGGAACCTTTATGCAACCGTTGTGCAGGTTAAATGGAACTTTAGGTTGCATAAAATGGCGCTTAAATAGCGCTAAAGCGGCTGCTTTAAGTCTGTAGTAGACGCTCTAGCGCTTACGTCTATTACCATAAGTAATAATCGGATACGCTCCAAAGCTCTAATGCAGCCCATTTGTGCTAGTTGGGTAGTCAATTGTGTTTTTTAGAATAAATTGACACAATTGCCTTAAGCATATTTTTCATACCTAAGTACCAAGTTATGTGGGTATGTAAAATATTCTTAAAGCTATCTATATATAGCTATCTATTTATATACAGAATGATTATTGAGACGATACATTCCTAGTAAGAGGTTTAAACACATTTGGAATATACTCAGTCCCGGGATACTATCTCCAATACCTAGTTATTTCTGAGTTAGCCTAGTGGTCACAAGCATGGAATAGATGAATAAGGTTGGAATGGTAATGTGGGTGTGGCGAGTGTGCCACATTTATGATACGACAATCATAGCGCGACCGATTA
Source organism: Tholera decimalis (assembly GCA_943138885.2). Lineage (NCBI taxonomy): Eukaryota > Metazoa > Arthropoda > Insecta > Lepidoptera > Noctuidae > Tholera > Tholera decimalis. Next base: position 23,693,761 of record OW964578.2, on the reverse strand, counting down.
ATTCATTCACCGCGTTTAGTGCGCTTCGGATTACTTTGGAACACAGAGCTCTGCTTTAAAATGCCGTGTTGTGCAATTATAATCTGTAAAACCAAAAGTCAGACCGCAAGTATAGAGCAAGGAGGTATATCTTTTCCTCGATAAGTCGAAAATCACGTTTAATTACAATGTTATTTGTAAAAAACATAAAAATATTCTGATCACTATGAAATTCCGAACAATGACAACATTATTGCAACAAGTTACAAAAAGTATACATTGCCCGTTTGCATTTCATTGCATGCGCCACACTTCAATCATTGACGTTTCGTCCTGTGCCCTGATTGGCCGTGATGCACGGTGCATGTTTATCAACAGTGAGTTACAATCAGTAGCAAGCTCTCGATTTAAGTGTGTGTAATTTATGTGTGTGCGTAATTCGCATACGTAACGGGCCTCTTGCTTGTAGTGGAGCTAAAGAGTGGGAGACGAGCGGCGACACGCGTTCTTGTACACATCAGGAACTATTTCCTTTCTAACCTCTTTTATCTGTTCTGTGGTCACAAGCGTGACTGCTGAGTGAGAGGTCTCGGGTCGGAAAAAAGTGATTTTTGGTTTTTCTGTCACAAATTTCTCAGTAGTAGCCCGGAGTTTAGAATTTGGCAGTATGATACCCCCGTGCCTCGAAAATTACGTTAAGCAGTTGGTCCATCCGTCAGTTGGTCATCTTTGACAGTCGTTACGATATGGCCAGAAAATCTAAAGCCTGCAATACATGTTGGCCGAGCGTTGTCGAGTGAAGGCCAATACCAACATGTAGACAGTATATTTGCCTTGTCTTGCTATCGCTCGGTGTCACTTGCCTAGTTGGCCTAGTGGAGGCCAGCGCCAACGTGTATAGAGCTCATTTGGTGCAAGTTGTCTTCGCTTGCCGTTGCTCGTGATCACTTGCTTCACTTCGGATTGGTGTCAGTTTTTGTTCACAAATCAAAGGCTCTCGCCTGCGCTCGGCCAACGTGTGGGCAGCTCTACAGACCCTCTTCTACATTGGTCGTCTGCATTGGCGTTCGACGAACTTGTCGAACGTGTGGATATTATTTCTTGCCTCGTACCAACTCCTCGTACAACAAAAATTTGCCAACGCTCGCGTTGGCCTACGCTCGGCCAACATGTATTGCAGGCTTAACACTGGTCTGGCCAAGGGGTATTGTGTTACCCAGCTTCTACTAGGTTAGATAGGCTGTCGCTCCGTTTAAAACACATTCAGTTGTATCTGGTTAGACTAAAATCCTGTCCCAATATAGTTGAGAAAAGGCTAAGCCGAAGTAGATGACGTTTATTTTCTTACTATAAAAGTTGTAAAGTATCTAGTCAATTTTGTTTCTTAAATTCTGTCTGTGTTTCCTGATAGTTATAACCTGGGAGTCTTTAAGTCAAGAGTGAATAGGTTACATTTAGGCAAGCGTGCTTCATCTTCGACCACATCATCGCTTAACATCAGGTGAGATTATGGTCAAACGCAAGCCTATCAACTATAAAAAAAAACTAGATAGGTACGTAGTCTTGCCTTAGAGACTTCCAGGTTATAGCTATTAGGAATCATAGACTCCGGCAGGGAATTCCACTCCTTAGCCGAACGCACAAAGAAAGTATTCCCAAAACGTTTTGGGCGTATGGGTGGGATGTCCATCATGTAACGATGGGACATTTTTTTTGTAATTCGATGATGGAATAGGCTTAGTGCAATTAGATTGTGCAATTTCATCGCACACTCTCCGAAATGTAACCGATAGAAAACCGATAGGATTGCAAGTCGTCGCTGATGTTCAAGGCTCTGGAGCTTTGAGCTTTATAAAAAAAAAGATATCTTACAATGTGGGTAGAATTCACATTACTAGCAATCTTGTTAACCCCTCCAACTAAGCTAAATATGCTTGTGTCTGGAGTGGGTTCATGGCAATTGTGTAATGGGTGGGGTCGAACTTGAGACCTCTCGATCACAAGTCCGACAACTTATCCTTTAGGCTATTGACGCTTGTATTACGTGGTCAATCCCTATTTTAACTAATTATACATTAAAGATCTATTTAAATCTATGTATATAAAAGAAAGTCGTGCTAGTTACACTATTTATAACTCAAGAACTGCTGAACCGATTTAGCTGAAAATTGGTAGAGAGGTAGGTTAGAACCAGGAGGCGGACATTGGTTATTTTTTATCCTGGAATTCCCACGGGGTCGGGATATACGCGGGAAAAACCACCCACGCGATCGAAGTCGCGGGCAAAAGCTAGTTATCTATAAATTTGAAAATATGTAATTTGTTCTTGACAGACCTAATTATTGACTTATTCTATTTTAATCAGGTTTGCATGCCTGGTAAGCTAAATTGTACAAGGTTCACCCATTTTATTGTAACATCAATATTTTATAACTATTTTATTTGACACCTATATTTTTAAACTAACTTCTACCTGCGGCTTTGCTCGCGTGTAAAGTTCTGCATCAGGTGTTTCTGTTTCTGAAATCCATTATTTCCCAGATTTGATAGCTATATAACAGAAAAAGTTTCATTCAAATCCGTCTAAAAATTACGGAGATTAGCGTGTACGAACAGATAAACAGACAAATATATTATTTATAATTCTTACTCTATTACTGTTTCCCCTTCAATTAATATTTTATAAGTATAATTAATGTACACACACTTTTAACTATTTTATTGTTGATGTATGTTTTTTCTTTCTCTTTACAAGCAGTTGCCTTTTACATATTTTATTTCTGTTTTTACTGTCGTATCTATGTCTAGTTCGTAACAGCATGTTGGTAGTAGTTCGTAAAGGTCCCCTCATCGATAGGTTTAACGACCTGGCATGCATTTTATTGCACCAAGGACCTTGTCGTAAAATATCGACTGGTTCGTACATTTCTCATTACTCTTCAGTTAAAGTTCTAGTCTTTTTATATGAATTTCTTAATTTAGAGAAGAAACTAAAATGTTACAAAGTGTGTATGAGTCGTTTTCCGAACGGTCGTTACAATTGTTTACTTAGTTGTGAGGATAAAATTATACAAAAGTAAAATTTAACAAACCCTACTTTTTTGATGCGAAAATCATCAAATTTTAATAACTCCTTAAGCTCTGGATTGGGAGGAAGGGAGTGTCCGACTTCTACGAACTTAACACCCATCCTGATACTTGAACTAACACTAAACGTAAGGGCTTACGTTCCGGGCCACGGTATTTTGTTAGAATATTCCCGGTACTCAGCAATTTTAACATACCGTCATAAACATTGCAGCAACATACAAAATTAGAATTAATTATGGTCTTATTAGAAATATTGGTGACCACTGGTGTCTTACATTCATTATAAATTATATTACATTATATTTTAAACAATAATATTGACATCCCCAATCTCTTATTAAAATTTAATTTAAACATTCCGACTAAAATTCGGTATAATCCACCGCTCAAGTATCAAAGCTCCAGAGCCTTGAACATCGACGACGAGTTGCAAGTCTATCGGTTTCCTATCGGTTACATTTCGGGGAGTGTGCGATGGAATTACACAATCTAATTCCACCAATCCCGTTCCATCATCGGACTACGAGACAAACGGCGAAGCGCCATCGTTACATGGTGGACATCCCACCCATACGCACCAAACGTTTTGGGAATACCTTCATTGTGCGTACGGCTAAGGAGTGGAATTCCCTGCCGGAGTCTGTGTTTCCCGATAGCTATAACCTAGGAGTCTTTAAGTCAAGAGTGAATAGGTTACTTTTAGGTAAGCGTGCCCCATCTTCGACCACATCATCACTTACCATCAGGTGAGATGGTGGTCAAACGCGAACCTATTCTAAATAAAAAAAAAAAAGTAAACATAGTCAGAATTCATTTATTGTGCGTGCAAGCAGAACCTTTAATAACCGGTGTAAGCAGCACGATTTTGACCCTTTAACAATAAGTGTGACTGCAGCCAGAAGACGCCCTTTTTTTAAGGATGGAAAATTATCCTGTGACGGATACTTCCCGATCTTGGCGAAGCGGGAGTCTGTGTCAGACTTTTACTGACTAAAACCCATCCGTGTTCCATCATATGCCCTTCGTGTTCCGAGGCCGCGGTAACTCTTATAATTAATACCTGTAGTTACTGCTATGTCTCTATTTACTCATTTGAATGTTGTACGATATAGATTATATTAAGATTTATATATTAAGTATCCACTGTAAAATTTTCCTGCCTCTAAGCGTGAGGATTTTTAATTGGCTCACTGTCTATTGTATGTACCATATAATTATTTACTGTATTAGTAGCTGTTAGTCCTCCATATTTCTTAAATAAATAAATGACACCAATTCTACACAATATGTAATTATTATAAATGTCGCCGAAAAATTAACGAAGATTTAACGTACATATTATTTTTAGATTACAATCAATCGTTTAACCGTTTGACTGTAATATGTCACTCGTTAAATTGCCAACTGTCCACAGGCTGATTGGTTGGTTTTGCTGTAAGACGTTTTGTAGTCAAAGAGTTATGAATCATTCAACCAATCAGCGCGCGATTTACGTTCCATTGTATGCCAATTCAGAATTTCACAGTTTCACTTCGAAAACAAAAAATTATGCGTTATATTGCATGCAGATGCAATGTAACGCAAAGTTTATGCGGATCACAATTAATCTCCCGATATAGATTATTATCTAACAGTATCTGCAATTTTATGGAAATGTAAACTTTACTTTTATTAATTAACAACTAAATAAATAAGTACACGATTTGTTGCTCACTAACGACCCGATCTGGTTTCGAAAGAAAGCTACGTACTTATTATAGTATTAGGTTTGATTAACATATATTTTTTCTTGTAAATACAGATCTGTCAGCAATAAACATTGTAAATATTGGATACATAACGTTTACAGATGACAGATTATTAGTTACATTTATTAGGATATAATAGCTGCATAATATATCTCATCATCATCACCTGCCATTGATTTAAATAGTAAAGATACGGTTGTCAGACCATTTGACGGACGTGGTCGCCCTACAAAACACACTAACGCCATCTATTATAACTAAGATGTCAATCGGCGTGGTCTGCTCCTAGACGTAATCTTGTAAGAGCGGCGTGTGGTATTTTTCGAGGTACAAAGAAATAAAATAAAACCATTTATTTTTCGAAATTTATATTTGCATAAAAATACATTTTAATTTGCTTTTAACGAACAATAAAAATTAATCTTGTACATAATATAATCTTATAGTAATATTATTAAATATTTTCATTTCATCGGCTATAACTTGCGCCGTTGCAAAGTTATGTCGCACTTTTATGCGGCTTCGCGTCATCTTGGCCAAAGGTTGCGACAAATAAGAAAGAAAATTGTTTTAAATAATGTTAGAAGTTGATTTAATTACACATTTTTAATTTACCGGAGATATGAAATGTTATCATTTTTTTATTATTGTGCTTTTTGTCGTATTTCCACGCAACCCTTCACGACACAACTCGGCATTTTTGCTTGGCCTTTTTGCTTGTAAAACTTACGACCGCTCCCGAAGATAGCCGATCGCGTTCTATTTCACTTCGATAAAGGGAAGACCACTTTGGGACCAAGTTCGAGGCATCATTATAACATGCGGTCCGCCCAGTCCTTACGCAGTAATATATATGTGAATGTCACCTGCTCTCTTTTCCAACTAAGTATGTCAGGGTCGGCTCCCCCAGTCTAACCGAATGCAAATGTGTACCTACTAGTGTATAATATGGAGCAAATGCCAATCGGACTTCTACGACCCAACAGTAAAATTAATTTATTTTAGTTCAAATCAGAAAATATACCATCCACACTTGGTCGATATACCGTCTTGTCGTACTAAGCGCTTTTCTACAACATTCATTGTGCGCACAGCCAAGGTGTGGAACTCTCTGCCGGCTTCTGTGTTCCCTGCCACATATGACCCGTCGGCCTTTAAAGCAAGAGTGAATAGGCATTTTCTGTGTTCGCTCGTTCGATCGTAGACCTCATCTTACACTTACCATCAGGTGTGATCGAAGTCAAGAGCGGGATCATTCGTAATTTAAAAAAAAATACACTTTAATAAAGGCCCTAAACTATATATATCTAAAAATATTTTAAAATATAGCGTTCAGAAATTCGTGAGCATCGCTGTCCATTGGTAATGTGCCCAAAAGACTGGCTGCATTGCCATGTAGTATGGCAATGCTTATCCTTTGTCTCAGGTAAAAGCCAGCCCTTGCGTCATGCGAAGTGTCAACTAGGCGTCTGGAAAAGTCTTTTAATAATTTGTGAGCACTCGGACCCCACGATCACAGCATTTCAACCTCAAACGGCTCAAAAATATATCTACCAACGAGGTTATTATATTTCTGCCACTTGAGGTTCTCTGCAGCCGCAGCGGCAGTGCCAGCACAGCGAGATGAGCTAGGAAGATGGGATGGCGCAAGAGTGTCGATGCAGGTTGCGTCCCACACTAAGGGCCTACCCATCTTCCATGGAAATAAAGACATGCCGTCCGGTCTTTTGCCAACGTCGCGTGCCAAGCCATTTGGTTCTAATACAGTCGGAACGCCGACGGTGACAAGAGCTCGTCGGATAATGTCGTTAATATTTGCGTGCCGTGCTATGCCACCCGCGCTGCGGGTATTACCCATCATTTGGGTAATACGATCCCCGTAAGCAAGACTTGTGCCAAATTTTCGCTGGAATCGCTCCATTTATAACACTAGTAATCACCGGTATCCGGTTTGATTGGAAACTAACCCCAACATAATATGTAGTTGGAAAAAAGTAAAGCAAATAATGATCTTGATTTTGTACGCCATAATACAATACAATACAATACAACATAATACAATACAATACAATACAATACAATACAATACAATACAATACAATAATTACGTGAGTCACTACCAACTGACTCCGCCCATTACCCTAACAGTCACAAGCGCCTACCAAATTGGTTTGAGCAACTTGCATTAAAGCATAAATCGTAACGCTTGCCAGGCGGAGACGTTATAAGTACAATTTATTTTACGAAATGATAAAGCGAACGCCACCTAAACACAGTAGTGAACCTTTGCCTCACCACAGTTCCGAGCCTAATCTAACTTCACCAATATCTGAGCAAACATTGGATAGAATAACTTTACGGCAAAAGCGAAAACATGATTCTGAACAAACTTCTGAGCTTAAATGTCTCCGTGACGACATTATGTCGTCAATTGCAACTTTAAGGAAAGAGCAGCAAGATAAATTTAATATGATGCAAAGTAATTTAGACCAAATAAAAGCCCAAAACATTGAATTGAAAAGTACGGTAGAATTCTTGAGTGAGAAATATGATAATCTGATGATTAAATTGGCCCATTTGGAGAAGGAAAAAAAGAGCACGTTCGAGTACATCCGATCTCTAGAGGATCAAGTCGAGAACTTGGAAAGGGATGCAAAATCATCGAGTCTAGAAATTCGCAATGTGCCTAAATCAGTCAATGAGTCCAAGGGTGAACTTATAAATATTGTTAAAAATTTAGGTATAGCTGTTAATATCGAAATACAAGCTAATGAGCTCAAAGATGTTTATCGTCTGAGTACAAACAAGAACCCCAAAAACGATGGGCCAATAACCGTAGTATTTACGTCTACTATAACCAAGGATAAACTGCTTGCAAACATTAAAAAGTACAACCGCGACCACAAGACCAACCGTATTAACAGCTCTCATGTAAACAAGGCAGGAAATAGTCCAATTTACATATCTGAGAGTCTCACCACGAAAGCCCGGAAGTTGTTCTATCAGGCAAGAGAATTCACAAAGCTTAACTCCTACGCATATCACTGGACATCGCATGGTAAAGTCTACATAAAGAAGGGAGATGGAGCACCAGCAAAGAGAATAACACAAGAATCCGATCTAGTAGGACTGAAACAGCATACAATATGACTAGGACCACTGATCAACTCGCAACAACAACTTATTCTAGCTGAAAATACTCTTAATCTGAAAGATACACGTTTTATAAACTTTACTTGTCTTTTGAACTGTACTTATTTTGTGAACTCACCTGTATTCAACATAGTTATTGGATTATCTTTTTTGTTTTTAAAATGTTTGTGTGTGCATGCTAGCGTATTAATATTAAAACACTTGAGATACCTATTTATACAACACATACAATCTCTACACACTTACACTCACACGAAAGCAAATAACAATCATAGTACAATACATTCAATAATTCCGTTTTCAAACATACACGTTAACCATAGTCTTACTGTAATTTCTACATCCCCCACTTTTCTGGAACCTATTCACATTTCTCTCATAACATGTTTATTGTTATTGTCTCTGACGCCGCTACATTTTGAATTATTTATAATTAAAATTCGATCACAATATTAATATAAATATAACAGAAGAAGTAGATAAGTCTGATCCTATTGAATGTATATCCATTAGTAACACCAGCCTTTGCACGGAAATATTTGATTATAAATTTCAAACTAATAGTGCAATGGCAATACTTAGTGTAAATATTAGAAGTATTAATTGTAATTTTGACCTTCTTGTTGCCTTTATTTCCGCCATAAATATGCGTATTGATATCATAGTTATGTCTGAGTGTTGGACAAATATAGATAACCCGCCTCCAGATATGAATAACTATAAAAAACACTGGACCAAAACGAGTCCAAATCAAAATGATGGGGTGGTAGTGTATGTATGCAGTGATATCGTGGCGTTTGTCTATGAACCTGAAATGACTGAAGGAAATTGCCTAATTGTCACTATTAAGCCAGATTACACAATTATTTGCTCATACAGGCCACCAAGTTTTAAAAATCCAAACATCTATCTGGAATCACTTGATAATATTCTATGTGAGTCCCAAACAAAAAACGTTGTTTTTACAGGAGACATAAATATCGATATTTTACCTCAAAATCAATCGACGGTAACGCAAGAATACCTAAACCTTATGGCTATGCATGGGCTACGTCCAGGTATAGACAAACCAACACGCATCAAGACATGTATTGATCATTTTATGATTAAAAGCTCTTACCATTGGAAAACAGCCGTTTTTGAACAGCCTTTAACAGACCATTGTCCGATACTTTTATATATTAACTGCTGTAAAATACATAAAAAACGCATCGTGCACAATAAAGTAGCTATAGACTACAGTAAAATAAAATGCATACTCAATGATGAACCTTGGGATAGTCTCTATAAAGCTACCGATACCAATATCGCATCAGAAATAATAACGTCAAGACTGTTAAACATAATCGCGGACAATACCTGTAATATTAATAAATCTAGTAAATATAGGCCACTTAAACCATGGATAACAAAAGGAATAGTCAAATGCATAAGAAAAAGGGACAGATTACACAAAGCCGCAGGGAGGACATTAGACAATACACTTCTACAAAATAAATACCTAAAATATAGAAATACATGTAATTTTATAATAAAAAATTAAAAATACAATATTATCAAGAACAACTTAACATTAATAATGGGAACATCAAAAAAACCTGGGAAGTCATAAAAGAAGTTTGTGACATGAAGAAAAACACAGAACCCGTTGTTGAATTGTTAGATATAGGGGCCTCACCAACAGAGTCTCTAAATAAGGTCAATAATTACTTTACTGAAGTTGGGCACGCATTGGCAAATGACTTACTTACTAAGATGAATAAATCTGAGCAGGATTTAGCACGTGAAGCGACCAAGGATACCTCACCACTAAATTCTATGTCTTTCATGCCCACGGACCCTTATGAAGTAAGGAGCATTATCTTAGGGTTAAGATCGCACAGCGCACCCGGGTGGGATAAAATTACTGCAGAGATACTGAAACAAAACATTGACTCCCTTACACCACCCATCACATGCATGTGCAATCTTAGTCTAGCAACCGGCATATTCCCGTCAATATTTAAAAAAGCAGTTGTCTGTCCTATCTTTAAATCTGGGAACAAAGACGAGCCAAATAACTATCGTCCTATCTCTCTTCTATCAACCTTGTCCAAGATCCTAGAAAAAATTGTAAATAAGAGGACTATGAAATACTTAGAAAATAACAATCTGCTTAGTGACTTTCAATACGGATTTAGAGAGAAAAAATCAACTGAAGATGCAGTTTTGGCACTTACCTCAACTCTGGTATCATATTTGGATAAAGGGGACAAATGTTTGGGGGTCTTTTTAGACCTCCAAAAGGCATTTGACACTGTATCCATTAAAATACTTATAACACGCTTGGAGGAGGTTGGTATAAGGGGGATAGCACTGGACTGGTTCAAAGATTATTTAAGCGGTAGGTCTCAACGTGTTAAAGTTTCGGGCTATGAAAGCACCGACTCTATGTGCAAATACGGCGTTCCCCAGGGTAGTACGCTAGGACCAACATTATTCCTCATATATATAAATAATCTATGCAAAATAGCTGCTACCCTGCCACACGTGGATATTTTAATGTTCGCTGATGACACGGTACTTATCTTTCATGGTGAAAACTGGGACGTGGTGTTTGAAATGGCTGAGAGTGGTCTAGCAAATATTACCTCCTGGCTGGAGAATAATCTACTATCCCTGAACACCAGTAAAACCAAATATGTCTGTTTTAGCAAAACACATAAAGGTAAACCTACTGCATCGCACTTCCTTAAAATACATACCTTTCCGTGCAATAGAAGAGAAACCACTATCAGGTGTGACTGTGCGACGCTTTCACAAGTCACCTCTGTTAAATATTTGGGAGTAACGCTGGATGACCTACTAAGCTGGACAATACATTTAAAGTTGACCATAGGTAGAATACGGAAACTAGTGTATATCTTTAAAAAACTGCGCACAGTTGCAAATGGTACTCTTCTTCGCCAAACTTACCGAGCATTGTGCGAATGCATTATCAGGTACTGTATCTGCGCATGGGGTGGTGCAGCAAAATCTCATATGATTGAAGTAGAGCGGGCACAGCGTTTGGTGATTAAAGTACTTTTATACTTACCATACCGACATCCTACGTCCTTAGTGTATGAACTGGCAGAAGTGTTATCTGTAAGAAAGCTATTCGTATACGAAATGCTACGCAGATACCACAAAATAATTGTTCCAAACTTACCCACTACACAAAAGCGCGTAGAATGCTACCCTGTCCCTCGTGCCAGATCAAAATTTGCAAAAAGGCACTATAGTTATCTAGCTCCGCACGTCTATAATAAATTAAATAAAGTCCAGAAAATCAGCAAATTGAATAATAACAAATTTAAACAAATCTTAAATACCTGGCTAAAGACAATGGACTATAATGATGTAGAGAATCTTCTAAAAACATGTTAAATATATTCCGCAAAACACACACGTTCACACAGCCATACACACAAACATAAAGATATACACACATACATATACAGACATACACACACAAACACACAAATGCATTCACAGTTATACACACAAACATAAACTCGCATGACAACACGATTGTTAAATTAAGTTTATTAAATTATTAGTTTATATTATTTTCTCTAGCTTTAAATTTCACTTTCAAAATTTCTGTATGATATAAGAATATTGTTACTATATATTAAGGGGAAGACAGTAACACCTGCAACACAGTGTATACTAGCGCAAGTGTTACAGATTCCTATCATGCTATTGTAAAACTTATGTCAAAGTCAATAAATAAATAAATAAATAAATAAATAAATAATACAATACAATACAATACAATACAATACAATACAATACAATACAATACAATACAACACAATACAATACAATAACATTTATTCTAAGAAAAAAAGTGTTTAAATTTTTATGTGACACTGGATCCCGCACTAGAATACCGTGTCGTAGGACCCAGTAACTCTGTACATAAATGGCTTAGGGCTTTTTTTTAAGGATGGGCAATCATCCAATGACTGCCTCCCGATCTCGGCGAAGCGGGAGGGTGTGTCAGACTTTTACTGACTAAAACCCATTCGTGTTCCGTCATTTGCCCTTTGTGTTCCGAGGCCGCGGTAACTTTTTCGAAGAATTCCGCAACCCCAGCAGACAACTTTACCCTTGGTGCAAATGCAACGGTTATAATATACAACGTGTAATTTAGAAATTTTATACAGACAAGTGCGCGGCTACTTTGGATGATAACAAACGATATGGCAAGGGTTTTGTAATCCTATGTGTACATGTGTGGAACTTATTAGAAATTTTAATACATTGATACCAGAGACCAAATTTTTCAAATTAAGAAAAACGAAGAGAATTATCGTTTTATTGGCAAGTGACTTGGAAAGTGATGAGCCTCATAGGGATGTGACACGTTTGTTATTATTGGTATTCAAGCAACGTACGAAATCAACAATTTGGGGTCAATTCTGTGAGTCACTTATTTTGAGCTGAAACTTTGCATAGAGCCTCCATACCAGATGTTGTCTTCAGTCCTTTTGGATAGATATGGGGTTTCCGTTACACGTTGTATAATTGACTAGTACTCACGCGTGGCTTCGCTCCCTTGGATTCTATCATGGTAAAAACATAACTCTCCTTTTTTGCAGTCGCGTAAAAAGTATAACCTTAGTATATTAGTTACTTAGTATAGCCTATAACCTTCCTCAAGCTTCAAGCTACTTCCATACCAAATTGCATCCAAATCCACCCAGTACTTTCGAAGATTAGCGCGTTCAAGCAAACAAACAAACTTTTCCGCTTTATAATATTAGTATAGATTTACAACTATTATTTATTTACTTTTAGATTAAATCACCTGTACTTAAAATACCTCTTAACGGCTTGCCTGAGCTAGGCTTTATTTAGGCTCGCCTTTGACCACCATCTCACCTGATGGTAAGCGATGATGTGGTCGAAGATGGAGCACGCTTGCCTAGAAGTAACCTATTCACTCTTGAATTAAAGGCCCCTAGGTTATAGCTATCGGGAACTCAATCACTTAAAATATAAATCTTAAATTCAATTTAAGAAGAACTAAGAGAATTATCATGTTTTTGGCAAGTGACGTGGAAAGTTATTGACCCTCGTAGTCCTGTGACATGTTTGTTATGGTTGGTATTCAAGAAACATATGAAATCAATAATTTGGTATCAATTCTTTGAGTCACTTCATGTTTTCAGCTGAAACTGTGCATAGAGACTCAATACCCAGATGGTGTCTTCAGCCCTTTTGGATAGATATCGGGTTAGGGTATTTACCTATTTTTCAAAAATAGTTTAGATTTAATTATTGACCAATTTTAAGCTACAAAAAATGTTTTTCGTAAAAAATGACTGAGTAACATAGGTAAATCTTTAAAATAAAATTCAAATTAAATATTTTCCCGCCCAAAAACCCATCGCTGACGAAGTCGCATGACGTCATATTTCTCAAACAACAAAGTGTTTTTGAGGTTAGGATTTCTGTCGTCTTACGTTGTATGACAAGTTGACACGTTTGACAGCTTTGAGAAAAATGACGTCACACTACTCACACTTCGTGATTAGCTTTTGCGGTCACGTGACACACGGATTAAAAATTATAATTCTCATTTAGTGAAAATATAAAAAATGAGGAATTATTTTTAGAAATAAAAATGTTATTTAAATTTCCTGGCATCTAAACTAACTATATGCAAAACATCGTTTTTTTTACAACTACAGACAAGTACCCTATTACGGAAGATAACTAAATATGAAGTGAGCATGATGTAAGGGTGAGATGATGTGACCAATTAGTGTCTATGGGACATGATAATTAAAAAGTTTTCTGTATCCAAGTTAAGACCCAGCTGCCAATTCTTCACTATAATATATTGGCAAAACATAGGGCATATATTTTCAACACACTAACTGTAACCCTTCCTACGTTTTGTAAAATAAATATATATTTTTTAATTTTTATCACTAGCAACTTAAATTCAAAATATTTTATTTCACATAGGCCTACAAGTGCACTTATAAAACATCAGAAGTTAGTGCACGATTCGAAATTGGTCGTTTTCTATGAAGAAGAACCGGAAACCCTACGGTTAGATACTGTTTTCAAAATATCATTCATTTTACAATGTATCCATGATACAGGTTTAATAGGCATGACTATGAGAGGACATTATAGACTAATTTACACACCACAATGTAATTACAAAAAAGGTAAGCACGAAAGAAAAAAAAAACCACGAAAAAAGTTCAATACCTACCAAAATTTCCTACGCCGAATCACCAAACCTTATAACCATGCCAATCCACTTCCGTTTTTGCCAATACCAGAAAAAATATGACACTGCTGTACCCCCAGAGGTGCGGTCGTAATGATAAATCCAGAAACCCAGGGCTATAAAATGTAGTACTTGGCGATATCAAACATTCATGGTAGCGGCTAAGGAATATTGATTTTCGTGTTACATTTTAGCGGCCAATGAGAAGGCTCTGGCACGCCTAGTTATTGTGACTGTGGAGGTAGGAAGGGAGTGAGCAGAGCTGGGAGAGTAGTTGGATAGATAGATAGATAGACAATTATACTATTTATTACTATTAATTATTGATGCGTAGGACTCGCTGTTTCATACGCGGTTTTTCTCGCATAAATCCTGATCCCGTGAGATTTCTGTGATAAAAAGTAGCTGCAACTACCATCGATATCGGTTCAGCTGTTCCAGAGATAAGAACAGAAAGATGTAGGTACACAATTTAAAAAAAAAGTTTATTTGTATTTGAGTAATAGGTAAATAAGCACTAGAGAAAATACAGTTATTTTGATATCTCAAATTAAGTAACTAATTTTATTCATAGATATAGATATAGAAAGACTCGCGTCTGATCATCTGCATCTAACATGTTAGCAATGATGTGGTCGAAGATGAAGCACGCTTACCCAAAATTTGCCTATTCACTCTTGACTTAAAACCCCGATTGTACACTCTTCAATTATAGTTTTTTAGGGACAATGAGTGATTTTAACGCTTAAAGAGATGTTTTAAGGAAATCCTATAGATTGATTTGTCATAGAAAGACAAAAAAGCAGGCAGTCCGTCTTATAGCATATTAACTTCAGACTTTTCCCAAATAAAAACAAACGGCGCACATAGGACTATTGCCATGCAAAATCCGGTCAAAATTATTTAATGGCTTATTCAATAATAAAACACGGTAATACGATTTAATATAATCTTTAATGATAGCAAATAGTACATTAATAGCAAAAAACATGTTTTTTTTTAAATTTTGTTTTGTTATTTATGTACACACAGTAAAATACATTAGGATAAGCATAATTACAATATTTGAGTACAAAGGAACTGCTTATTTCTTAAGAAAATTCTTCCAGCAGACCTGCGAAAGGACAAGTGAAAAAGAGATGTAGACAATAGTGTGTGAGAAAAAGAATGTGTGAGAAAAAGAATATGTGAGGTCTAAAACTAAAATATTAAATATACCTACACTTACTTATAATGCAATAAAAATAACATATACTTAAATAAATACATAATGTTAGAATATATAAACATATAATATAAATATATACATAAATAATTAACACAGTTAAGAGAAAAGGTAAAGTTTTTGTAACTTAAGTTCTTAATTGTCCTCTTCCTCTTCATCGTCTTCATCTATATTTTATTACTATTAGCATTATAAAGAATTTTCCATTGCCTTCTTGTGAAGTCACCTTCAACGAAAATTGACAGTGCCTCTTGTGGCATATGCTTTTTCACACTTATTTGGTTTTGGGATAAAGTGTAAGATTTACGAACTTTTGACGCTCTTGTTAGCGTTGCCACTATTTCTTTTATCATAGCTGAGGCATCAGTGTTTCCAATAATGCGCTGACTGACTCCAGCTGCATATATTAGATCTTCAGCAGGTATTTGCTTCCGTATCTCACTAGTTTTTTCGTCGCTTACTACGTTCACTTAAGTTTCAAAAGATTTAGTTGGCCGATACGGTTTATATGTAAGCTCTGCACTAAATTTCTGCAATTGTATAGACGATATGAGCCATTTGTCATTATTACGCAAGAAACGATCTTCTTTGCGACTTGATGCTTCCCATTTTTGTTTGAATTGAGTCTTATAAAATCTCAGAGTGCGATCCAAAATAGTTTCTTTATAATTAGGGCATTGGGTTATTTCAACTAATTTTGTTCCCAAAAACTCCAACTTTTCTTCTATTTTCTTTCCTTTACAGTCACGCATGATGTCGTACAAATCTCTTCTTGTAAAACTAACAGTTGATTCTACCTTATCTGAAAATAAAAAATAAAACAACGTAAAGTCAAATATATCCACAATTTACACTATCATCTTCAAATAATTGAAAATAAAAATGGCGCACGTGGGCGCGGCATTTTTTTATTGTTTTTACTAAAACATATTCTAGGCAACATATTAAGCCTAAAATTAAGGTTTGACAAGACTTGACACATAAACAAAAACTCGATTAAATAAAATATTTTAGACAAATTATTTCAAATTTTCGTTTCATATTTCTAATTTTTTTTAAGCACATAAATGAAACATAAAGTATTTAATTGTTATGTCAAAATAATCTACGTACCTTGTACTTCCATATTCACAATGTTTTTTTACACAATTTATCACACCAAACGTACAGTTCAAACTCCAATGCAGTGAAACTAAACAACGATGGCGCATCGCCGCGGCGATGCGCCATCGTTACATGGTGTACATCCCACCCATACGCACTAAACGTTTCGGGAACACCTTCATTGTGCGTACGGCTAAGGAGTGGAATTCCCTGCCGGAGTCTTTATTTCCCGATAGCTATAACCTAGGGATCTTTAAGTCAGGAGTTAGGTTAGGTTAGTCAGGTTACTTCTAGGTAAGCGTGCTCCATCTTCGACCACATCATCACTTACCATCAGGTGAGATGGTGGCCAAACGCGAACCTATTATCAATTAAAAAAAACATCGAATGAACTCGCTCTTGTCTCCGATCACACCTGATGGTAAGTGTTAGATGAGGTCTACGATGTAACGAGCGGGCCCAAAAGATGCCTAATCACTCTTGCTTTAAAGGTCATAATTATGTGGCAGGGAATACAGAAGCCGGCAAAGTTTAAGCGTCAATAGCCTAATGGATAAGGTGTCGGACTTGTGATCGAGAGGTCGCAGGTTCGAACCCCACCCATTACACTATTGATGTGAACCCACTCCAGACACAAGCATATTTAGCTTAGTTGGAGGGGTTAACAAGATTGCTTGTAATGTGAATTCTGCCCACACTGCTAGTAACCTTTTTTTTAAAACATATAGTTTTATTTTTATTTAGCCTGCAATACATGTTGGCCGAGCGTAGGCCAACGTGAGCGTTGGCAAATAGGTAGGTACAGGGCAAGAAATAATGTCCACACGTTCGACAAGTTCGTCGAACGCCAATGCAGACGACCAATGTAGAAGAGGGTCTGTAGAGCTGCCCACACGTTGGCCAAGCGCAGGCGAGAGCCTTTGATTTGTGAACAAAAACTGACACCGATCCGAAGGGAGGCAAGTGATCACGAGCAACGGCGAGCGAAGACAAGTTGCATCAAATGAGCTCTATACACGTTGGCGCTGGCCTGCACACGGCCAACTAGGCAAGTGACACCGAGCGATAGCAAAACAAGGCAAATATACGGTATATTTCTACAAGTTGGTATTGGCCTTCACTCGACAACGCTCGGCCAACATATATTGCAGGCTTTAAAATTATTTATTGGAATAACCAGTTTTCGTACAACATAGCGTAGTGATTGGAGCCTCATCTGAGACAAATAATGTCTGTATTAGGAGACTCCGCTCTTTCATAACTAAAAATAAACATAACTAATATTATAGAGTGAGCAGGCATCTTCTGGGCTTGCTCGTTACATCGTAGACCTCATCTATCGCTTAACATCAGGCCAGATCGAGGTCAAGAGTGAGCTCGTCCAGAATTAAAAAAAAACCCGTCTCACTACATCTGCGCAAAAAATACAGATCTAAAAATCCACTTCTCCTAACTAAGAAGTGGATTTTTGAGAAAAGCTCACAACAAAAAAGGCAAAGGTGATGTTCCAAATCCGATTTCCTAACCATAGCTTTATTATATACATCCGTATTGGCCCAGTAGCTACATGTCCGACTAGCCAGTTGCAGCTTGTGACTTCGAACCCAGTTAAGCTCATTAGCCATTCCAGGGATTCGGCCAGACTAACAGAAAGACAGACAGACCAACAAACACACGGACATAGAAAAAGTAGGTTTCTGTTTTAGTACCATGGCACTCTAACCGCTTGAGAAAACACAGTTATTTCGAAA
Source organism: Tholera decimalis (assembly GCA_943138885.2). Taxonomy (NCBI): domain Eukaryota; kingdom Metazoa; phylum Arthropoda; class Insecta; order Lepidoptera; family Noctuidae; genus Tholera; species Tholera decimalis. The sequence goes on along the minus strand of OW964578.2, from coordinate 23,675,434 downwards.
TCACAATCAAATACTTCAGTTTTATTAATATATACAACGTGTAATTTAAAGGGTATATATGTATATACCCTTTAAATTACACTTAATTAACAAAGAGTGTCTAATGTACGAACCTATTTGACACATTTTTTACTTTCTACAACTTCATTAAACCATGAATTTCACAAGAGTGTCTGTTAAAAAGAACTCTGTTGCGACCCTAATATGAACTAATTTACATTACTAACAGATTTCCATCAGTGTCATCACCAAAAAATAAGCCACATCAACTCTAACCGACATCGAAGATTCTTTCTACCACGCCCATTCCCCGTCCCGCCTACTCTAGGCGTGGCCTAAACACAGGAAAGATAAACTATACATAGAACGAACACATAGACTGTTAGGCCTGTTCTCTTTGTCTATAAAACAGACAGTTTTAAAAAGTTTCTCCACCCGCCATTTTAGTGCCGCCCGCGCCATGAAGTTGCAAGCATCGGTTTTATTGATTTTGTTTTACAGGTGCAAGCATAGGAATTCTCTGCCAGAGTCTGTGTTTCCTGATAGCTATAACCTAGGGGTGCTTAAGTCAGGAGTGAATAGGTTACTTCTAGGTAAGCGTGCTTCATCTTCGACCACATCATCGCTTACCATGAGGTGATATGGTGCCAAACAATGAAAAAAGTATTAAGTAGCTTTTGTATGTAGGTATGCAAACTTGTCTTTCTTAAAACATGCGAATATATTTTAGAGGTACATATCATTATCCATTATGTCTACAAACTAGTAGAATAGCAATTTTCTTTTATATTTTAAAATTGAATTTTAACGTATTGTGTTTGGATTAATAGGAGTGTTTTCATTGCCGGTGAAAATTTTGACTGAAGCTGTACATTTTTTTTAGAAATATTCAAGCTAATCTACATATATATTAAAAGGTAATAAAACAAAGACTATGGTAAAAAAAAACGATTACAAGCGTTCTGAATCCCTCGTCCTGAGTAGCTGAGTTGTTGAGCAACAGTACGCTGTGAATTTCCTCCTTGAATTAAAGTCACGGTTCTAGTTGTGGTTGCCTAGTCCATATGTCTTCGAAAGCGCGGCATATTACTTACGCAACACGTTACTTAGCAATATTTGAACTGTTCACAACAAAATCCACACCTGGACAGAATCTATCGATCAACTTAAATAAGGGTAAAATCGAGCGATTGCTAAAAACCTCAAAATCTGCCCACTTAAACAATTTTATGCAAGTGGCATACTCAAATAGCATTTATGAACACTTAAGAATAACATCTCATAAGTATCAGCAACTTAAGTATGTATTCAAGTTAATAAATTAACCCAATTGTTACAAATAAGCAGTGGCCCTTATTTTGTATTGACTAGTATACAATAGTATCATAATTTTTTTAAACTATAAAATTACGTTAAAGTCACTGTTAATGTTATGTCAATGTAATTAAAAAAAACGTATTTTAAAGTCAAATGCGTAAATGTAGTCATCTCGGTGATAACTATATTTTCGAGCCGTTTGGGGGTCGAAACTCTCGGACCACGGGGCCCGTGTGCTCACAGCCTTTTTAAAGAAATATCGAAAAGGCTAGTTGACGCTTCCCGCGACCCAAGGGCTGGCTATTTCTTTGGTCAACGGCTACGCATTGCCATACAACGAGGCAATACGGAAATACGTCCCGATCCTGTTAAGGGCATGTAGATGAGGTCATTAACTAACAAATCAACCCTAAGTTTTTATGCCTGAAGTAAACCATTGTCGAGATTTTTTTTTTTTTTTATTTAGCATAGGTTCGCGTTTGACCACCATCTCACCTGATGGTAAGTGATGATGTGGTCGAAGATGGGGCACGCTTACCTAAAAGTAACCTATTCACTCTTGACTTAAAGACTCCTAGGTTATAGCTATCGGGAAACACAGACTCCGGCAGGGAATTCCACTCCTTAGCCGTACGCACAATGAAGGTATTCCCAAAACGTTTGGTGCGTATGGGTGGGATGTCCAGGATTTTTTTTAAATATTAAAATAAAATAGGACTTTATCTCTTTTAAAAATTTATAAAAAAAAAACGAAAACACGTTTTAGCATTCTCATTTATTAAATAGCTAAAGAATTAAGTTGCGCGTAATAAAAAAACATAAAACAATTAAAAACCTCCGTACTTTTGAAAAAAGAGATCCAATACTTATTTTATTTTTATGATTTTTGCAACGTCTTATGAAATATATTTTTTTCTCCTAAAAATCACAAATCTATTTTGACGGTTGAACATTTTATTTGTTAGTTAATGACTTGATCTACACGCCCTTAACAGGATCTGGACATATTTCCAATAACCCTGTATATATATTTGAGGAAAAATATCATTAAATGTCTGTTCCCGCTCTGGAAGACGTAGAAAACCAGACTTCTACTGACTACTTCTATCCCACCCTGCTTCTTCAGTACTCTTGCATACCGGGTCCACGGCATCTCGTTAAAACATTGCCTCAATCTCGGCAAAAGTCAGATCGAAGTGGGATTTGAACAGTCTTAGCATTGTTAACCTCAGGGATAAGTTGAGACCTATCGAATGGCATTAGATAGACAGATAGGTAGATAGAATATACTTTATTGTGTACCAATAATTGAAACACACTTATATAACAACAAAAAAATGGTTGCTAAATGTTTGAAAAATGAATAATCATAAGTTTAATAGGTTAAGCATTCGAATTTGTTTAAATGTTGGTCTGCTCGACTACGTGGAAAACGCAATGAACACGTTAGAAATATTACAATGACAGTAAATGCAGTGACAATGACAATTGTTGGCGTGTTAGTCTGCCGGTTCAGTCATGGAATTCATTATAGGCTATGGCGTAAGATTAGTTTCTGCTACAGATATATATGATATTTGTAGCAGATTTTACTCTTTTAGAAAACAAAAGAAGAAACAAAATCCCATATTCTTATTACAGGACTCGCACAAGATGCAATCAAAATCTGCGTGTGAAGTTCAAATGGTGGTGTGAAACCTCGTTGCAGACGCGGGAAAATTAGATTCCTTAAATACTTTCAAAGAAAAGATGATGTTAGAAGTTGCAGAGGATGGGAATAGTATGGCGAGATTATCCCGAAAACAAAGATAGGTATTCTCTTCATCCCTAGTCATTTTCTTGAATTGTGAAGAAACGTATTGCGGCACATCATTTAAAACTAATCACAGTAAATTATATTTAAAAAGGCGAAAACAAAAGAGTTTCGATGACTCCATATACATTGGTATACAGGGTTATTGGAAATACGTCCCGATCATGTTAAGGGCGTGTAGATGAGATCATTAACTAACAAATCAACCCTAAGTTTCTAGGCCTAAAGTATACCATTATAGAGAAAAAAATATATTTTTTAATATTAAAATAAAACAGGACTTTATCTCTTTTAAAAATTTATAAAAAAAAAAAACGAAAACTCGTTTTAGCATTCTTATTTATTAAATAGCTAAAGAATTATGTTGCGCATAATACAAAAAACATAAAACAGTTAAAAACCTCCGTACTTTTGAAAAAGAGATCCAATACTTATTTTATTTTTATGATTTTTGCAACGTCTTATGAAATAAATATTATTTTTCTCCTAAAAATCACTAATCTATTTTGACGGCGGAACATTTTATTTGTTAGTTAATGACCTCATCTACACGCCCTTAACAGGATCGGGACATATTTCCAATAACCCTGTATAAATAGTAGAGTAGCTTTTCAGTTATTCTGTGTTCCCTGCCACTTATGACCTTTCAGCCTTTAAAGCACGAGTAAATAGGCATCTTCTGGGCTCGCTCGTCCCATCTTAGACCTCATCTATCGCTTATCATCAAGCGAGATCGAGGACAAGAATGGCCACATCCGAAAAAAAAAATAACAATACAATTTATTTGGCATAAAATAAGTACAAACTAATATCTAGAATTGACAAAAAGTACCAATGAATTATCCTCTTATTTTGCCCGTTGACCCCTATGCTAGTAAAAATACAGTGCTATAAGTGTATGGGTATATTATTTTAATGTTCAAATTTCTGCGTTCGCTTCTCGAGTCTAATTAGTGCGACTATCTGACACCCAGATTTCAATATTATGAAAACCTTGGGCAAGACTAGTATTAGAGTTTCTGCCTTCTGTCTGCCCGTAATGACTTCCGAAGTGTTAATATAAATAAAACCGTTAATTCAGCTATACTTTCTGAGATAGCACCAGCAATGCCGGAAGAAGTTAGTAAAATAATTGATAACCTAAATGCCAACACCAGCACAGGAATAGATGGTGTCAGTGCCAAATCACTCAAATGTATAAAGGACGTCATATTGTCTAATCTAACCCAATGTATAAACAAATGTTTGAGCGAGGGTCACTTCCCAGACACATTAAAATACGCCAAAGTTACACCTATTTTTAAAGGTGGTTCCAAACTGTCCCCGGGCAATTATAGACCTATTTCAGTGTTGCCCGTAATATCTAAAATTTTTGAAAAGCTACTGCACAGTCGGCTGAGTCTATACCTAAATTCATTTAACTACCTTTCTAAGCGACAGTATGGGTTTAGATCAAAATCTAATACTCTTTCAGCAGCAACTGACTTAATTACAACTATTAAAACTAACATAGACAAGAAACACATTGCTTTAGGTATCTTTATTGACCTAAAAAAGGCATTTGATACCGTTAGTCATAGCTTGTTAATGAATAAACTTGAATCAATCGGTATAACTGGAAATGCTCTAAAAATTTTTGAATCGTATCTTCAGGGACGCCGGCAGGTCGTCAAGATTGGTGACAATGTTAGTACGCCTAGGGTAATCAACTGTGGTGTGCCTCAGGGCTCAATCTGTGGACCCCTTCTATTCCTAATCTACATTAATAACATTGACAAGATAGGCCTGAAGGGGCATATTTCTTTGTATGCTGATGATACTTGCCTTTTTTATTTTGGCCACTCCATTGACTCAATAATACAAGATGCACAAGAGGATCTCGTCATATTGGAAAGATGGTTTCTAAATAATTTACTAACTATCAATGCATCGAAAACAAACTATATAATATTCGCCGCTAAAAATAAAAAAATCTCAAATCACAAACCTCTTAGTATTAATGGAGTCAATTTAAATAAAGTTAACAAAGAGAAATATCTTGGACTTATTTTAGATAATCAACTTACTTGGAAACCACACATAGAGAAAATCTATTCTAAAATATCAAGCCTAATAGGGGTTTTACGTCGAATCGTCAGATGTTTACCTCTTAAAGTCCGCCACACTATATATAATTCATTGGTTAAACCTCATATCGATTATCTAATAGAAGTGTGGGGTTCAGCAGCTAAAACTAATTTAGAAAAGTTACAAAGAGCGCAAAACAAAATTATAAAAGTCCTTTTTCATTACCACTATCTGACCCCCACTCACCAAATCTACAAAGAAACCAAACTATTCAACATTTCTAATATATATTTATATAACACATGTATTTTAGTTCGCAAAATTATTTCTAAAGACATACACACACAAATTACATTCACAAAAAACGTACAGGTACAAAAACGTATTCTGAGACGTGCACATGACTTACACATTCCTAGTACTAGAACTAACTACGGAAAGAAAACAATAATCTTTGAGGGAGCAAAACTTTATAACTCTACCAAAAGATATAAAAAATACACAGTCTTTATTTCTATTTAAAAAATTATTAAAATGCTACATCTTAAAAGGTAATACCAAAAATAATTAATTAATGAACAAAATTAATTTTGCACCCAGTGTAAACCAGTCCTTATTTCGCTAACATAATGTGTCATCGCACGGCGGCCGCGACAGCGCGACGCGCGGCGGCGGTAGGCAATACAATTAACTTGTGAAACTTTTAAAAGTACCTTCATATTTTGTATATTATATAAATCATTCACAATAAGTTCGTACTACTCCTGGACAACGCAAATGTTTTACAAATTAAGTAATCTTAAGTATTTATTTCTGTATAAGTGATTTGTAATCTTTAGAAATAAATGAATTCTAACCGTAAGTGTTAAAAATGACAGCCGGGACCAACATCTCAACGTGCTTTCCGAAGCACGCTTTACATGCCTAGCGCTTCGCGTATCGACGTCGGTACATCCGATAGCGGGCTGCCGCACGCCCGCCTGAGCCTTTTTAAATAATTTTGATAACGTCATACTGGATCGACCTAAAAATGCCTAAAAACAATTGATTTTCCTCCGCTTTGCTCCTGTTTCCCTTTTGATTATTTATTTGCGCGGAATTTTATTAAAATTAAAATTATTTACGCGGTTTCGAATATTTTCGACCCAAAAATTTAATAATCGGGAATTCAGGGAAGGAAAAAATGCATATATAATTTTATTAAACTGAAACCTATTTGATTAACAAATAAATAGTAGATTTTACAACAAGTGCACAAAACAAACCATTTTTATCCGAGACTTTTAGCAGCTGATAGTAGTGTCGAGGATAAAAATGGTTTTGTGGACGAGTTATAAACTCTGTTTTTCACTTCGATTGCGAGGAAATAAAACAGTAGTATAACATAACATTTCTTTAATTAAAATTCAAAGTAAAATTAGAACAGTTTTGAATACTGAAGGAAATTGTTTTTTCTTTTCTCCAATTTACAAAATTATCGTAAACTTTGAGATATTTTTCCCGAGACTTTGGCAGTAATATCTGTTGCACAACTCTCTGTGCATTCATTTCCATAAGCGTTTTGGGAGAGACTGTTAAATCCTCTTCTTCACTGGACATTTTTAACAATTTTAGCAAATTGAAGAAATTAATAAATGCACGAAAAAAGAACAAGAGCTGTTTCCCGCCGCTTTATTTTTTTTTAAATCTTACGACATTGATATTAGGCTGCAGACCTATACAGCCTACTATTAAATTAATTTTGTAATAATAATTTTCTTAAATCAACTAACCTACCGTACTTGAATTAAAATTTTAATATCTATTATATCTTAAAAAACACATAAAGCAAATAAATTAAAGTAAATATTATATAATAACAAATTCTATCTATGAACTTCTTATTGCATTTGGCTGTATGGCTCATTTTCTTTGCCTTAATATAATACATTTATGAGTAGATACGTTAATGCCCTTGTGCACAAAATTCGATTTTGTGCAGCCTATACCCTGCACAAAGAAGCACTTTCAGAGCATGAGAAGTGAAAAAATAATTGTTTTTCTATATTCGTTTTATTACCAATATCATCATAATTATACAACCCTAGGACATTCGCTTGATGACGTGGGTCGCGCGGCGGGCAAAACAATCTCAACTCTCTATTAGTGTACTTATGGTACAGTTATTCTCGCTGCAAACAGCTGATATTATTATTAAGATTTTCTAGGCTATTATAGTGTAGGTATTTTCGCTTTTGTACGGGAGTGATGTATCTGTTACGAAGTAACTATTTAGTAATCTGTGGCACGGGGCAGGGGCGTGGCTATTATTATTCATTCACTAGCTCCTCAATAAAAAGTCAACTGCCCTGGTAAGAGAAACCAGAGCCTTGCTCGGCTTTCTTGAGGAGATTTATTTATTAAGGCAGTTGTCTGACTACCGGCGAGTAAACGACTAACTATCAGCGATTTACTCGCTCAAGAAACGCACAATGAAATATACATTCCGTGTAAACGAAAGAGATGCATATATTAAGTAATAGTTGCTCTCTGACTGTTCACACGGCCGGCAACTACTCGCTTTACTAGTTTTGTCGCTGAGCGACGAGAGCTGTCAAAGATAATACTCGCTAAGCGATCACTTGGCGGTCAGAACTCACGCTGAGAGACCAAGCAGATGATATCTCAGCGACTAAATTATCGGAACAACACGCTCGCTGCTCGTCAACTCGTATTCAGATGCTAGCTTTACTCGCTACTCGTTCATCGTCGGCGGTGAGACAACTGCCCTAAATAGGGAAAATTTTAGTGGCGTATTTAAAAAATAACAAAACCAATCACAGCAAATTGTGAAAACAACAAAAGAGTTTCGAAAACTCCATACAGGTTTATAAATAATTGTTATACTTAGTATTTTCTATTTATACAATTATGTTAATGAGTAGCTTTTCAGTTATTCTGTGTTCCCTGCCACTTATGACCTTTCAGCCTTTTAAGCAAGAGTAAACAGGTATCTTCTGGGCTCGCTCGTTCCATCGTAGACCTCATCTATCAGGCGAGATCGAGGTCACAAGTGAGCTCATTCTGAATAAAAAAAAACTTATCTAATACACAACCTACAAGATTTTCTTCCGATTATGAAACTGTGAGAAGATAGAGATGGAATGGGTTCAGTGATCTATTTGTTCTCTCTGTGTGCATAATACACGCTCTACTTACATACAAGTAATCAAATGAGGACTAGTAATCAAACGAGGAACTAGGAGAGTATGTGCAGGGAAATTCAGGCTATCTACAGTTAGGGCTATCCGTCCAGATTTCCCCGGATTTGTCCTAGTTTGGACGGCGTCCGGGAGCGTCCGGGGGCTTTTCCCTATAAGCGTCCGGGTAAAACCCAGACAAATATTGGTCTTACGGGCACCAAAAAGCACGATCTCTGTATTTCATCTCATTGTTTTTGTTACGTTGAATAATAAAAAAGAAAGCCTATTATTAATAAACTTCTAACTGTCTACAATGTTACCAGTAAATATTAACCATAAAAAGTATACTATATATGATTTAGTAATAGACGTTTGATAAACGATTACCGTAGGTACTCATCAAATTACCTTCAGATATCTCAAGTAAGACAAAAAACACGCAAAAAGTGGCTGACAAGCAATCATATATATATATATATATTTTTAATTATACATATAAGTAAAATTTAAGCATCTTTTTAAATTTTCTCTATCTGCCAGTCTGTATGTCTTTCTGTTTCTGGTCTCTAGAACGGCTGAACTGATTTTTAATAATAGTACTTTCACTCGAAGATAGAGGAGGTGATAGGGCAAAAAGTCCATAATAAAGAAAGAATAAATTTAAATTATGTTAGTAATGACAAAGATTTAGAGATTACCATTTGGCAAGGGTAGAAAAAACAGAAAAAAAATGGCAAAGTGCGAGTCAGACTCGCCCATGAAGAGTTCCGTTGTAACTACGCCAAATAACTTTGTTTTTCATAGTATTTGTATGAATTCCAAAGTTATATTTGCGGTTTTAGAAAATATGCTATATCTCAAAAACTGATCTACAGCATATTTATTTTCATTCCATTATTATAGAAGTTATTTTCCATATATATATCTTTTAAACGATTAACTTTAAGAAAAAGTGGTTTTAGAAACCTCAACGCCATTTTAAAAGACCTCTCTACTACACACGTAAAGGCTTGCGAAAAAAAAAAAAATTTGTTTCTGTTCCATGTATGGGGAGCCCCCCTTAATTTTAAATATTTTTGTCTTAAAATCGGAAAGCAGTTCACAGTGTCACACACTTCATGTGTATAGTCTTAATAGTTTCGGAATAAAAAGGCTGTGACATACGGATGGACGGACAGACAGACAGACATGACGAAACCATAAGGGTTCCGTTTTTTGTCACTTGGCTACGGAGCCCTAAAACGAAAAATACATACATACCTACATATTTTAACTATTTATCTGAAACATTTTTTTTACCTTTACCGGGAAACATCCACCAAACATCCACGCATCCCTCGTGCTTCACCCTGAACGTTACTGCACCATGTTTACGACTAGCATCGGAGGGGTGAGCACACTGGGCAGTCAATGTTAATATTTTATTTGTCTGGCAACGACTTTTATTGTCCAAGACTTTGAGGTGAGACGATTGTTGTTCCTACCCTCATTTGGTATTGGCAGGTCGGTTTTTGGTGGTTTTACCCCAGTTTAGGTGTTAGGAGAGATTGGAAACGATTTTATAGTTTGTTTTATGGCTTTTAAATTGAAATTGATAGCATGTTTTTATAATTAAAAAAATAAAATCATATAGGTAGTTATTTATTTCGTTTTTATCAGATAATACTTAACTTTACCTGTATACAATTTTTTAACGGAAGTCGTGATTAGTCTATCTGTTTAAAAGATATTCTAAAATGATACGGCATGAATGATGTCTGCTTGTACATTATGCTTGAGTGTAGATATTATACTAAAATGCCATTGCTTTAAGCGCCAAAACAGTGCTCAGATTTATAACCTAATAATTATAACCTCCTCGTTTGCAGTCAGTTAAAAACAACGTTTTCAGTGTTTCTTTTATTATAAAAAATATATATTTTGTTTTCTATGCAAAGAATAAAGATGAAACTGACAATTTATGCGTGGACATAAATTATCTACGTATTCTTTTATTGTAAAGTTAGAAGTGCTTTTATTTTCCTAATTGAGTGATGGTTAAGCGAAAATCACAGGGTCCATTAAAAATATTTAGTCAAGTAAAATCACTAAACGATCAATATATTGCAATAACACAAAAAAGGATATTATTAATAGGCATTATTGTCAACATCCTCATCGTCAACAGCCTTTGTCGAAAGGCAAACTCGGAAGAGGAAGAGACACACGTATTAAATAGGAAATTATTATAAGAGCAAATGTATAAATTCAATAGGCATTAAGTGTTACTACGATTATTGTAAATTCTCAGAAAATAAAGGCTTATTTTATTTTTATTGTCAAAATTCATTGAACTGACAGGCCTGTTGGTCTAGTGGTCAGTAGCCTTGACTGCTATGCTCAAGATCATGGGTGCGATTCCCACCCAGGACAAATGTTTGTGCGATGAGCACGATCATTTGTTCTTTGTCTGGGTGTAATTTATCTATACTAATATTATAAAGAGGAAACCTTTGTATTTTTGTATGTTTGTATTGAATAGGCTCAAAAACTACTGGACCGATTTCAAAATTTGTTTTACCATTACTTAGAGGGATTCTTCCGAATCCGTATAGGCTATATTTTATCCCGGAAAATAGATAGGATTTTTCGTGGTGGTGAAAATTGTGGAGTAAGGCGTCGAAAAAACTGCCGTACGTTAACGATTCTCGCGAACGCTGCCTATATTTAATATAAGCATTGCACCCGTGCGAATCCGGGGCGAGTCGCTAGTCTATAATATGTATGTATTTAGAAATATATATGTATGTTTATCAGTTGTCAAGTACCCATATCACAAGCTCTGCTTAGTTTGGGACTAGATGGCGTTGTGTGTGAAAGTTGTGGAATATTATTATTATTATTATTTCAATTATTACATCTTATAAACCTAATATTTACATTTAAAAATAAATATTCCTATAAAAACAAAAAAACATTTTGATGCGTTAAGTACTCGAAGGACCGTGGCGGGGTTTAGCTTGGGGGTGAAATATTGACCATACACAGTAATGAGTTGACCAGGGTATGAAGAATGGTTATGAGGGACTTACTTGGATATTTCTTGATGTAGCACGTGGGATGAATCACTTTCTTCTTCTGATGTTTAAGCACTTCACTTTAGTCTTTATTTGTCACACTTGTGTATGGCCAACACGGATATTTTGATAGTTTTAGATATATAGATATATAGCGGTATTTAGTTAATCTCAGCTAGACGCGGGGTGATAACTTGCTTAGCAGGCAAGGGCGCGGGGTGATAACTTCACGATGGTTTCTTCTGGAAGACTCCGAGACACAATATGGCGGAGGTAATTATACCCTTCCGACCACAGTATCCGTACGGTGATTGGCCGGCGTTGAATCAGCCAATAAGCGGCGCGTGCGACGAACATTTCTCCTCTCATTTGTGGGAATTGGATGCTAGGAATGGATATGATTGGTCAACTCAAAAACCGCGGTCAAAATATGAATCTGTATTCTAATATGCGATACGTTCGGATATATGTTAGTAGAAAGTTACAAACTAAATAAAACTTGCGCAAGCACATTTAAAAATATAAAAAAAAATAGTAGCCCACCGGTATCGGGAACAGGGTCCAAGCTACCGGTGGTCATAGCTCACTATTATTATTATTATGGAATATAATTCTTAAATAACAGTATATTGACAGTATTGAGGTGATCAATCAATCAGTCAATCATTTATTTTTGTGAATATAAGTAAAATAAATGGTAAAATATATGTCATTAGTAACTATCTATGTTCTGCTGTAAAAGCATACAAAAATATTAAGCTTACATTAATTTAAATTAAATTACATCATAATAAATTAAACCAAATCACATCATATTGTATTAAATTGAATTACATCATATTGTATTATATTGACTTACATCATATGAAATTAAATTAGATTACATCAAGATATCAAAAACTAACATAAAAAATATTATAATCAAATGTCAGCTATATCAATATTAAAATTATGTATTTACATCAGATGTCAGGAAATAATAAACTGTCGCTCATAAAATTCATTAATACTTGTCATTTAAAAAGTCTTCAATGGTACTAGTAGTATGTCTTTTCAACTAGAAATAGACGTAATTTACGTTTAAAATGGCCGACATTTTCCTCACTTCTGATACCTTTTGGCAATTTATTATATATTTTTGGAGCCATTACGAAAATACTGTTCCTATATAGTGAGGTTTTAGATCCAACTGTTTGTAACTGATGACAACGACGTTGACTACTTACTCTAGAAAATTTATGTAAATTAGTTTTGACGAACATGGATGTTTCGTATATATATAATGAAGGAACTGTTAATATTTTCATATCTTTAAAGAGTATTCTGCAACTGTCTGTACTCTTTAAATTGCAAATCGCTCTAATGCATCTTTTTTGACACTTAAATACCTTATCTTTACCTGTTGCATTACCCCAAAATATTATTCCGTATCTCAATGTTGAGGCAACCAGGCCGTGATATGCCGTTAAGACTGTTGTTCGATTTGTGGTTTTACTTAACATATGCAAGGCATAGGAATATTTGTTTAATTTAGTACACACATTGTCAATGTGTGTATGCCATTTTAATGTGCTTTCTATATTTAATCCGAGAAATTTCGTCACTTTGGTCTCATTAATAGTTTTGTTATCATCTATACTTATAATAAATCTGTAGAGAGGTCAATTCTGTACATGAAATATATTTCCAAAATAACTATCAGGGGGTGATTAGGGATCGATACTGATGCCAAAAATGCAATCAGTAAAATTTTTGTCTGTCTGTCTGTCGGTCTGTCTATCTGTCTGTCTGTCTGTCTGTCTGTCTGTATAACCGTTATAGAAACAAAAACTACTTGACGGATTTTAACGAAACTTGGTACAATTATTTTTCATACTCCTGAGCTGATTATAGTATACTTTTCATCACGCTACAATCAATAGGAGCAGAGCAGTGAAGGTAAATGTTGGGAAAACGGGAGAAGTTACTCCATTTTTTAAGCTTCCGTCGTGTGTGCAACCTTAATGGTTAAAGCTACACAGAAATCATATCATGTCGGAAATGTTCTCCTTAAAATTATATAAAAAATATCCCACGACAGCATATGTCTGTCTTTTATGGTTGACTCACAATAACACGTGTAACTCCCGATAGCTTAACAGTTCGAAGCTTTCTGATTATAATATTTGTCTACTCTTACGTTTATAACACTCTCAGTCACCCCTAATTGAAAAAGTTAACATTATTAACTATTCCATAAAAAAGAATCATATAAATCCGTATAGAAACACCAAAGTTATACATGAAATACGCTAATAATAAGCCATAATACTGAATATTGAATCATGCTATAAGGATTATTTTTGAGAATCGGTCAGAAAAGGTATAAATAAAAAGGCGGGGCGTCCGAGCGCGAGCTTCTTCAGCTACCCCGTCCGATTATCACATATAAAATACTTTATTTTCAGACCAAAGTCCATATAGAGATTTACACATAAACAAAAAATAAACACACGTATCTTCTATATATATAAAAGAAAGTCGTGTTAGTTACACTATTTATAACTCAAGAACGGCTGAACCGATTTGGCTGAAAATTGGTAGGCAGGTAGCTTAGAACCAGGAGACGGACATAGGATATTTTTATCCCGGAATTCCCATGGGATCGGGATTTACATGGGAAAAACCTCCCACGCGAACGAAGTTGCGGGCAAAAGCTAGTAACTAATATTTAAGTTCAGATTGTGGTTAAGCCTTTGATGAAAATTAATTATAACTGTTTTGTCTAGATTTATAACCAAATTATTATTCTGTAGCCAATTCACAACCGATTTTATGCTAGAATTAATATCTGTCTCTAGTGTAGTTAATTCATCACTATTAAAAAGTAAAGTACTATCGTCTGCAAACATAGTCATTAGACAAATTGAAGCTGTTGGAAAGTCATTAATATAAATAATAAATAGGGGAGCCCCGAGTACACTTCCTTGTGGCACTCCAAACGTTACAGTTTTCTGGTCAGATTTAAAAATTATTTCAGTTTTTTTACAAACCTTACTGACTACAGTTATTTGCTGCCTATTACTAAGATAAGATTCGATAAAAATTTAATATATTTCCTCTAATTCCGTATTCGTTAAGTTTATTTAGTAATATTTTATGATCTATGCGATCAAAAGCTTTTGACATATCCATGTAAAGCGCTATGTCCTGTGGTATTGTAGGTGACATAAATGTAGTGATCCAACGAAAATTCTTCGTTCTGTGCACTACCGGTGCTATCATAAAAAATATCTTCCCAATCCCTTCATACAAAATACGACCTGATGACACTAGAGTCAAGACGCACTCTGCCACTGATTACTTAATAGTTACTACGTACTCTGCTTCATATAATGACGCTGTGTAAATATGCCGCAATCAATTTGATTGTACCGATTTAGTGAGCAATTTGTTTTACCCGGTTCCTCGTACTGTTCATTGACTTGAGGAGCGCTCTACTCGTCCGTTTGCTACAAATTTATGTCGAACTAACTCTGGCGCGCGCTGACCACTGTTCCGTCTAGTTGACACTTATAATAGACAATTTGAGTCAGTGTATTTGTAAAAAGAAGTATGTACTTATATTCTAAAAGATAAGCAATTCAATAGGGAATGGTGCATATTTACAGTACTCTTTAATGTATAATGTGTGTATATTTATAAGCTTAATATTAGTTTTATTCAGTTAAATAGTTACATAGTTTGCCCTAGTTTTTGTTTTAAGCCTGACGACGTTCTAGCACCTAGTTATTTTATGTATTAATCTGTGGATAACGTTGTGAGCATTGTATCTGTTACACCTAATTACTTAAGTTAATTTGTTAATAATCTGCTGTTTGTTATCCCTAATAATATAACCTGTATCCAGTTATAACCTGGGAGTCTTTAAGTCAAGAGTGAATAGGTTACTTCTAGGCAAGTGTGCTTCATCTTCGACCACATCATCGCTTAACATCAGGTGAGATGGTGGTCAAACGCAAGCCTATATACTATAAAAAAAAAAACAGTCATACTAACCATGGTTATTGGTTAGTAGATAATAGATTTTTACTTAACTGATTCGTAATTTATACAAGGTGTAACAGATTAAGCGCAATACCTCAGACACCTAAATTAGAATATTAAATTATAAGTCTAAAACAACATCCGTAACTAAATAAATTGAAACCAAACCTATAATTTATTTATAAAATAGTTATCCTTACTAAACGCAAAACGTATGTGCGTCATACAATATCCTTACGCAGACGCATACACTCATGCAATGTTAGCGGCCGACACGCACACGAGCGCATTTCCTTGAATTAAGGATTGTATTAATTTGTCATAATACTGTGTTTCCATTTTAAGTTAAATGAAAGATTTTTCCGTCAAAATTTAACACCTATTTTTATGACGGAAATCGATTCAGAAGCCGATTCTGAACCAACTTACTTTCGGGAATTGCGTTTATTCTGTTACACGTTGTATAAGGAAATTACACAAAGTAGGGGTTTCTGAAATTTAGTAATAGGTTAACTTGAAACTTGAGGAAGGTTATAGGCTAATTTTTACCTGACGGTGAAAGAAGATGGTTATGTTTTTATCTTGAGAAAGTTCACGGAAGTGAAGCCCCTCGTGCTGGCTAGTTTTGACATAGAACGGTAAACAAAATACTTACTTAATGCGCTATAACCTGGGAGTCTTTAAGTCAAGAGTGAATAGGTTACTTCTAGGCAAGCGTGCTTCATCTTCGATCATATCATCACTTACCATTAGGTGAGATGGTGGTCAAACGCGAGCCTATTATCAGTTAAAAAAAACTTATCAGTGTATTACTTTGGGCTACCAAGATACAGGCTGTGCCTAATTTGGGGCCCATGGTTACTTCTATTGTTTCCAGTATATAATAATATGGGCATACTCTATCTGTATCTCTTTTTTTTTTCAATAACTTGTGTATAATCTATACTAATCTATACTAATATTATAAAGCGGAAAAGTTTGTTTGTTTGTTTATTTGCTTGAACGCGCTAATCTTCGAAAGTACTAGGTCGATTTGGATGCAATTTGGTATGGAAGTAGGTTATAGGCTACTTTTTATGCGACTGCAAAAAGGAGAGTTATGTTTTTACCGTGATAGAATCCACGGGAGCGAACCCCCGCGTGAGTACTAGTTATTAATAAATAAAATAAAATAATAATTATTTACAACCAATTTCTAAATAATAATTTCATTTCATCATTTAATTATAATACTGATGAAAAACACAGTAAAACATAGTAAAAACAAAGGGATTACTGTGGACCACGTTTGTTTGTTTTACAGCAAAAGTTTTAGGTCCCATGTGGTCACAACATTCAGTTATGAAAACATAGAAAAAGTTAAACGAATTTTTGTATTGAACTGTTCAAGAAGATTATGTGGATTCCGTCTGGTATGGAGGTTTTATTATTGGCCTTATTTTAATAAACTGGTCCAATAGAGCGGAGGCTTATGTTAATTAAGTTTGTTGGTTTTTGGGAAGAATACTTCATTTAAGAACATAAAAATACATTAAAACAAAAGTTTTCTTATTCGACATCGTCGTCATTAAATTATAAAAAAAAATATTTAAATATTTACGTATTTTATTACTATATATACAACATTTATCGTAATTAACACACACCCTCAAACACCCCAATTAGAAAATTATGTTATTATCTCTGAACTTTTAATTTCACTTTTTTAAACAGTTTTTTTTTAAGACTTTAACTTCCTTTAAATGAGTTTCATTTTTCTGTAATGTGTACTAAATGACGGAATTTATATAAATCTGCATTTAAAAAGCTACTACTTTAATTTACGGTCCATAGTCAGTTTGTTTTTACTATACAGCGAAAGTGTAATTTGTAATTTACGTAGATTTAATTGTTTTGGGATAAAAATTATCGATATTAAAAACGATAAAAATCGATTCAGTAAACGATTCTGAACAAACTAATTTCAGGATGTGCATATTACATGTATATTACATGTTGTGTATATTATTATTTAAACATATATTCCTTCAATAATGACATTTATTTTAATTGTATACCTACCACTTTATGGTCTTTTTAACCCAAAGGTTGACTGGTACAGAATGCCTTGTTGCATTAAGTCCGTCCATGTACCACTATTGTACATAAAGTTTAAATAAATAAATTACACAGGTGATGATGATAATGATGATCCAACCGATTTCGGCCAGGGCGACTGCTTCAATTTTGTAATAGTCCGCTCGTGTGCTCACATGTGCCTTATGTAGCCAATCTCCTTTATGAAAGTCCTCGCACATTGCGGGCGTATGAGCACACCGTTCACAAAGTTATAACTGATTGCCGTAGGTGGACGGGCTTTCAATTCATCACGTTTGGCATCAAATATAAGGCGCTGTTGTGACTCATAGTCACGGACTTTGGTTTGGCGGCCCGCTGCTCCCAGCGAGAAGGCTGAATGTTGCATTTTTTCAAATGTCGCATGAAATGAAATGAAATATTTATTTTTAAATTGGCTATAAATAACATTTTTACACGTCATGTTTTTTTGCGTGTTAAGTTTAGTTTAGCTAGATGAGGCCGGTATTTCCTAATTGACTACTCTGACAAGAAAAACCGAAAAAAGGTCATAGTCTGTTTTAAAGTCCATACAATTTGTATTTGTATATGAGAAGCATGTAGGTTCATGTCTGTGGTGTTCTTTTGAGGAAATAACAACGCAAATTTGAGCGGACCTGTCCAACAATTTGACGATAAACACATCTTTATGACACGGGTACAAAGGGGGTAGCAATATGTTTCTATCTCGCCCCCACTCTTTCTGATACCATTATTTGAATAATGCTAATTGCAGCTTCATTTATTAACTAATTTTGACTTTGTTTTTAGAAGACTATTTATTTTCAACCGACGACAAAAAGAGGAGGTTATCAATTCGACGCGTGTATATATATATTTTTTTTTATGTATGATCATCGATTACTCGAAGACGGCTGAACCGATTTGGAAAATTCTTTTTTTGATTGAAAGGGTATACTTCAAAATTGGTCCCCTTTTCATAAACGTCAGGATCTGGTGATGAGATCCTGGAGAAATCGAGAGAACTCTTCAAATATTATAGGCACACCTATGACGTTTTGGGTATTTATTATAGTAACTTGTGCAGTTGCTCTCAAAAAGTACCATTTGAGGAAGTGGAACTGATGATGAAGACCACAGATGGCCGCCGAAACTACTCAATAATAAGTATTGAGTGGATTGCGATTGGATTACTTGACTATGGATGTTAAGCACTTTATGCTTGTCACAATGCATATGGTGATGTAGAGCTGATGGTGAAGTAGGTACCAGGAGAACTCCTCAACAATTAACGGCCTAGCATTGGGAAAAGCAATATTTTGTAAAAGGTTATAATTAGTTGACATTTAGGCTCTTGTAACTAGGTAAATTAAAAATCATCCAATTAAAAAGTGAAATAAAAACTTTTTAACAAAAAATTAAACCGACTCCCAAAAACACTGCAAAATGAAAAATAACTTTAATTTCGGAAGTCGGTGCCAAAAACGAAAAAACAAAACTAAAGACACCGACTACCGAAATTAAAGTTATTTTTCAGTTTGCAGTGTTTTTGGGAGTCGGTTTAATTTTTTGTTAAAAAGTTTTTATAAGCATATTGATGCCTGACTTGTTGCGATGACTTAACTATTATAGTACATTTATGTAGGTTAAACATTTAAAATGTTACATAATCAAACATTTACTTGCATTCGTGTGTGTGTGTGTGTGTTTATGTGTATGAAGTGTGTGTGAATTATTAGTATGTGTGTTTGGGGGGGAGGGGGCTATTAGCTGGGATCGCGCGGGTATGTTTGTGTGTGTGTATAAATGAATAGTGTTTTCATTTCATATTTTTTAGTAATGCTTCAGTCTGTGCATAGGTGAGCGATTTTATCCACTCAATTAACGTAAGATACGTATAGTGCCAGCAGTTATTTACAAGATACCTACTTAATAACAAACTATTTTTTATTTTATTTTTCTGTGGGAAAATCATGAAATTTCTCCTCCAGCTGTAGTTGGAGCGGAAGGGAGAGTCAGACTTCTACTGACTAAAAACCCATCCTGTTCCTGAACTTATAGTAGATTACTTTACTGGGCGATAGAGGTGGTTATAGGGCATCATAATATAAGCTAGTAGTTATTATGGGGATTTCCGACTTAGTCAAGATTATAGTGGGAAAAACCGCGAAGATTGACTCGCAAGCGAAAAAACACGCAGGCATAGCTAGTTAATGAAAATATACCTATTATCATCAACTGTATGCATACATAGGGGAATTGAAAAAATTAAAATTAAAAACAAAAAAAAAATCTGTTAGTTAAGGCCTTATTATACTGTGTCTGAATTTGTGTCCGACAGATGTGAGACGAGTTAGTGCCAATGGTTTGATGCAAAATATTAAAATATTACTTATTAACACGTTCGCTGACAGTGAGCACTTACCCTGACACCACATTACGACAGCAGAATTTTCCATACTAAATGACAAATCAACGTAGTACTCGTGCACAAGCAAGCAATATGAAACTACCCACAAAATACTCGTATTACGGCAGTAAGAAATATGAATTGAATGAATAATATGACAGTGGATACCGCTCTTCATAATACTTATATGAAAAATTATCGTGGGGCGACGTACTCTTAAGGTCATAACGCACTATTTTAATTTCCCGCCTAACGACGTACTGTCAGCGAACGCATTAATAATTAATGCTAGTTGGAATGTTATTTGTATTTGTTCGTAAATTGAAATGCTGTTGAACCAATTATGTTATTGTTACTTTGTTTCCAATTATTGTATGCCTAATATGGTGGAGCAGTGCAAACGCACACAATAAACTAATAACAACCTTGTAACCACTGTCTCACAGTAAAGAACTTTTGACTTTGACTTTGACTATATACACACTAATGTATAAAAAATACAAGACTGGTTACAAATGTCTACTTTTTTACAAGCCGTGCTTACCCCACGTATAATATTTAATATAATCTATCCGTTTCAGATTGACGTATTGGCTTCAGATCTGTATAAAACGATTGAGAATAAACATTGGTTTACATAGTAGCCGATTTGATTATACTGTAATTATTACAAATATAATTTTTTGTATGAGTAACTTTTCCACTATAGGGTGAAAGTATAATTGCTGTATTTGACTTGACCTTATTATTTGTTTTAAAATAGTTGCTAACTTCTAGTATTTAGTTTGGTTCTATTTAGCCTAGTAGATAGACTCATAAGGCTATAATTATTATCTATACGCTCCTATCCTTTAACCCTTTAATTGGCAGACAAAAATATCTTAAAAAATATGATTTTATTTAATATATTTTATATTTATATGAGTAAATAAGTACTGAAAAAATATTTAAAAAAATCTGTATTTATTACTTTTTGAAAAAAAACATGTATGACCTGGTATACACTGCCAACTAAGTGAAAACTTTACTAATTATTTTGATGTATCTTGTGGCATACATTGCCAATTAATGGTCACGACTGGTAAATTTAAATGAAACTCAAATTAAAGGAAAAATTATATTTTAATTAAAAGAATAGTAATAAACTATTCAATTTTTGGTATGAAAATCAAGTTGACAATTCCTTGGGTTCTTGCCAGTTACGAAACACAACCGTACTTGACACTTGATGCAGATAACTGAGGTCAATTTTGAACAAAGGCGACATCGACCCTGGCTAGTCATGTCCATGAAATGTCCTACATTGTCATGTCTGACATCAGTAATCGGTGCACCTTGCGTAGGCTGTCTTTTTTTCTACCTTCTCGCTTTTCTGCTGACGTCTCAGATCTACCTGTCTTTTTCAAGCCTTCGAAAATCTCGAAACGAAAATTTTTCAAAGGCATTGGAGCCTGGGAGAATATTTTAACCTGGTCTTGCCTATATAAAAGCCAAGCGTTGTTTATACAAATATCTATCAACTGGGCGATGATTCCCATGTACCAGCGACGGCTTTTGAAAGGGGTCTTGTACAAAGAGATAAGCATATCCGCAAGATCCACCCCTCCCATATGCTTATTATATTCCTTCACGATCTGTGGGCAGTCTACATCTTCTCTACTACGCGATTCCTTGCAATACCTTTTGATTTTATTTACTGGTTGGGCCCCCACGTAGGTGCTTATCAGGGTGACCGGCTTGTTGTCATTCCAACGGACAACAGATAAACGGTTTTTGTTACAAACGACTTCACCGTAACTACCTCGAGATTTTTTTTCAATACCTTTTCTGATGGTAAAAAAATGTCTGCGCCTCTAAGTCTATTGCTCCGTATTGTTCCAAGTCCAAATACCCCGTAATGTTCTCTCAATATATAAAATAATTCGGGACTAGAAAAAAAATTGTCGCAGTAGATAACAGCTGGTTTATTCTTGATGCTTTTACATAAAGCTAATACAATTTGGGCTCCAAATCCCAAAGTAGATTCTTCGTCGGTAAATGTATGAAATCGGAAAGTGTCTTCGCCACCATATAATATAAAATCGTAGATCATGCCTGAAACACCCGCCCTCACATAGTTTTTGAAGCCCCATTTATTGGGCTTGTCCTTTATGTATTGGCGTCTTTTGCCAGCTTTAGTCCCTTTATAGGGTATAATCATTTCGTCAATACTGAATTGTTGTTCATTTTCTTGAGCCAAACAATTATCCCTGATTTTTTGAACAACAGGACGAACTTTGTAATACCTGTCCGAGTCTTCCATATTATTTTCAACAAAGTGCAAGTTCCTTCGAATTTGTTGGTATCTTTTCAGTGTGATCAAATCTGCCACTAAAGAAAATCTGAAGCGTTGACTCCAATAATCAACATAAGCGGGCATCTGCACAATACCCATCATTATTCGTATCGCTAGGAAATCGCGGAATTCATCCTCCGTTAGAGCTATTGATCTGCCAGTATTACCTATGGAATACGCATTCGTTTGTGTTACTATATCAGTTATTATATCTTGGGAAAAAAACAACAAAAAATATTCAAACGGAGATTTGATGGTTTGAGAGATCTGATGACGTGTGGTGTCTTCTAATGTAGCTGAATGACAAAAGACGGCCTTCCGCCACTCGTAATTCAGGGTGAACTTCTTTTTTTTCTTAGCTCGTTTAGCTGTCAATGTAGGCTGTATACGTAGTCTTTTGGATCTGGTTTTCCTAATAGAAATAGAAGTAAGCGGAGTTGCAGGAGTTGAAATACTTGCAGGTGATGCGTAAGAAGCGTGACTGAGCGAGGGCAGGGACGGTAGATCGGATAAAATTGGTACATTACTGCAATTGGGTTCTTGTGATGGGCTGGGATAAACTTCATGTAATATAGGTGTTAGACGGATGCTTTGGGAATGATCATTATCACTTTCTTCGTCCGAGTATGTTATAAATCTTTCTAAAGAACTATCAATAGAGGGAGCTGGTGAAGAAGAATGAGATGAGACATGCGTTATGAATTCTTCTTCGGCATCGGATTTTTCGCTACACTCAGAAGGAGCTTTTTGAGCAGGTACTAGTGCAAGAATTCTACCACCGCGTGTTAGTAGCTTTTGCTGTCGGCAAAAAAAAACAAAACACCTAAGCAAATACCGTCATACCACACAAACAAAAATATAAATAAACAAAAAAGCCATGACCTTAAATTAGCAATGTATTTCACAACATACAAACAAAAACGCAAATACTTTACTATGGAGTTGGCAGTGTACAACGCGACATACAAGAAAATTTACCGATAACTTTATAGGTAATTGGCAGTGTATGTGGTGAAATACAAAAAGTTACATGCTGAATAAAATTATGTTATTTTGTTAGTTTAGTGCAAACTATGATGCAATAGTAATTATTGATGTTTCAAGCACAAAATAACAACATAACACACACTCAAACACGGTCAAATAAAAAGAAAACAAAAGATTCATACCTTGCTGAGCGTCACTTGTTTCTTCGTCGCCGACATTTTTATTTTATAACGTCAAAAATGTTGCTAGGTCAACGAATTATTTTTGTACCAAATGTAAATTAATGTTGCCACCGAAATAACTGCAGAAAACCCTAAACAATGTTTTGTTTATCAAAATAGATTTAATTCAATATCGTGTATATTGTAGCATACAATGTCAATTTAAGGGCTAAGATGAACATGATGCTTTACATGCATGTGTGTAAGTGGGATAGTTCCCTAAAAGTTTTTAACATTCCACCTAAATTATGATTCCGTGGCATTCCCTGCCCATTTTTTTCAGGGAGGAAATGATCGAATGACTCCATTCCACTTTGGGTGGAGCGGAAGGGAGATTCTAATGGGTACAAAACCAGTTTTAACAATTGCTCTTGCTGGGGTACCTCGTTTTAACTTTCCTGTAATCACGGTAAGATTTTGACCTTTTTTTATTGAAAATAGGTTCGGGCTTGACTACTATCTCACCTGATGGTAAGTGATGATGTGGTCGAAGATGGAGCACGCTTACCTAAAAGTAACCTATTCACTCTTGACTTAAAGACTCCTAGGTTGTAGTTGTAGCTAATCCTATAAAACCTAATGTTAAACCTATTGTTTTGAAGCCAAAACTACATACGTATTAGTTTCGTGCTTTATATTCGGCCACTTCGTTTACCATCAAGTAATATTGGGATCGAATGCGAGCCTATTTTTTTTGTATATATGCACAAGTTCTTCAAATAAATACTACAAAATACACAGGAAAACTCGCATTTCCACGTGAAAAATCAATAAATATTCAACTTTAAAACTCATGTAAGCTGTACCTTAGTTATTCTTAGATTCTCGTCACGTACTTCTACCGTTTCCAACCAGACATACCGGTGTATTTGTGTATATGTATAGGTACACGTTATGTATAGGCTTGTATATTTACACTTAGCAGCGAAGCCGAATGTACGGATCGCATCAAATTTAAATATACATGTTGGATATACGTGCTTGCTCATTATTTGTGTACAGGGTGTTGTTAAAAGTGTTGAGTTTATTTTTTTAGGTAATTTGTTGAATTAAAAGTGCTATTGGGTATGTGTTTGAAATTGAAATTAGAAATCATTTTATCGAAGATAAGCACATACAATAGAAAATTACAAACAAAAAATAACACTAAAAATTCGCTGAGCATGTCCATACCGAAAGGTTTTATATTGGTGAAAATAGTTATTTTATTTATTTTAACATTTTTTAAATTGCTACCCACTACGTATTCTACACATTACTCTAAATATTTAAAAACTAGAGAGAAAATAGTGTGTGGTACATCCATCCATATCCACACTTCCATACTAATATTATAAATGCGAAAGTAACTCTGTCTGTTACCTTTTCACGCCTAAACCGCAGAACCAATTTAGATGAAATTTGTCACGAGAATAGTTCAGTACCCTGGGAAGGACATAGGATAGTTTTTATCCCAAAATTCCCACGGGATCAGGATTTACGCAGAAACCCCCCCGCCCCTCCCACGCGAGCGAAGTCACGGGCAGAAACTAGTAAGTCTATATTTCTTAGGTTCGGTTAGAGCATTATTGGCTCCATCAAAGTGGAATTCGGGAATACGTGGAATGTGTACCTAATACGGTATAAAACTACCCGCAATCAGCAAGAAATATAGGTACTACGTCGAATTACAATAGGACTTCTACCCGTTTACGACATATCATTTAAAATACTTGTATAATTACCAATTACATCAACCATATACATACTTTCCACATTCATTAAATTAGTAGGTTCATAATGTAATCTACAATTAAGCAAATGAGATATACTTTTCTTATTATTTACTTATTTCACTTGTATGCGATTTGTAATTTAAAAACAATTTGTACTCGTCTAATGTCGAAGTATACAAACGACGTAAGTTACAGTAGTGATCGAAAGGATGCGGGTTCGAACCCCACCCATTACAATATGGGCCGTAAAAACACTCCAGACACAAGCATATTTAGCTTATTCGGAGGGGTTAACAAGATGGCATATGTCACGGAAGATTGGCGGCGGGTGACAGAGCGGGTCACTCAACAAAAATATACCACGTGACGACCACGCCCACTCTGTCAATAGTGAAGCGACTGAGAAGATGAACAAGATTACTGGTAGGTATCATTTAAACTTAAAACCGGATTAATACCATGTGTATTTATTGTTTCGAGTATTCGATATTTCAATAAGCCCCTTGCAACAGTGCCGAAATATCGGATTTATGGAAAACAATAACTACACATGGTACATATCCCGTTTTAAGTTCTAATGATACTGTTAGTAGCCATGTTAGCTTAAAAACTTATAAAATTGCTAGCAATGTGAACATTCCTATTTGTCTCTAAGTTAATAAAATAAAATTGTTCCCTAAGCAAAAAATAAAACAGTTACGAACACATCAAAAATATCACTTATGTCTACACATTAAGAACTTCAAAACAAAATAAATAATAATAAGTATGAAATGAAGACACAAATATTATACAAATTTACTAAAAATGAGGTAAAAGTTTCAAACCCAGTTCATTATTTTGCCGTAACTTATTCAGAAAAAAGTTTTCTCTCAGATCAGATCTCCATTTTAAAATATTTAAAAAAACATCAGCCTGTAGCTGTTAGGGTTGTGAGTTTGTATCGAAAGTAACCAACGCGGTAAGTGCTGTATTTTGTACGAAAATTATAGCATTGGAACTGTATAGTGATGGGGGAAGTCGATAGCTAACGATATCGATGTTTTTTTGAATGTTGATAGGAGTGAAACTAACCATTTAAAAGTAATATTACTTTTCTTTTTGAGTAGCCAATTAATTCTGCCAATTTCTTAAAAGTGAGGATTTTATCTCGTTTTTATGTAACGTATTTTAAAGACTAAATCGGGGGAGTTCTGGTCTACTAAACAGTTTCTTAAAAAAATCATAAATACATTCGCGACATACCAAAACTGTTTATAAAACTGTAGTTATAAGCTATCGAACTATTTATTTATAATTTTGACATATAAAATCTAACAAGCCGGGCCATGGTTTGAATTTGTATTTCATTTGATATGGGTTAATAAAATTTATTTATTTATAATCAAAATGCAAAACACAACGTTTAAAATCGATAGGTTAGTACCCAAAATTAAAAAAAATAAACTCGTCCCATCACTAGTGTAATAGTTACACCAAAGTGCAGTCTCGACGTCATAATGTCGATAATGTGCAGCACTAATTATCGTATACAAGTCGTCGCATATCGATAATGTATTTAAGTTACATCTCTACTTCGTCTGGCTACCTTTTGGTGCATTTGAGCTTTTGAACACTAATGCATAAATAAATGCTTTACTGTTTATTGAAATAACATGACGCCTATATTTTTCGAATGGGTTAGCAGAGGTATACAGATAGATAGAATAGTTGACAATAGCTAATGGCTAAGGTGTCGACCTTGTGACCGAGAGATCGCGGGTTTGAACCCCACCAATTACACTATTACTGTGAACCCCCTCCAGACACCAGCATATTTTTAGCTTAGTTGGAGGGGTTAACAAGATTGCTAGTAATGTGAATTCTACTCACATACATTGCTAGTTCTCTTTTTGAACAGAAGATAGAAGGAAAAAAAAAGGTACCATCTACTCTTGGTTGATATACCGTCTTGTCGTACCAAGCGCTTCTCCTCCACATTTATTGTGCGCACAGCCAAGCTGTGGAATTCTCTGCCGGCTTCTGTGTTCCCTGCCACTTATGACCTTTCAGCCTTTAAAGCAACAGTAAACAGGCATCTTCTGGGCTCGCTCGTAACATCGTAGACCTCATCTATCGCTTACCATCAGGTTAGGTCAAGAGCGGGCTCATCCGTAATAATAAAAAAACATAATAGAATTAAATAATAACTTAAAAACTACAATGGGCGGTCTTATAGCTTATATTACAACTGTTATGTTTAAAATACATGCGAGTGTTAGCCTATTAACGATTATTAACTATGAATATAAAATAATAAAATTCAAGTATCTGTGTTTCCACGGCTTATCTGTGATACTTATATTTATTTACCTAAACGATACTAAAATATCGTATCAGTCTTTCTGTTGGTTCGGGTTATGTCTGGAACGGTCGAATCGATGTTGATGGTACTTTCACTGAAAGAGTTTGTTATAAGGCGATATACATAGCTACTTTTATTCTACTTTTATTCCGGAACAGGATTATGCATAACAAAGATATTATATTAAAAAAAGTTATTTAAAAAATCTAAAAAATCCGACTGCTCAACTGAAATGCAAGAAAGAAGCACATTTTTATTTTAAAAAGTGACAAGCAGGCGGGACCCAATTGAACGTATTTTTTTTTAAATTTGGTGGGTCCGCCTGCTTGTCACTTTTTAAAATAAAAATGTGCTTGTTTCTTGCATTTCAGTTGAGCAGTCGGGTTTTTTAGATTTTTTAAATAACTTTTTTTTTCAGTTAAAATATTAAGATATTAATTTTTTTTTAATTTTGCCGGTCATGTCACATTGGCACCCCACCGGATTAAGAAAGTGAAAGAGCTCTAAGTCCATATTTTTAAACTTACTCTTTGTATTATTTTCACTAGTATTACACTAATGATAAATATGATATACCTTTTTGAAATCCTTGCGAGAAGCCCTTTAATTTGATACACATATTGTGGTATTCGAAACAAAACATTTTGTTTTCACTATGTATAATGGCTTCGCACAGCCGCCATGTTTGATTTTTTCAAATGTCACCTATCTAAGAACACTTGGGCTGCTAAGACGTATCTAACGATACGTCAATTATGTGAATCCGTTCAGCGGCTCTGGAGATATGAGGTAATAAAGAATATTACAAACATACATACATACATACAAGATACGCGCGAAAAACATAACCCTTCCTTTGCAGTCGGGTAAAAAAACAAACAAGTTACAACAATTTTCACGAATATATCTGACTCTCTCCCGTAAATGGTTTTTTTTACAGCAGCCGTATGATCGTTATAGACTTTGACGTCAAAATCTATGTCGGAATTTATATCGGACTCATTCTAATTATCAACTTTAAATCATTTGATGAATTTCCCATCGGCTTGCTTGTTCTGTGGGGCTCAGTCAATGCTGCTGACTGGTCTACGGATGGATGGACGGATGGACGTGACCCGCCGCAGATCCGGGCCTGATGCCCTGGTCCTTACCGGACGGTGTCCTACCCCTGCTTGCCGTCTCCTACGACCTACGGTGCTCGTCGACCTACGTTGGCCGGAGATCTGCTCGCAATATCCGACGCCCGGGGCCTCCTAGAAAATTATCAAACGAATCCCAGTCTGATTGGAGCAGAAAGGAATGTCAGGCTTTTATTGATAAAAAATCCACTCAGTCCCTCGCTCTTGCTCCCCATTTGCTTACATTCCGGGGTCGCAGTATCTCGTTAGAAATTTCCCGCAGCCCCAGCAGAACAAAATGTTCACTTCGCTTGAGGTATCGGAATAGATTTCTGTTTGAATAATATCGTTTTTAACATGCTTTTATTAGTTAGAGCTGTAACAAACTATGTAATAAAATCTAAGAATCTGAATTACACACACTTCTAACTGTTGTATCATCATGAAACTTGGCAATTATATGTAGACTAGCTTCCGCCCACGACTTAGTCCGCGTGGGAAAAAAATCCCCCGATTTTGAAACATTCTTCATTAGTGTTCCGCTCCTATTGGTCTTAGCGTGATGATATATAGCCTATAGCCTTCCTCGATAAATGGGCTATCCAACACTGAAAGAATTTTTCAAATCAGAACCGTAGTTCCTGAGATTAGCGCGTTCAAGCAAACAAACAAACAAACAAACTCTTCAGCTTTATAATATTAGTATAGATTAGATTACAATACAATATTATGGTACCATGGAGCTGGTCTGATGATGTAATTGGAAGGTGGCTGATGGAACCTTGGACGGTCTGCTAGTAAACATATCGAGTTTGGGCTCATTAGAGCGTCTTAACATACTCTGTTCATTTCTCCTGATGACGAGGACATTTATGAATAAGCGTGTTTTAGTTATAGAAAAATAATTTCAACTCACCTAAGAAAACATTTAACTTATTATCAAAAAGAAGATCGGTATAGTATCCACGCTGAGTGAATTCCCCGGGACCGGCGTAATGTTTTTGAGATCGCGTGGGAACAAACTATAAACATTTATCAAGTGCGCTTAGTGTGGGGTGACAATATTATTGGGGGAGCGGGACATTCCAGGTCTTAAGTGTATTTATGATCAGACGAGGAGAAACTGTCTGTGGTTTGTCTTAAATAATTGGAAAGAAAATCGAGAGTATTACGCTTTTTATGAATCTCCACTTCTTATCTCTTGTATGGATGTTTGTTACTCTTACACGCAAAAACTACTGAACGGACCCGAAGGAAATTTGGTACGTAGATAATTAACATACTGGAATAGCACATAGGCTTTTTATCCCTGAATTCTCACGGGATCGAGGTTTACGCTGGAAAACTATCCCACACGAACAGAGTCATGGGCGGAATCTAGTAAATGAATATACCTATTATGCTTTGATAATTACACTAGTTTATGAGGTTTTTGTTACGTTAAGATATTTTTGATACGTTGAATTCAAATCTGATATCAATTTCTAGCATCTAGCATAGAATCAAAGTCGCGAGATTTTGTGATTTTAGGCATCGTTAAAATCATGATTTATAAGTCATAAAGTCTGTGAAATTTGTATATATGGTATTACTAGCTTCCGCCCGCGACTTCATCCGCGTGGAATAAAAATCCCCCAATTTTGAAACATTCTTCATTAGTGTTCCGCTCCTATTGGTCTTAGCGTGATGATATATAGCCTATAGCCTTCCTCGATAAATGGGCTATCTAACACTGAAGGGTTTTTTCAAATCAGAACCGTAGTTCCTGAGATTAGCGCGTTCAAGCAAACAAACAAACAAACTCTTCAGTTTTATAATATTAGTATAGATAAAGCAACTTGAATTCCTTATAAAATTTATTTAAAATAATTTTGATTAACAATAATCAATTGAAATTATTTTAAATAAATTTTACCGAGTCACTCCACCATTTTCTTTGGTAAGTCGTTCAGAGCTCAAGCAGTACGACTTTGGAATACTCTTCCCGTGTCAGTAAGACAAGCACAAACCCTTCCTTCTTTCAAAACAATGGTAAAAGATATCTATCTCAGCTTTGTTTTTTTATGTATATATATGTATATGTGTATTGAGTATGTAGGTTATTATTAATTTTTTGTATATAAGTGAATAGTACACTATGGTCTACCCGCGTATTTATTTTCTCCTGCTGTGTCAAATCCATCAAAAGGTTGTCTATAAAAGATCGCTTTTAGCGATAAGACCGTCCATTGTAACATCCCTTGTAAGTCCTCATTTAATTCTGTTATGGTGTATAATAAAGAGTATAAAGAATATACAGGGTTATTGAAAATATATCCCGATCCTGTTAAGGGTGTGTAGATGAGGTCATTAACTAACAAATCAACCCTAAGTTTCTAGGCCTAAAGTATACCATTATCGAAAAAATTTTTGTTTTTAAATATTTAAACAAAATAGGACTTTATCTCTTTTAAAAATGTATTAAAAAAAATGAAAACACGTTTTAGCATTCTTATTTATTAAATAGCTAAAAAATTAAGTTGCGCATAATAAAAAAACATAAAACAATTAAAAAACTCCGTACTTTTTAAAAAAGAGATCCAATACTTATTTTATTTTTATGATTTTTGCAACGTCTTATGATATAAATATTTTTTTTTCTCCTAAAAATCACTAATCTATTTTGACGGCGGAACATTTTATTTGTTAGTTAATGACCTCATCTACACGCCCTTAACAGGATCGGGACGTATTTCCAATAACCCTGTATATATCTTAAATCTTTAATTAAAAAAACTTATTTAAAAATCTAAAAAACCCGACTGCTCAACTGAAATGTAAGAAACAAGCACATTTTTATTTTTAAAAGTGACAAGCAGGTGGGACCCAATTGAGCATATTTTTTTTTAAATGGGATGGGTCCGCCTGCTTGTCACTTTTAAAAATAAAAATGTGCTTGTTTCTTACATTTCAGTTTAGCAGTCGGGTTTTTTAGATTTTTAATAAGTTTTTTTTTTCAACTTTTTAGTTAAAATATTAATTAACAATTTTTTAGTTTCCTCGGACGTGTCACATTGGCACTTCACCGGATTCAGAAAGCGAGTCCATATTTTTAAACTTTCTCATTGTGTTATTTTGCTAGTATTACACTAATGATAAACATGATATACCTTTTCGAAATTCTTATATTAAGCCCTTTAATTTGATACCCATATTGTAATATTAAAAAAAAAAATTTTTTTTTTTCACCATGTATAATGGCTTCGCACAGCCGCCATGCTTAATTCTTTTAAATATCACCTATCTAAGAACACTCGGGCTGTTAAGACAAATCTAACGATACCTCAATTGTGTGAATCCGTTCAGCGGTTCTGGAGATATGAGGTAATAAATAATATTACAAACATACATACATACATACATACAAGATACGCGCGAAAAACATAACACTTCCTTTGCAGTCGGGTAAAAAAAATTATTAATTTAATTTTATAAGTGAAATGTTATAACGACATTTGTAATAGGTTTATTTTAACTTTAACCTCTAGAGCCCCAGCGGCACAAAAACGTGCCAGTAAACAAGTATTAGTTGAGCCCCGCTGGCACAAAATTTGTGTGCCAGCGGGGCTCAACTAATAGTTGATGTAAATAATGGCGGTCCTTGAGAGGTTCATAAATGTTCTTTATATATTGGCTAAATAATAACAGCCGCATGAGTCTTTAAGATTTTCAAAGTTAAGCAACGCTTGCCGAGGTTGGTCCGCGGATGGGTGACTATCTAATCGTATCGAGATTCCTCCGTGCCTCGAAAAGCATGATAAGCCGTTTGTCCATGCTGTCATATGTTCAGACGCCAGCACATAAAGCTACCCACAACTGTCAAATTTTCCCAATGAAACTTGAACCTAATTTCTTTAACAATAAAGTTGAAAATCTATTAAAGAAATTTGACAGAGTGTTGTAGCTTGATGTGCTGGCATCTGTACATCTTTGATGTTACGGGTAGTCAGAAGCCAGAAAATCAAACACTGGTCTTGCCAAGGGGTATCGTGTTTCCCAGGTACTGGATGGTCTGCCGGGGTTGCGGGAATGTTCTAACGAGATACCGCAGCCCCGGAACTTAAGGGCAGCTGAAGGAACAGGGTGGTTTTTTAGTCAGTAGAAGTCTAGCAATCCCTTCCGCTTAACCTAGAGCAGAAGTCATTCGATGATTTTCCAACCCGAAAAAAAAATGGTACTGGATGGTAGAGGTCAACATACTTGAGAGAAGGCTAACCAAATGATGACATAGCTTCCTTATTATGATGTAAATAAGAGAACACTAGACTCTGCACTGTATACTTAGACTATTTTCTATTTCGATCGTTATATTTATGTACTTCGTCTACAGTTTCCTTTCTTACCAAATCATACTGTGATATTGAACCATTTTAGGTCTTTAAGAAATGACCAATCAATTCACTGTTGGCTAAGGTGTCGGCCTTGGGATCGAGAGGTTGTGGGTTTGAACCCCACCAATTAAAATATTGTCGTGAACCCACTCCATACACAGGCATAATTATTTACCGTGGGGGTGGGGGGGGTGAACTAGATTGCTAGTAATGTGAATTCTACCCACATTGCTAAGTCTCTTAAAAAAATCTTGCCATGCACTAACTTGCCTGTGTATGAAATAAAATATGTTTTTTTAAGTGTTAAATAACAAAAAAGTAAAAAAAAAACTAAAACCCGAATACGACAGAAAATTGACGCTGAAAAGTATGAAACGAGAAAGCCGTAGTCACACGTCATATAGGATATCAACCGTAACAAAACAACGGTTGATATCCTATATAACGTGTGACTACGGCTTTTATTTTTGTTCTGTTCTTGTTTTTCCAGTAACCTTGTTTATTTCAGCATCCTGAAAATCTTGTTTCATACTTTTTCAGCGTCGATTTTTGTGTGTTAAATCACTGTGCTTCTATACTATTTACTTGCAAAAGCTAAATTGTAGCATTGTATTGTATGTTTTGTTGTGTTATAATGTAATATTTTTGATAAGTACAAGTGAAGCCCTTTCAAATGATATCAAACACGGTGTATTTATCTTAATTTTTTTTAACACATGATTTTTTGTCCACTAGAGGGCGCCACATTAAATTTAAGTAATATTTTGGAAATGTGCATGTCACGCCCTTTTAAATGATATCAAACACGATGTGTTTATCTTATTTTTATTTTTTAACACAACTCTTTCTGGGCATTAGAGGGCGCCACATTGGGTTTTGTGACACGTCACCTAGCCTATGTTCAGCGGATGGTCAAGACGGTTCTAACGATACCTCATTTGTCGAGTTCCGATAAGTAGCTTTGGAGCTATGAGGGAACAGATGAACATACACACATACATACATACATAGCCTGTCAAAATCATAACCCTCCTTTGGCTCTGCCGTAGTCGGGTAAAAATATTTTATTTCACTGTCATGCAGTGTAAAAATACTGCTTCTGAGGCTCGAACTCACAATCCCGGGCATTACACGCACACAAGAAAAACTCTCTTATAAGTACCGGGCGCAAACCAACCTACTTCTAATTATTTCAATTAGGCGATTAGCTCTCAATAATATTTCCCTTTCAGCGATAAGACCGCCCATTGTATCACCCTTTTTTAGATGTTAAGTCCTTATTTGTTTTCTGTTATGGTGAACAATAAAGAATATATCTATCTATCTAATACTTCTGTCTCCGTTCCCCCCGAAACCATGGCCACTTTATTTTATGTGCAATGAAACCGTTCGAAGGGCAGTTAAGAACACAAGATGGCGAATAACCGCCCGCGTCAACCGAATTACATCGACATTACACGTTTAAAACATTTTATATTTACACGCTTGTACATTTCCTTTTTACAAGATGAAGTGGTATTCTTAAACTAGGAGACTTCTGGTCGTATTGTGATCTACGTAGCCATCGTGACAACGAGGATGCTGATAGAGAAACCTACGTATTTTGTAATATAGTTAATTTTTGTGTTCATTAATGTGAATGCAAGAACACTGTAGATAGATATACTCTTTATTGTACATCATAACAGAATTAAATAAGGACTCGACAACTACAAAGGATGTTAAAATGGCTAAAAGTGGTATTTTGGCGATGGATTTGACACAGAGGAGAAAATAAACTGTAGACTCACAAATTCGTTTTTGATTAGTAATAACACTGTACGTAAGTACGTGTAGTTGTGTGTAAGGAAACTGTACTGTGAAAATCAATTACCTACGTAGAAAGAGAATGTCAAATACACTATGTTTTAAGAGTCGGGAATTAGTACTAAAAAAATAAAAACAGTCACTTCAACACTACATGTCACTTCAATACCAACTGAACGAACATATACGGGGAACAGGACGTCATACAAAAGTCCTACCAACCTATCAGACTAAATAGTGCTGAGCGATGGTAGTAACTTCTTTATCGATGTTGATAAAGTATACAGGTCGGAAACGGGCTCACTTTTAACTTATTTAAATTTAAGTGTGGATTTGTGTTGAAATGAGGCTAGGATTGTAATTTTTTTTTTATGAAAAACCGTATATTTTAAGTATTAACACTAGTACAGATTATTAGACTAAATAATATATGTCAAGGATTGCAATATTTCATTCCCAATCTTCTTCTAGACGCAAACCCATAGCGGTCATAAACATTTCATATTTCATTCGATGGGGGCTCCATCGAATGAAATATGAAATGTTTCAGAACATCAGCAACGATGTCTTCTGTATTCTTGTATTTGATAAATATTTCATTGACTGCAACCTTCTTTCTGATGAAATGATTTCGGACATATATGTGCTTACTTCAGACGTGATAACTTTCATTACCTGAAAAACTAATGTCAGTGTAAATTATAACAGGCTCTTTGCACGAAAGCTACTACTTGAGAAAGGTTGTCTAAATTGAGAAGACTAAATAACTATTTCACGAGTCCCAATTGTAAACCCATAGCGCTCATAAACATTTCATATTTCATTCGATGGAGCTCTATCGTCAGAACCTCAGTGACCATGTCTTCTTTATTCTTGTATTAGATAATCATTGACTCCAAGTCTGCAACGTTATTGAAATGAAAATATACCAATAAACTTTATATGATATCAGACGCGCCCTACTTAGTTAGGTGCTCGGGAAGATACTTTGTGTTTTAACTAAGAAAAAAGCCTCAGAATTGCTCTATCACGTCAGGTTTCTGAGATATCCTAACCTAAAAGTGCAAAAAGTAGCGTTTTTGCCCGATTTTGAGGTTATAATAGACTCACGAATTGTTTTTTCTAAAAAAAAATAAAGGTTATATATTAAAGAACAAGTCTTCCTCTTTCAAATGCCGTTGAGTTTGATCAAATATTTTTTTTTAGCTGAGATATCGCATTTTGAAGTTTTCATGTTTGTGAATGAAAATTGGATTCAGGCCAGATTTGGATTCAGCGCATCGAAAACCTTCGGAAATATATAGTCTGGTTTCTGGTTAAAAATTTTGTCGGCCTGTGTAATTTTTATGACCGACTGTATTTCAATTTAGTATGATTAATTATAGAGCAATTTCGCAATGTCATTGATAACGCATGTTAGAAATACAAATATTTACGAGACTAATAAGTTGGATATAGTGAGACCTAAATTAATTTTACTATAGTCCTCGTCACGTAAGTTGGCAAAGTTTTGACGTAATGGGGTAAGTTCGCGCATCGTTCACTTAGTGGATGAAAAAAGTGGCCACTTTTACTGCTTGCCATTATTCTATGGTTATTGCCATCATTTATTTTTAATCATGTCTATTCACAAGAATGTTAAAGAAAAAAGAGGGATTCATTCGTTAATTCGGTATTATAAATAAAATAGATATAATATATAAATACATTTAAAAGTGAAAAAATATATATATAAAAAAACCATGTATGTTCTCGTCGTCACAATTAGTTAATAAAACTGCTACCCCTTTTATTCTTCTTTTTCCCGGTGTCCTAAAGACAGTGACGAATTTGAAATTTCAACTTTCCATAACTATAGTGTCTAACTGTTCTTTCTGACATTTTAATAGTCTGCGTAAAACGGTATTCGGTCCTGGCATTGTAATCAACGTAACAAAAACTAAATTTAAAACAACAACTCGTAACAAAAACAAAAGATACAACTTTCGTGTACGCAAGTGTATTCGGGAGCAAATAGAACGAGAACTACTGACGCACCGCACGCGCGCTGTGAGCGGCGCTACGTCATACCCCGCGTCCCGCTGACAACCGCTGACACCTAAAAATCGACTTCTGCGCATTGAACGACTCTTGCCGAGTTATTTGAATACTAGTATAACTATATTTGAAAATCGTTCAATCATTCATTCTATTAGCATTTATCATCTACTTAGCCTTTTCCCAACTATTTTGAGGTCAGCTTCCAGTCTAACCAGATGCAGCTGAGTACTAGAGTTTTACATGGAGCGACTGCCTATCTGACCTCCACAACCCAGTAACTGGGTAATACTATAACCCTTGGCCAGACCAGTGTCAGATTTTCTGGTTTCTGATTGCCCGTTCTGACTGTCAATGAAGTCTAAATGACCGCCGAGGCCTGAGACCAGCGGCTTGACACGTTGACTGTCCAAGCAAAATTTACTACGTACCACGATACATCCCTATTATTTTTTTCGATATTTTATTTGAATAAAATTTGTTTACAATGGGAATAATCACGAACCACATATAAATTCCTGAAATTTCCGAAAATTTCACTATGCATTATTATACAACGTGTCACAGAATAAACGCAATTCCTGTAAGTAGTTGGTTCAGAATTGGCTTCTGAATCGATTTCCGCCATAAATAAATTAAAAGTTTAAAAAACACTAGAAAAACACGCTTTTATAAATGCACGTAAAAACAAAAAAATGTTAAGAAAACCGATAACGGATTTTCTATATGTTTGTTATAACCTTGAAACCTGATAGTGTTCAAAGTTTATTACGTGGCCTTTCTCACACGTACAAACACGACTATCATACGATATTCCATTATGGAATGCCAGTGCCTATCTTCCGGCTTCATCATCAGACCTTGAAACCTAATCGTGGTCAAAGTTCATTACACGACTTTTCTAAGAAATTCAAAACAGCTATGATACGATTTTCCATCATGAAGTTCCAGTTCATATCTTCCGGCTCCATCATCAGATCAGTTTGACAGTACCATATTATTGTATTGTCATCAGAATTACATACAGCTGCCAATTTTCATTACGCTACGACCCTTGAAAGATGGTTAAATTAGTTACCTTAGATTCCATTACATAGTTAGTTACATACAGGTCGACCTAATAAAAGCGTGTTAAAAATAGGTGTTACATTTTGACAGAAAAATCTTTCATGTATCTTAAAATGGAAACATAGTATCATGACAAATTAATACAATCCTTAATTCAAGATAAACACTAACAAATGCGCTCGTGTGCGTGTCGGCCGCTTACATTGCATGAGTGTATGCGTTTGCGTAAGGATATTGTATGACGCACATACGTTTTGCGTTTAATAAAGATTGCCAGGATCTAGTTATCAAATAAAAAATCTCGGGACACAGGTGTTTTAATTTCCTTGTATCATTGTCTATCGTCTGCCAAAAATATTTTATCTAGTTCTAGTCCTTTGTATTACCTAATGCATTACATGTAATGCACGAACGTCATGGCCGAGTCGGAAATGCATTACATATAATGCACGGACAGCCAACGTGTGAACGTGCTTTTCGGAAAACACGGTAGAATCTGGATATTATGTTAGTATGTTCGCTTATCCACGGACCGACATTCTGACCCATTATTACTGTCAAAGATATCCGGGCAGCTTTCAAACTACTGAGATATTCCTTACAGGAAAACCCAATGGCACTTTTTGCCAGACCGTATTGAGGTCTTTGGATCGAACCTGAGACCACAAGCTCAGCAGTTGCGTTTGCAACCACTAGACCAAAGCGGCAGTTAGATTCTATTAGCACTATCAGAGCACAAATTCA
This sequence comes from Tholera decimalis, assembly GCA_943138885.2. NCBI lineage: Eukaryota > Metazoa > Arthropoda > Insecta > Lepidoptera > Noctuidae > Tholera > Tholera decimalis. Next base: position 23,636,742 of record OW964578.2, on the reverse strand, counting down.
AAATCTTTAAACTCAAACTACGTACCGTAAACATTTTAATCTCACTCCCAGACGATGCTAGTTAATAATACAGGGTGTGCCTGCATTTTATCACCGAAACATACAGGGTGGTTCGTGGAATGTAATATTTAGTTTGAGACGAATGCTTTTATGTTATTATAACTGCATTTTATTGCATGACTTGTTGGAAATGTATTAGTTTGTTTCTTGACGGGTAAACTGTAACTAAGGGATGTCTCTGGGGTTGTTAGGGACTTGATGTATTTCTACAAAGGCAATGGCCACACTAGACGCAGAAAGAAAGACAGAATATATGTTTTCTAATACAGACAGACACGACTTTATCATCATCTACTACCGGATACAGTTAAGTATTAGGCTCAATTTACACCGCCGCGGAATGGAATGGAAGCGACGTTTTGCAACGAAATTGCACATAGAATAATGAACTTTATATCAATTTTATAACATACAAACTAAATAGGAGCCAAAAAAAGATCGCGCGTCTTCCGGGAAATCCTCACACTTTCTCGAGAATTCCCCTAGCTACTGTCGGCGCCGTCTATGGAGTCCGCGGGAAGTGGCGCGAACGGGGAGTTGGTTGGGTCAGTCACAGCAGTGCAGTGACAAGCAAGCAAGGCGCAGTCGCACGAAATCGCATGAATGCGCGAGAATACTCGAGCATTCCAGTGAATTCGCGCGACTTCTCGCGTCATGAGGCGAAATTAACGCTTCCATTCCATTCCATTCCGCGGCGGAGTAAATTGAGCCTTAATATTTTACATAGAGTAACTGCCTATCGGACAGGCGTCCGTCACTCGCTCACGGCCACGCGTTATATGCCTACCGCTTCGCGTATCGCCGTCGGTACATCCGACAGTGGGCTGCCGCACGCCTGCCTGAGCCTTTTTAAATAATTTTGACAACGTCATAATGGATCGACCTAAAAACAATTTATTTTTCTCCGCTTTGCTCCTGTTTCCCTTTTGATTATTTATTTGCGCAGAATTTTATTACAATTAAAATTATTTACGCGGTTTCGGATATTCAGGGAAGGAAAACATGCATCTATCATTTTATTAAACTGAAACATATTTGATCAACAAATAAAAAATAATTGTTTTTCTATATTCGTTTTATTACCAATATAATCATATCCAACCCTAGAATATTCGCTCGATGACGTGGGTCGCGCGGCGGGCAAAACAATCTCAACTCTCTGAGTGCGTACTTATGGTAGATTTCTTCTCGCTGCAAACAGCTGGTATTATTATTAAGATTTTGTAGGCTATTATAGCGTAGGTATTTTCGCTTTTGTATGAGAGTGATGTATCTGTTACGTAGTAACTATTTAGTAATCTGTGCCTCCACAAACCCATAGCTGGGTAACATATCAGTGTCAGATTTTCTGGCTTCTTTCTGTCTATCTACCTACCCGTAACGACAGTCTAAGGTATAATACAGCCGATGCCGTGCTTTCCGATGCACAGGGGTATCACACCGGTAATTTCTAAACTCAGGGCTACTACTGAGAATGTCTTACAGAAAAACCCAATACCTAGCACATTTTTCCCAACCTGGGAATCGGACCTACGATCTCATGTTTCAGTAGTCGCGATTTCGTCCACTAGACCAACGAGGCCGACGACCAAAATGGGTACAAAATAATTTAAACTATGTAATTATTATTAATTTTATTTAATCTATAGAGGTACTGAGTCACTCCACCAATTTCTTTGGTAGGTAAGTCGTTCGCAGCTCAAGCAGTACGACTGTGGAATACTCTTCCTGTGTCAGTAAGACAAGCACAAACCCTTCCTTCATTCAAAAACATGGCAAAAGATTTCTATCTCTCTCTTTAATTTGTGACATTTTTTATATATCCCAGCTTGTCTTTATATTTATATTTATATAATGTATGTATTGTGAATGTAGGTTATTACTTATGTATTGTATATAAGTGAATAGTACACCATGGACTACCCGCGCGTATTTATTTTCTCCTGCTGTGTCAAATCCATCCAAAGTGTTGTAAATAGTTTTAATCTCCATACGTTAAACCTCTTATATTGTATCTTAGCAACTGTTGTTGTCTGTCAGTTTTTAAGAAAATGTCCTTATGTTTTTATCATCTTACTAAATATATATATCTGCGCATATCTCTGAAGCTCCCTTTCGTTTTATTTCCAACAGGTTTTGGGCCCAGTCCATAGCTTTGTTGACGCTAAATTTGTAGGGAGTGAGTAGAATTTGTTTCTTCTCAAGATGCAGAAAAGTGAAACGGTCACCATACAAAAATTGATGGGCCAATCCAACTATGGAACATGGTCGTTTGCAATTCAAATGTTTCTAATAGATCATGATTTATGGGATTGTGTTGGAGAAACATTTATTGTAGACACAGAAGCTGAGAAAAAGCGAGATGCCAAAGCACGAGCTAAAATATGCCTATTAGTTGCCGAAAACGTGTACCCCCTCATAACTAACGCTAAGACGGCACGTGAGACATGGTTAGCTCTGCAGAAAGCATATGCAGATGCCGGTTTGATGAGGAGACTCTCCCAAGGATCTTCTACCTACTAACTGGATTGCTTACGAATGATTCAAAGAATACAGAAAGTCTTTCTTAACTGTTAAACAATAGAGTATAAACTTGCACGCATAAAACTGAAGGAACTATTCGTTCCGAGCGAGACAGTGCCGTGTGTGGACTGTGTCCCTTTCTTCTGTGTGGCAGATTAAAAATATTTATTTCAATGGTAATTTTTTCGACCTGTCTGTTGTAGTAATAACACCTAGTTTTAAACTTCTTTGGAATTCTATCTTTAAAATGAATTACCATTATTACTGTATGCATATTAATGAAAATTAAAGTTATTTTACCATGCAAACACTCTTGTGTTTAAACCAAAAAAAATGGAATTTGTAAGAATTAGTAGTGATACATTATACTATACCTGGCAATTACTACATTGCCGTCTGACGTTTACTTGACATCTGTATGTTTATAAATTTGAATTATATTTAATTTTGTGAGTTTTCGTAATATTAAAGTGCAAGTTATTGTAACCATGGTAAGAACGTGTTTTGTGGTTAATTGCAAGAGTGAAAAGTGTACCCCGGGTCTGGAATTTCCCTTTTTAAGTAAGTTTTGTGACTTTGTTTACAAATTGCATTTAGGGTGACTATGTTTTCAATGTAAAAGTGGATGTTCTTCTCTTTATTCTTCTTATGTATTATTTTTCTTTCTTCTCATTATATATTATTTTTTGTTATTTTAAGCTTTCCTAAAAATGATGATCTTCGAGACCGGTGGCTCAGTGTTCTACACAGAAAAGGGTCAGAAACGGTTCTAAAATTTGTAGCCGCCATTTCAAGCCCGAAGAAATATTGCATTTCGAAACAAGATCATATGATGCAATTCCATCCATTTTCCCTAAAGTAAGTTATCAATCTTTACAAATGACATGAAGATCACCGTTTTGAAATAGAATATGAGCATAGCAAGATGAATTTTCATTTTGAATCTATCTTAAACATAAATACTAAAATTTTGTTCTCATCAATCTATTATTATTTTAGATTCCTGTTAAAGCGAAACAAATAAATGTTTTAAGTACTATAATATTGAAACCCACTAAAAAAGAATATACAACCTGTACTGGGCACATTCAAAGATCAGTAAGTGAAAGTTATGAAAGGAGTCAAATTAATAAGCATAAAAGTCGACATTTTTGTTGATTTATTTACTTTTGCTTAGCAAATTGATGGCAAAAATATTTTATATCATTTTGGCCAAAAACTCAGCTAAGCAAACTTGCTTACAAGTGTAGTTTATTATATTAATAATTACTTATAACTTAATTACTTAATTTTTGTCCACTGCAGTTAGTTAATGTCGACAAATAATAATAATAATTCATAATTTAAAGATTATTTCCATACTTTTAACTAATAATAGTGTAATACATTTTTTAGGGTTGTGTGTCAAGCCAATCTTGTAACAAACCTGCAGCTGCAACATATGAGGAACTAGAAAATATAGAACCAACCTAATAATAATAACCTTATAATTGTCATTCGATCTGCCTCCTTCATGTTTAGAATTATGTATGTTAATAATATTGATTTCTAACCTTAAATAGCACATGTGGTGTTAGCCTGTAATTAATTGTTACACTTATAAATGTAATATGACTGTTTCATACAAATGTATAGTGTAAACAATTGTAGGTTAACCTAAATAAATATAAACATAAATAAATTATATCTCTAATTATATCTGTTATTCTTTCTATTTATAATCATCGTTTATCATGAAGGGTTTTAGTAGTTTTAATTATGTATAAACATTGCATCATTTTATTTTTAGTCTACTGGTTCTGACCGTACAAGTGTCGAATAAACGTAGATTACCAATTAATGCACGTTTGTTTGGACGTCTATACCACTGCCTATCAAGGCCAAGCCTTCGAAGAATTGTCAGCTGGTGATTCTGTTATTAATTCTGTATCTGCAATAATTGTATTTGTATCACGGGTCTTAACCACTTTGAAAGTTTATAATTCCACGCAATAAAGTCTGCTTAACAAAACCAATTTTGCGTTTAGCCCGTATAAGGAAGGGTTTATTATAGAAATTAGCGCGCTCAATATAAGTTCCCCAGATATATATTGAGAACTAGCTTTTCACCCACATGGAATTCTGTTATATCGTGCTACCGAGCAACTATTCAAAAATCTGAGATAGAAAGAACCCTATATAGTTCCCAGGGTTTTAAACTATCTCCATGCCAAATTTTTCGAAAGCGGCTCTGTGATTTAACCGTGAAAGCGTAACAGACCGATACAGACCTTTGTATTTATAATTGAATTTATTTCTTTCTTTCTATTTAATACGTTATTAAGAAAAAAACTGGCCAAGTACGAGTCGGACTCGCGCATGATGGGTATTTTTATAGGTAGGTAATGAATGGTACGGAACCATTACCTATAAAAAGCGCCAAAAATATCACAACTGTTGTATGGGAGTCTCCCTTAAATATTTATTTTAATTAATTTATAGTATTTTTTGTTATAGCGGTAACAGAAATACATCATTTGTAAGGTTAATAATAAGTGTCTTAAAAAAACCTGCAAATATTGCATCAAATAAAATTGTCCTTACGTTTATCGCGAATTGATATCCACACTACTAGAAAGAGATAGCTAGGTCCTTCGAGGGTATACTCTTCGGAACGGATTTGAGCTTCGCGTCCGCATTCCAGTTTAGGTACAAGTTCCTTGGACTCTCCCTTTTGAGAAAGATGTTCAGTTTGAAACTGTCAAGTTTTCAAAATATGGAAGCATATGTCACTGAAGTACAAGCAACTCAACAAGCCTTGCATAGCATTGGAGCAGCTCTAGACGACGCATCATGTTGGCAGGTTTGACAGATTCATATAATCCATTAGTGATGGCAATCGAGCATTCTGGTGTGAAAATAACAACGGAGTCGATTATATCAGCGCTACTAAAGGAGGGTCAACGCCAGCAGTCCCCTGATGTTCAAAAGATTGATGATTCAGCATTGGTGACTGATACAGCTGCAAGTGGCAGTGGAGGACGGAATCGAAGAGGAGAGATTATTTGCCATTCTTGTAAGAAAAAGGGTCACTATAAGTGGCAATGCAAGCAGTTTAAGGTCAAGCGTCAAGATAAAAACTCGACCGCAAATATGTTGGCCAGTAATAATGTTAAATCGGACTTTTTAACTTTTTTATCTGCTCCAGGTAGCAGTGGTAGTTGGGTTATTGATTCTGGCGCTACGTCTCACATGACGCCTAATCGCACACTTTTGATTCCGGCTAAATCATGTTCCAAAATAATAACATGTGCAAATAATCAAAAGATAGTTTCGATCTCTGAAGGTCCTGTGAAACTGAGCCTGCGTCATGAGGGTCGTAAGTTGGGAATAAAATTAGATGATACTTTAGTCATTCCTGAATTAATAACCAATTTGATGTCCGTAAGTAAGCTTGCAGATCAAGGTAAAGTTTGCATTTTTGATAAAGATTATTGTAAAATTTTCGATTCTAATGTATTTGTAGATGGTAAACCTTTAATCTGCGCACCACGTAGAAACGGTCTTTATGTCGTAGATATGGATAGTGATGGGGCAACGGTCTTTTTAGAAGGTAAGGGTTCAGAAAATTTCGAACTGTGGCACCGTAGGTTTGGCCACCTATCTGCTCCTCAAATGGAGATTTTGAAAAAGATTGTCATGGGCCTACACTATGATAAAAGGGTTAAGAAAGATCCTTGTGTTCCTTGCAGTCAAGGGAAGCAGTGCGTGCAGAAGTTTGCTAGAAAAAAGAAAGGTTTCAGAGCTTCTGATATTCTGGAATTAGTTCATACTGATGTAGCTGGTCCTGTCAATGTGGAGAGTTATGGAGGTAATAGATATTTTCTATTGTTTGTCGATGATTTCAGCCGAAAGATTTTTGGATATATTTTGAAATCAAAGGATGAAGTGCTACAGAAGTTTAAAGAGTTTCAAGCTCTAGTAGAGAACCAGACCGGTAAGAAGCTTAAGCGGCTAAGAAGTGACAATGGGACAGAGTATACTAATAAGGCTTTCCAGGCTCATTTAGCCAAGTGTGGGATAGTCCATCAGACGAGCGTCCCCTACACACCACAGCAGAATGGTGTAGCGGAGAGGAGTATTCGAACGATTACTGAGATGGCAAGATGTATGCTTCACGATAGTAATCTTGATAAGAAATTTTGGGGGGAAGCAGTTGCTACTGCGATTTATTTAAAGAATCGATCGCCGACTATGGCTCTTGTGAGAAAGGTTCCCGAAGAAGTCTGGACAAACTGCAAGGTGGATGTGTCAAACTTGAGAGTGTTTGGCTCCACAGCACAGGTACTTATAAAGGATGGTAGTCGAAAGAAGTTCGACTCAAAGACCTGTGAGCTTGTTTTCGTTGGTTATAGCGAAACCACAAAAGGGTATCGATTTGTTGACTTACAGAATCCGCGTCGAATAATAACTGCACGTGATGCTGTTTTTAATGAGATGACCAAGACAACCAACCTGGAGGATGAATCGCTAAGTGGTAAGCATTCTAATGCGACTTCTAAGATAAAGTCAGTCGAAGTCAAAATTCCTTTGTCTGCTAAGTTGGACTCTGATGAGGAGAGAAGTAGTAGAGAATTAGAAGAGTCAGGAACGACGACGTCGGCAGATAATACTACTGAAGAATATTTTCATGACTCTTTGGATTCGGAGTTTCCGAATCCAGTGGTGAATTCTGAACCAGTTGGGGAAGAGCAGCCTGTTGCTAGGCGCTATCCTATCAGGATTCACAAACCTAAAAGATATGATGACATGGTATATAATTACCACATACAAAACGATCTAAACCCAAGCTCGGTTAAAGAAGCGATGGAGCGTTCTGATAGGGATTTACGGAAAAAGGCCATGAAAGAAGAATATGATTCCCTGATGGAAAATAAAACCTGGGAATTAGTTGATCGTCCAAAGGACGTTAACGTTGTAAAAAGCAGATGGCTATTCAAATTAAAAATTGGTGCTGATGGCACAGTCCAACGGCACAAAGCCCGACTCGTCGCGAAGGGGTATTCGCAAAAGTTTGGAGAAGATTACACAGAAACTTTTGCTCCCGTTGTTAAGTTATCTTCGATTCGTTTACTGCTGGGTTTGTCTGCAGAAATGAACTTAAAGGTGCACCATATAGACGTTACCACAGCGTTCCTTAACGGCGATTTGGAGGAAGATCTGTATATGGAACAGCCTGAGAGTTTTGTCTCGAAGATTAACCAGGGCAAAGTATGTAAGCTGAAAAAGGCAATATATGGCCTTAAACAAGCTGCACGTTGCTGGAACGTGAAGGTACATGACCACATTATTAAAAGTGGATTTTCTAGGTCAAATTATGACTCTTGTGTTTACATTAAAAAGGGGAAGGACTCCATTCTTGCTATTGCATTATACGTCGATGATTTTTATATTTTTGGAAGCCTATTGAAGGATATTGAGGACACCAAGAAGGCAATAGCAAAGGCTTTCAAGATAAAAGACTTGGGAGAGGTAAAAGATTGTTTGGAAATCAATATTTCTCGGACTGATGGGGAGATTCACCTTTCTCAGGCCAATTTTGTAAAGAAGATCCTAGAAAAATATGGAATGCAAGATTGCAAACCCGTAGTCACTCCAATTGAGCCTAACCTACGGCTTGCAAAAGGGGAGAAGACTGAGGATCTTCGCTACCAGGAAATAATGGGTTCTCTTATGTATTTGTCCTGTGGTACAAGACCGGACATAACATTCGCTGTCAGTTATTTAAGCCAATTTAACTCGTGTTGGTCAAACGAACACATGGTGGCACTGAAAAGGGTACTAAGGTACCTGAAAGGTACTATTGATTACAAATTATCTTTTAAAAAGACTGGTAAACCGTTGGTTGCGTATGCCGACGCAGATTGGGGGAGTAATGCGGATGGGCATTCGTTTACCGGCTATGTTCTTGTTTTTGGTGGTGCTGCAGCATGGCATCATCATGGCAAGCACACAAACAGCTATGTATTGCGCTGAGTACAGCTGAAGCTGAGTACATCGCTATTTGTGAGGCTTCCAAAGAAGTAGTTTGTGTTAAGGGTCTTTGTGAAGAACTGACAGGAAATATTGTAACTATTGATATGTTTAGTGATAGCCAAAGTGCCAATAAGATGGTCTATAATCCTATTGGTAAAAGGTCTAAACATATTAATATAAAATACCACTATGTTAAGGAGTTAGCTGAATCCAAAGTGATATGCATCAAATACTGTGAAACTGGTTCTATGCCAGCTGATGCCCTAACTAAAGGTTTGGGCAGTGTTAAGTTTAAGTTTTGTTTGCAACGTATGGGGATTCAGTGGGGGTGTTGTAAATAGTTTTAATCTCCATACGTTAAACCTCTTATATTGTATCTTAGCAACTGTTGTTGTCTGTCAGTTTTTAAGAAAATGTCCTTATGTTTTTATCATCTTACTAAATATATATATCTGCGCATATCTCTGAAGCTCCCTTTCGTTTTATTTCCAACACAAAGGTTGTCTGTAATAGATCGCTTTTAGCGACAAGACCGCCCATTGTAACACCCTTTAGTTTTTAAGTCCTCATTTAATTCCCTCTAGTAGCAGTAGTTCGATTGTTAGTCCGGTTGACCGAACTACCTACTGAAACTTAAACATGTACCCCTTTAGTACGGCAAATAAACTAGGAATATAATGTAAACAAACTATATCTTAATTTTATTTTAACACGTAAAAAGAGCGAAATTCCAACCAATTTCAAAATTAATGGGCTAATTTAAAAAAATCCAACCTTGCTACAAATTTTACACAGACAATTTTATTAAAGAAGCATAAATACAATTAACTTATGTGGAAATTTCTACAGAGATATTCTTATACAAAGTCGCTCTTTTTACGTGTTAAAATAAAATTAAGATATAGTTTGTTTACCTAATATGCCTAGTTTATTTGCCGAACTAAAGGGGTACATAACCAAGTTTCAGTAGTTCGGTGCTTTGTTAGAACTGAACTATCGCAACTGAACAAGTTTCAGTAGTTTGGTGCTTTGTCAGAACCGAACTATCGCAACTGAAATTTCAGTCATTCGGTCAACCGGACTAACAACCGAACTACTGCTACTAGAGGTTTAATTCTGTTATGGTGGTTAAGAGTATATCTATCTATCTTACATTTTCATCCCTGCTCTAATGGTGTAGGAAAACATCCTCCCAGTCCCTCTGATAGTGACAAAGCCTGTGTCCCAGTCTTGGGAACACTATAGGCTGGTTAGATTATGATTATACATATTAACACTAACAGTCCTAAGAGTATAAATTACGTTCCTTGTTCTATATGTCCATGTAGAAGTAATATATTTTGAAGGTAATACCATCTCTTAATCTTCAGCGGTTCATTGTGCTTTTAGCACCATTCATTAAGCTATACGTTTTAAATCAATATCTTACTACGTGTTCGTGTGGACTGCTCAAATTACGAAGGAATTTGTAAAACACTAACGATGAAAGTCGCAAATTCGTAGATCCAATATTCAGAAAGTTGTAAAGATTTAACCGTGGCCGCGCAGTCGAAACGCGGGTTTATTCATACTATCTAAAATTTCTTCGAAATTGTATCAGTGATTAGCAAAAAGAATTGGACCTCTACTAAGCTCCGTTTAAGAGAACTGCGTGGCCGCGCGGTTCTCCGCGTTTCAACTGTGCGGCCATAGCATTTACCTAAATGCTGTAGGTAGTAAAGTCCAAACATTATCACATCAACATGTCATTTATTCTCGATATTTTTCCACTCGGTATATAAAATCTCTACATTCAACCATAACTTATGGGTGCCACCACCTCCTAGTCCTGAACTCGATATCAATCTTTGTCATTTACACTTCTCGATGCACAAAATACGGTAGGAAATTAAATCTTTGGATGCGACTAAAGGAGCTGAGCCAGACGGTATCCCGCCAATATTCTTGAAAAACACAAGCGATACATTGATGATTCCATTATTTGTATTATATAACCATAGGCGTATTCCCAGAAGAGTGAAAACGCGCGAATATCGTCTCAATCGCTAAATCTGGCGCTAAAACTGACGTAACTACACTACGGTGCTCTGACCCACCTCTACAAGCACCGTTTAAGAGAACTGTGTGGCCAGCAGTCAGCACTAACGATGGTGCCCGATAAGGCCATTGTCTGCAAGAGTTCCGGGAATGTTATAAACATAGGTATACCGCGCCCTCTGAATGCAAGGGAAACCAGAGGAACAGGGTGGGTTTTTAAGCAGTATAAATCTGAGACTAAAGAGACTCACCCCTTCCGCCACGCCTATAGGGAAAAGCGTCATTTGATGATATTATCCTAAAATGAAAATCAAAATAAGGTATAACAGTCAAAATAAGGACTAGTTTCGGTAGTAATTATGACTAAGAAGCCATAATTACAACCCACATACTAGTTCATAGCTGCTTGGAAACTTTTAGTTTCCAAAATAAGGAACATTCCCAAAAGCATATTGTTTTTTACAATACAATGAGTTATAGTAGTTTAATAAATAAATAATTTATTATTAATGATGAATCAAAATAAAAAATACCGGAAACAGAACTTATAATTCATAATTTATTTATATTATTTTCCACATTATTCTCATAAATCCTACAAATAAACTCTACTACAAACAATGTCACTAAAAAACGAATATGTTAAAACATATTATACAAAGTCACCATCGTTAATGTCAAGGGCATAAGAATCGACGAGATTGCGAAGTCCCAAATTAGTGAAGTCGATTAAATAGATGATACACTTTCAGACGGTCCAAAAAAAAAATTAGAAAAATTCGATAATTTTAAACATATAATTAAACTTTTCTAAACTATGTTATGGTAGGCTTATAGTCAAGCCGGATGCAGCTGAGTACAAGTGCCTATCTTAACTGAAGGGAGCTCGTGGCTAACTAATAGACTCATGGGATGGTCTTCAAGATCTAGCAACAAGGTCTTTCCAAAGTCGGACCATGGAAAGGTGACATCAATCTTAACATATTCAGATCCTCCATGCCATGAACACGTCAAGCCGTTGGACCCGGCTGTAATTCGTCAATCTTTGACAATCGTTTCAGTTAGTCAGAAAATGTTGCACCCAGCTACTAGGGTTGTAGAGATCTGATATGCAGTTGCTCCATGTGAAAAGTACTAGACTTTGCTGTATCCATTTAGACTGAAAGCTAATTTCGACATAGAAATAATATGATATGGCTCCCGCTGCGTCATCATCACGACTATGGACCTCGAATATCGGTTTGTTATTTAAATTTGCCAAAAAATTTATGCAATACAAGTCAAATCAATGAATTAGGAATGACACCTAATTTTGGCAAGGCAAATATAGAGGGCACCAAACTGCACGGACGATCGCCGATGTGTTGGACCGACCAAATAAAGACGGTTGGCGGGCCTTTGCATGAGTGCACCAAAATGTTGGCAAATAGGGAGATGGCGGGCCACTCTAGCATTTACTACATAACTGAGAAATAGAAGAAGTAAAATATATAACTTGGAACTTGCAGTGAAAGTGATAGTGATCATACACACTATTACTACATAGCGATCATTATTTCTCGAACAATTTTTATTTATATGTATTCATAAAACCATCACGTAAGTCTCATGGCTGTGCTTGTCTCAAAATGACTACTGTCATCTTTCTTTTGAATACTTTTAGCTGTAGAATATTTCTTAGCTTCTGCAACCGCTTTGTAATACACATCTTTAAGATTCCTCTTTGTTAATTTCTGATGACCTTCTGAATGCATTATTTCTTCATGTTTATTAGTTTTTCTATTAATTATGTCATCTGAAACTTGATTTGCATCAACGAGGCTCGCTGTAGTCCTGGTGTGTTTTTTGCCAAAGTTTTTCATAAATTTATGTCTGTTTGGGTTTCTGCGTAACCTATGTTTTGAAGTGAGATGTTTCGTTTTTATAATGTCTCTTTTTTTCCTGTCTGTGTCACCGTGTTTTTCGAAAAACTGTAACAAATTAAAATAGACGTTGTTAGTGCACATTAATAAGTTCATTATTGGTGATATTAGGAGCTGTGGTTGCCCAGTGGATATAGGTTGTAGAACCCAGGCCTGCATATATTTCATCATCATAACGTTGGAGACCAACCTCACAAATAGTGAAAGAAAACCTTTCAGTCGACGCTGGCATTGCACGGCTGGATAAAGGGCCTGATATAGAAGGCAGTACCTACTCCTCAATACAGCTCGTATTGTGAGGAGATTCCTTTCTCTGGAGGCCTAGCACCCGTAGCATAACGGTGGACTACCATTTATTTATACAGGGTTTGTTGTAAAACACTGAAAACCTCTCAGGGCCATGTTACTAACATCATAACCAACAACTTTGGTTCTTTTAAAAATTCGTCATATTTTAGTTCACAAGATTTTCATACAAAAATAAAAATATTTAAGTTGAACGCAACGAATTAGGAATGATATAGAAATATAACTCTCTAACGAAGCCTGCTAAAACATGGTTCCAAACTCATACCACTAAACTGATAATACGAATGCTACACGCGCACAAACAAAACAAAATACTTTGCTAAATTTATTTTCTGCGCATGGATCCGTCAATTCATTCATTTGGGGCGCTATTTTATTTAGTAAGATAATGTTAGAGCGAAACTGAAATATGAATCAAGCGAGTGCGAACGAGATGGATTGTTTTATGACATTGAGCGGCGAGGACAGTGTTATGCAGTATGCAGTAGGAGTCAGTCATTTATTATGAACTCAAATATCATAAATTAATATTAAACCTCTTTACATTAAGTTTACAAAAAGTGTAAAGCTCCATAAAAGGGAATGCCAGTCGGCCATATAAAAAAAAATCCTGAAATGAACAAGAGTGAAATATACACCAAATGTTACAAATCGTAGGTAACCCATTACAATTTCAATAATTATCAAAAAAACTAGGTGGAAGTCAGTTACAAACCTTTTTCTGAAATATTGGTCGTAATAAGTCTAGGGTTAAGGATGCCAAGTCGTCGTTTAGGTGCGTCCAACCTAAGTCCGTGTAAAAATGGGTATCGTGTGGACAACTAAAATCAAAATCTTTGAAAAATTACCATAGTCGTTGCTATACCATAAAAAAGCAATCTGTACGTAACTCAATTCACAAGCGCTATTGTAGAATCAAGTAAACAAACAATCGAAATTGCAGTAATGTCAAACTGTCAGTCTGTCAGTAGGTAAGGCAAAGGAGATGTGATTCATACAGCCTACGATACATTTTTTTTTTTCAAAAAATATTTGATTTCAATTAATATTGACATGCATACCTATATTATTTTTTAGATTTATGGTACACATAAGTCGAATTATATTAAATTAATAATTACTGTGCACTAAATCTGCAAACTAATTCGTTAGGAATTATTTTAAGATTCCTGTTTGGCTGAATGCCACTTACTAGTGTCAAATAAATACTGACCTCCAATAAAAATAAGAATGAATTAAACGGATATCAGGTTAATTATTTTAATGATTTCCATATTTTTATATCCTACTTAAACAAACTTGAAAATTATTTCATTATATATATTTTATTTTAAAAAGAATTAAGGACTATTCGCAGTTTCTGTCCATTTCCAGCATTTGGACAACACCCTTTCGAAACGAAACAGTTATTTTATTACTTACCTAATACCTATTTGAAATGGAAATCATTATTTCCTCAGGATCTACCGAATTTCATATTTATTAATTTCTTAAAGTAGATAAATAAGGCAAGAATTCATTAGCTAACCTCAGAAGAGCGTTAGGCTTATAAGCTGTGAAACTAGATTTATATATAAATATATAATGTGTGAGTAGAGTAAATTTAATACACAATGAGGTTTTTAAAAAGTACGAGCTAAAATTTAAGGGTACTCGATGTATTCAAAACAAAACTTTGTTGTTTAGTAAAATGGATAGAAACATCTCCTAAATATTGGCTCGCTCTATTTATCAGCTCATATACGGAGTGCCGATTTAATGACCTGCATTGTTTCAACGTGGTGTAATACCTACTGATAACATAAAACACATTAGACGTGATTTAAAATTTGTATTCTTAAGCAATCCTTAAATTATGTTATTAGGATTTACCCGATTTTTTCACGAAATGCTGTGCAACAGTACTAACCGTACAAATAGTTACAGCTGATTCTTTTAGCATACGATAGCCAGTGCGTGACGAATATATGTCTTCGTTACCAAAATGTATGGAGCAAACCCTACTGGAATTAGTTGGTAACCAGTCATCCTCTCTTTTTTCTAAGCGGACTGCTGCAATCCACTGTAGTCGTCGAATCTCTTTTTTGGGGAAACTAAAATAAGAAACACACAGGCAAACCAATCCATCCAATTTATAAAACTCTGTTCTTAATATAAAATATATAATAGTTAGGTATTAAAAGCTGGCTGGCTACCTGTTGCATAATACTGACAAGTCGTGGTTGTCTATACGAAAATAAAACACGTAATTATTTTACTTACGAGTGATAAGCTATCCCAGTTAGTATTTTACTTCCTTCTTTCCGTCTTTTACACTAACTTACTACGCAGGAGGTTATTTTTATACCTCAGAAACTAGCTTTTTCTTGGATTTTCACTAATCAACACGATTCTGGCATCTGTCACTGAGCGCACATCAGACTGAGAGGCGCTTTGATTGTATTTTTTCACCCCGCCTACTTGATTGTGTTTTGCGTGGAACCATTTTTGAGCGGAGTTCGTGTTCTATATCATTCCTAATTCGTTGGTTGAACGCCCTAAACGTTATGAAGTCTATGTGAAGCAAAAGAAAGCGATAGTATAAATCGCTGAAAATGATGTTAGTAACATAGTCCTGAGAGGTTTTCGGTGTTTTACAATTAACCCTGTATAAGTATTATATACTCATTTTGTAAAGTAAAATGGGACAAATAACAATTTAGTTCAATACAATAAACACGCTAATCCAGTTAATACAACAAAAGCCTTGCAATTAATTAACACAGTAAAATTCAATTTATGCAATGCGATCAAACAACAAAATAAGATAGGCCATCGCTCCATATAAATAACTCCCTCTAAAATAAAAAACGTCTATACAGATGATGAATTAATCAAGACAATAAAATGCAATTAATTCAATAAAGTTAATTAACTTTACTTACGTTGTAAAGACCGGAAGCCGAAAGCTGTCTATTTAGCATGTCAAGCTGTTTCTCTAAATAACCTTTCACTCCTGTCATTTTACTCTGAAACAAAAGAACTTGCACTAAAAACGTAGATTTTCATAATCTGTGTCTTTTCTAATCTGATTGTCTCTTCATCACCTTAAGTTGACTGGTAGAGAATGCCTAGGATATTAAGTCTGCCTTTGCATCTACATATTCAGATGATGTGTAAATCTATGCTTATTTTGAAACTGCCAAGAGATTTTTAGTCAGTAGAATTGTGACACTCCCTTCCGCTCCACACAGAGTTGAAGGTATCATTGGTAATTTTCTAACTGCAAAAAAGTGGTATGTGAGGTTGAAAAGTGGAACCTAGTGTAGCCAACAAAATGACCCAAGATACTTCCATAAACACGCTCATGTAACAGCTTCTTTATTTTGTTAATAGGCTCGTGTTTGACCATCTCACCTGATGGTAAGTGATGATGTGGTCGAAGATGAAGCACGCTTGCTTAGACGTAACCTATTCACCCCTAACTAACCTCCAGGTTATAGCTATCAGGAAACACAGAATCTGGTAGGGTATTCCACTCCTTAGCAGTACACACAATGAAAGTATTCCCGAAAAATATCGTGCATATGGGTGGAAAGTTTACCATGTAAGGATGGCGCATCGCCGTTCGTCTTGTGGAAGAGTACCACCTCCTCAACTTACCAGTTTCATCCCCCGTTGCCTTCGCTTACCTTATCATCATCCGACATTTCATCATACTGCTTCAACAGACTTTGAACGGAATGGAGATTCTCGAGGTACTGAGATCTATCGTCTGGCAATTCTTCTTTATCAATCAGTCTCATCTCGTCAGGAAATTCGGCTTTGTCTGCAAAAGGATGATCAACTTTTCAAGAAATTCTCTAGTCACAATCTGTGCCCATCAGCATAGCCTTTTCTAACTATGTTAGAGTCAGTTTCCAGTCTAACTGGATCAAGGGCGGATCCAGCTTTGGTGCCGGGGGGGGGGGGGGGAAGGGGGGGCACATAATCTTGGTCAAGTCACAAGAAGTTATAATTTGTATTTCCTGACACCGCTGCTACTTGGCCATCCACTGCCGATATTCGTTTACAACGACAGAAACTGGAGTATTATGTAGTAACAATGTTTAAAAATTTTAATTAGCGGTCCACCTAGGTCCTGGACCCAGCCCAGGGGGGGGGTTTTTACCCCTCCCCCCTGGATCCGCCCTTGAACTTGAAAAAAAAATGACAGCTGTTACCAACGGCTTAAAGTGCTTTTCGAGGCAAGAATGAATCTCGTGAAGAAGATCGTGATGGATATACAAATTTATTTGTTTTGTATATAGTAAATTTAAATTTAAAAGGTAGTTTGGAATACGTTATTGATTTGACTTTTGTACACTTGTAACACCCTTGTTGATATCGTATATACTGACAATATACTAAGTATTTTATATTGAAGAAACTGGTTCATTTATCTTCCTCAACATTTTCCCTATAGATCGACCTGTGCCACTGTTGCCATTGTTCTTCCTTCTCTCTCCTACATTGGTTTATGCTGTGCCCGAGAGAGTCCGTAATTGTGACTTATATAACTATCCATAACAACATTATGGTATGACATAAAGAATTGAGAATTATGTTACGACATCCATACTAGTAGCCAATCCTGACTAAGTTGAGAAAAAGCTAAGCAGACAATTGGTGGATGACGAACTGACATCCAAACTAGTACCTTCATCATGTTTTGCTTACCTTCCTGACTATCTCGCAACTGTTCGATCAGCTCCTCGTCGTCTTGATTAGCAGCCTTGAATATATGTTCAGATTGGCTATCAGGTTCATCTGACTCTTCTTTAGTGTAAGTCAGCCATTCCAGGAATGTTTGCAGTTCCTCCGGTAATTCTGGTTCAGGAAAATGTGAAAATACGTTAGAATTTTCATATGTTCATGTACCAATTGACCCAGTGAAGTTTGTACCATTGTATTTTTAAATGTATTTTTAAACCAAAATTAACCAAATCGGTCCACTGCTATCGACTTCTAGGGGACTAACGAACAGCAAAATTAAGTTTATGTGTATATAGATTGCAAACTTCTGCCCACGGCTTCGCTCACTGTCTTTGTTACACTGCGTATCAATTTTTTTTTTCATTTGAAACAATGACTATTTTATAAAGAACTACTCTAGCGTATATAATTCTTCAAGTAACTATGTGTCTATCAGCTCTAGACTTTGAGTTATCTATTGACAAAGTCATAACTATTATTTTATCGTTTTTACATAATATGTAAAAACGATAAAATAATAGTCACTTGGTACAAAATCATAAAATATTATTTCATGATTTTGTACCAAGTGACTCATTCTATATTAAATTAATATTTTGACTTGCGGTAATGATAATGAATTCAACAACAAGATCGACGTTTTAAATGATTTGTATTACGTAATTAGCAGTCGCGCGGGGCAGGACAAAACATAACCTCCTTCTTTTGCAGTAGGTATTTATCTATAATATGTAGGTATGTATTTAGAAATATATATGTATGTTTATCAGTTGTCTAGTATCCATATCACAAGCTCTACTTAGTTTGGGACTAGATGGCGTTGTGTGAAAAAGTTGTGGAATATTATTATTATTAAAAATAAACAAACTTTTCCGCTTTATAATACTAAGTAGTATAGAACGTGAAAAATAAAGGGTATATACATACCGAGTGCACGGCTTCTTTGGATGATAACAAATGATATGGTAAGGGTTTTGTAATCCAAGTCTACATGTGTGGAACTTATTAGAAATTTCAATACATTGATACCACAGACCGAATTTTTCAAAGAATTTTAAGAATTTTAAGAATTTTAAGAAGAACGAAGAGAATTATCGTTTTATTGGCAAGTGACGTGACGTGGAAAGTGATGACTCTCATAGTGCTGTGACTCGTTTATTATTACTGGTATTCAAGAAACATATGAAACCACTAATTTGGGGTCAATTCTGTGAGTCACTTATTTTGAGCTGAAACTTTGCATAGAGACTCCATACCATATGTTGTCTTCAGTCCTTTTGGATAGATATGGGGATAACGGAAAGTTACACGTTGTAGATATTAAAAATGCGAAAGTTAGTCTGTTACACTCCCACATCTAAACCTCTAAACCAATTTTGTTGAAATCAGTAGGTATAGATGTATATTAGACCTTAGAGAAAAGCCTTTTTGTTTTTCTAAAAATAAAAAACTTACCTCACGAGTAAAATCGCGAATAAGACTTACTTTTGCAGGTCTTCTGCTGAACCTGATAGTCCACGAGCTCCGTTAATAGACGCACCAGCTGTTGCATCAAAGC
Organism: Tholera decimalis; assembly: GCA_943138885.2. Lineage (NCBI taxonomy): Eukaryota > Metazoa > Arthropoda > Insecta > Lepidoptera > Noctuidae > Tholera > Tholera decimalis. The sequence continues at coordinate 23,617,584 of OW964578.2, read as the reverse complement.
ATTTGTTATGGAGCTTTGTTCAGCCTCGTCTTGCACTCCTGTGAATTAAGTAAAACCAACGTCTATTTAGCAGATCTAGAGATCAGATACTTTGATTTCGGGGTTGCGGGAATGTTGCTACACAAGAGCACCTGAGGGAACAGGTGGGTTTTTAGTCAGTAGAAGTCTGACACTCCCTACCACTCCATTTTCAGCGGGAGGAGTAGATAGATAGATAGATAGAATACTCTTTATTGTACAGACGCCAGCACATCAAGCTACAACAATCTGTCAAATTTCTTTAATAGATTTTCAACTTTAGTGTTAAAGAAATTAGGTTCAAGGTTGATTGGGAAAATTTGACAGTTTCGGGTAGCTTCATGTGCTGTCGTCTGTACACCAATAATTTAAACAAACACTTGAATGACAATAATGCAAAATATGGTTACAGTGGCAGTCTTATCGCTGATAGCGATATCTTCCAGACAACCTTTGAGCAATTTGATGACAAACAGAAAAAAAGATACCTCGATTGCTACTAGAAGGGATGATACTGTAGAGATCCTCTTTAATCAGAACCTCTTTAGAACCCTAATAATAACCAGCCACACGTTTCGATTTTCGAGGTTAAGCAACGATCGCTGAGGTCGTCTTGTAGATGGGTGCCTATCTTAACACATCAAAATTCCTCCATGCAGCACGTCAAGCCGTTGGTCCCGACTGAAACTTGTTTCTTTTTTATATTCAGAATAGGCTCGCGTTTGACCACCATCTCACCTGATGGTAAGCGATGATGTGGTCGAAGATGGAGCACGCTTACCTAGAAGTAACCTATTCACTCTTGACTTAAAGACTTCCAGGTTACAGCGAACAGGAAACACAGACTCCGGCAGGCAATTCCACTCCTTAGCCGTACGCACAATAAAAGTATTCCCAAAAAGTTTTGTGCGTATGGGTGGGATGTCAACCATGTAACGATGGCGCATCGCTGTTTGTCTTGTAGTCCGATGATGGAACGGGCTTGGCGGTATTAGATTGTGTAATTCCATCGCACACTCCCCGAAACGTAAACGATAGAAAACCGATAGACTTGCAACTCTTCGTCGATGTTCAAGGCTCTAGAGCTTTGAATCGACCAGTGAGTTGTTGCGAATGAGTCCCTTGGCCCGTTTCTCGATAGACTCAAGCGCGTCCAGTTAGTATTCGGCACACTTGTACAACGTTAACAGTCTTTAAGAGCAGTCAGAAGCCAGAAACTCTTACACCAATCTTACCAAGGGAAATCCTTTTACATCCATGGATAGGAAATTGATAAGCCAGTTAAGATGATTTTTTTTATGACTAATATTTTTTTTTTATTCAGTATACGCTCGCGTTTGACCACCATCTCACCTAATGGTAAGCGATGATGTGGTCGAAGATGGAGCACGCTTACCTAGAAGTAACCTATTCACTCTTGACTAAAAGACTTCCAGGTTATAGTGATCGAGAAACACAGACTCAGGCAGGGAATTCCACTCCTTAACCGTACGCACGATGAAAGTATTCCCAAAACGTTTTGTGCGTACGGATGAGATGTCCACCATGTAGCGATGGCGCATCGCCGTTTGTCTTGTAGTCAGATGATGGAACGGGCTTGTTGGAATAAAATTGTGCAATTCCATCGCACACTCCCCGAAATATATCTACCTAACCTAATCGGATGCAGCTGGGTTTTAGTGTTTTACATGGAGCGTCTGCCTATCTGACCTGCACAACCCAGTAACTGGGTAAGACGTTACCCCTAGGCCAGACCAGTGTCAGACTTTACTGGCTTCTAAATACCCGTAATGACTGTCAAAGATATTATGGTCGAAGATGAAGCACGCTTATTACATTGCGGAGATCTACATATAACTAAAAATTTGATAATGTTTTAAAATGATTTATTTAAAATTAATAATGTATATCTTTTTTATTCAATTATAGCATTTTTAATTATAGAAAAATTTATTATGACCATTTTATTTTATTCCTTTTATTGTTTTTTTATTGACAATTTTATTTCATTTAGTTCTTTTTTTTGTAATTGTCATTTTAATTTTAATTTATTCTTTGAAAATAATATTTGGTGTGTGTGTTTCTGATTTTGTTAATCTTAATTATGAGTTAATTTACTTGAATTAAATGCATTTTATTTTACTTATTTTTTATTTATTACGATAATGATGATTAACCTCTAGAGCCCCAGCGGCACAAAAACGTGCCAGTAAACAAGTATTAGTTGAGCCCCGCTGGCACAAATTTGTGCCACCAAACCCCGACCGATTTAAAACTGTATTTGTAGTAAAGATAAGTCTTAAAATCGTTTGTGACCGGGGTCAGATTACGCTTACGATATGAGCCCGCCCGCGGTGTTTGACGGATGGTTGACGTAAATAATGACGGTCCTTGAGAGGTTAATTCATATATAAATACCATTCCTTTTGAGGCTGTCAGGTAGATGGTCCATGTTCCTCGTCTGCTGAACTGCCTTGGCTGCTTTCTTGCACACTTCCTTCATGTTGGCTGATAGGGCTGCAAATAGTGACTTCTGATCTATGTCGGGATAATCTTCCTGTAATTATATATAATAATTTACTACAGATCACAAGAGAATCCGTAATCTTGTTAGTAAATATAAAAACTTTTCCGATAGCTATAACCTAGGGGACTTTAAGTCAAGAGTGAATAGGTTACTTTTAAGTAAGCGTATTCCATCTTCGACCACACCATCACTTACCATCAGGTGAGATGGTGGTCAAACGCGAGCCTATTATCATAAAAAAGAACTAACGTCAGTGTAAGGAAACTCTTTTTCCGGGTGAGAAAATTATGGAATGACTTCTCCCGGTCTGGGTGGAGCAGAAGAGAGTGTCAGACTTCTACTGACTAAAAACCAACTCTGTTGCTTTGGCTACCCTTAAGTTCCGGGGCCGCGGTGTCTCGTTATAACAATCCTGCAACCCCGGAAGTAAACTATCTGGAATTGGACTTCACACAAACCATTAAAATATACATACATATAATACTAACTACTGCCACCGATTTCGTTCGCGTGGAAGCGTTTTTCCGCGTAAATCTCTATCCTGTGAGAATTCCAGCATTAAAAGCTGTGTTAAAGCGCATTTGTTATTCCAGGATTTTAACTGTCTACGTACTAAATTTTGTTCTAATCCGTTCAGTTATTTTTGCATGAAAGAGTAACAAATATCCATCCATCCATCAATCCGTCCATCCATTAATCCATCAATCCATCCATCTTCACAAACCTTGGTATTTATAATACTAGCTTCTGCCCGCAACTTCGTTCGCATGGGAAGATTATCCTGCGTAAATCCCTATCCCGTGGGAATTCCGAAATCAAATAGCCTATATGTTATTACAGGTTGTCAACTATCTGGTTACCAAATTTCATTCAGGTCCATTCAGTAGTTCCATTCAGTTCATTCCATTCATCCATCCATTCATCCTCACAAACCTTCGCATTTACAATATTAGTAAGATCAGTACAACGATTTTGTATCACCTCTTGATTTTGTAACTCCAGTTCCACACCAACTCAGCTATCGACTTTAATGCAGTGTACACAAAGTTGTTTATTACTTGATTATAAAGAGATTAAATTTGTTTGTAAGTTTGTATGTAGGAACTAATAATTCAATTCTTTACTTCTGCATGGATATCTAAATCTATACTAATATTATAAAGAGGAAACCTTTGTATTTTTGTATGTTTGTATTGAATAGGCTCAAAAACTACTGGACCGATTTCAAAATTTCTGTTACCATTACTTAGAGGGATTCGTCCGAATCCGTATAGGCTATATTTTATCCCGGAAAATAGATAGGATTTTTCGTGGTAGTGAAAATTGTGGAGTAAGGCGTCGAAAAAACTGCCGTACGTTAACGATTCTCGCGAACGCTGCCTATATTTAATATAAACATTGCACCTGTGCGAAGCCGGGGCGGGTCGCTAGTAATTTATAACTTTAGAGTACTCACCAATAATTTAATGCATCTTACTAAAAATTGGCCAAGTGCGAGTCGGACTCGCCCATGAAGGGTTCCGTAGTAACTATAATAAATATAACATACTTAATATATTTATAAGAAAAAAAAAAAAAACAAAAAACCTTACGAATTTCGTAAAACTAGCTTATTTACAATTTTTACAACTACGCCAAATAACTTTGTTTTTCATAGTATTTGTATGAATTACAAAGTTATATTTGCGGTTTTCGAAAATATACTGTATCTCAAAAACTGCTGACTCGATCTCGTTCAAACTAATTTTGGTTGAAAATTTACATTAAGATCTACAACATATGGTTTTTTTAGATTTTTCACTTCATTATTATAGAAGTTAGAGGGGGAGGACACACATTTTACCACTTTGGAAGCGTATATCTTTTAAATGATTATCTTTATGAAAAAGTCATTTTAGAAACCATAATGTCACTTTTAAAGACCTGTCTATAGATACGACACACGTATAGGTTTCATGAAAAAAAAAATTTCAGTTTCAGTTCCATGTATGGGGAGCCCCCTTTATTTAAAATATTTTTTTAAATTTTCTCTTAAAATCGGAAAGCAGTTCACAGAGTACATCTACCTACCAAGTTTTACATGTATAATCCTAATAGTTTCGAAATAAAATGGCTGTGACATACGGACGGACGGACAGACATGTCGAAACTATAAGGGTTCCGTTTTTTGCCATTCGGCTACGGAACCCTAAAAATGAAGAATATCTAGAATTGGATACAAACTTACAAACAAAGGAGACGTTTTATTTTTATATGGGGCTCCGGCCATAATATGTACCTTTCAGCGAAACTGGGAAACTTACCCCTGAATAGAATAAAGTAATTTTTTTTTTCATAATATCAAATTGTTTTTATGTACTAAATAAAAATTAAAAATGTTTGATGATTGTATTAAGGGTTATGACAGCCATGACAGGTTGTAGAAATGACGTTTACTTAACCTTGCTTTGTTGTTGTTCATCAGAACCTCAAAAAGAACTAACCCACAGAACACTATTACCCTAGCGGGTCCTGACTGACTGATAGAGTTTCAACATTCAAGACAACATACGGTTATTTTGAATTCGTTCAGAAATACATTTCAAAAATGGAGACTAAAGATTTTTGTAACGATGAAATCATCACACTTAATTATGTTTACTCAAAAATATGTACAAGACAATAGTTATTTATTTTTAACACTACAAGAATACACACATTTTTTTTTTTAATTTTCTACGTAACATTGATTTGATGATACATGATTTCAGAACGAATGAAGTATGCAAGCAAACGAGACGCCATGTTGAATAAAACATAACAATAATTGAAAAACTATTATTTTTGTGCACAACAAATCAGGCTCAAATTCACCAGAGAATATTTTTCACCATTTGTAGTATTTTTTCCTCTTTTTCGATAAATGTACATCTGATGGCCGAAAATGAAACATCTCCTTTTACCTCTTTATAATATTAGTGTCGAGTTGTTAAACTTACCTCGATTTCATCTCTTTCTTCTGTCTCTCTTCTTTCAGTGTGGTCATCGACTCTGTCATGCATTTGTTGGTTTGCCCAACTTGAAAATAAAAATAGTTACATACTATAATAGTTTTTAAACTGCCATGGTCACTAACAGGTTCATTAGAACTTAAAACGGAATATTTACAATGTGTATTTATTATTTAAAGTTTTCGATTTTCGACATTAACCGATCCAGCCTGTCTCTAGCTGCCCTCCTCCTGTGACGCCCTAAGCCGAGATTTGTACCTCACACCCTTAGCATGTAGTCACCTAGTTTGTAAGCTAAGCCATGGCTGGAGGCTTTAATGATAATTAAATATCTGGGGTTTTTTAATTCATGATATATCAGTCAGACAAAATAAAAACATTTCCCCACACTAGATTTTTTCTTGTATCATCGGTGTATTTTTTACATAACCCGCAACAAGTATTTGTAGGCCATAAACCATTTATTCCAGAGCAGAAATCGATTCTGTGACACGCAGCCCAGTAGTAAATCTCTCAACCTCTGCACCTACCGCATCGTCAAATTAATATTTGTACCGATTTAAGCAAAAATGTTCCAATCCACACAAACATCTTTCCTTATAAATAATTGCTTTTAAAGATTTTTCCAGATAGCTGTGGGTTGGATCATACTGATTTTCATCAATTATAGAGTTACGAGTCTTTGATAATATGTTAAAATATAATACCTTATATGGAGTACCTTCATAGGACAAAAAAATTCGAAATAGTCGAGGCTGCGGATTGGATCACTTTTGCTTAAATCGGCCCATTTAATAACTAAAGATTTTATTATTGAATGTTGTTGGATGAAAGAGGTAGAAGAAAGCCAAAGAAAAGATGGATGGATTTGTTAAGAATGTTATGGAAGAAAAAGGAATAAATGATGTAATGCAGTAGGTAACAATTGACAGGAGAGAATGGAAGAAGAAAACGTGTTAAATTGCCGACTACAAGTAAATTGAAATTGTTTATTGAAGTAAATTTTTTTTATTCCTGGTGAGCCCACTCTTGACCTCGATCACGCCTGATGATAAGGTCGTAAGTGGCAGGGAACACAGAAGCCAGTAGAGAGTTCCACAGCTTGGCTGTTAGCACAATAAATGTTGAGGAGACTTGATTTAATAAATATTCACATTAGAGCCTTAGAACTAAAAGTATGTAGTAATTCTATTCTACTTGAACTAGATTATGAGCCTATATCTCAGATAATTCGCACTAGGTACATGTAATAATGATAGGAAGATAATAATGACAAAGTACTTACCGTTTATTTGTCTTATGTGGAATAGATCTCGAAACCCTTTCTTTAGTTTCCGAACCGTCAGCGTGAACACTGGGTGAGACAACGGCTGCGTCATTAGAGTGAGGGCTAAACTTCAGATTCTTAGCGAATTTTCTTAACTTATTTTGTACCCACGTACCTAAAAATAGTTTTGGGTATAGTTTATGTAGCTAAATAATAGCCACATGGGTCAGTCTCAAGATGGATCGATGGTCAGTGTTTCATTTTATCAGACTATCAGTTTGTGTTTTCAGATTGTCAGATCTTTTTATTAAGATCCTTCAAGCACATTAAGCCCTTTGGTCCCGGCTGTCATTTGTACATCTTTTACAGGTAGTCAGAGGCCAGACAATCTGCCACCAGCTACTGGTTTGTTGAGGTCAAATAGGGATCTGATGTTTAAGATAGTCGCCCATCATAGGACCAACCTCAAAAACCGTTGCATAACCTTTACTATCGACCCGTGTGGATTTAATTATTAAGCCAAGAGCTTCTCTGAGAACGCAAACTCAAAATATTTTATTTGACTTAGACCTGGGCGCTTACAAAACGTCAGAAGTGTGCAGTTCGAAATTTCTCGTTTTCTATGGAGATGAACCGGCAAGAGACTTTAATAACTAAATTAGCCTAACTAAAAAAAGCCTTTACAAAATGATTTCAAATTTTCCAACATACCTGATCGTTTTAAAAAGTCTTTCTCCTTCACAGAATGTTTATCTCTAATAGCACTATCCAATTTGTCTATTTTATCTGATTGTACGCCATACTCATCATCATAAATGTCATTCCAAAAGATCAAATTGCTATCGTCAGCGTTTCTTTTGACTTTTGCTTTAACTTTCTGCTTAGAATCTCTCTTTGGTGTAGAAAAAGTCTTTTCACTAAGGTCCGTTTTTGTAGTCGTAACATTTTGTCTGAGAACAGTTGTAGGTGATTTTGATGTGGTATTGTTAAATACTGAAAAAAAAAAAACAGTTATTTATATGTATAATTCAGTTAATAGTTAGTCTCTTGAATCGACTTTCAATAGAAATTCGTTTTGAAAATGTCGAAACCGCTTGATTAACAATATTGGTATGATGGTGGCCATTACAAATTTTAAAGTTTACGCTTATTTCACTAAGCGCTTTTTGCATTTTTAGGTCAGGATATCTCGAAAACCAGACGTAAAGGAGCAATTCTGAACACGGATTCGGATTCAGCGCATCAAAATCCTTCGGGTACGATAGGTCTAGTCTCTGGGTTAAAAATTTGTAGGCCTGTGTAATTATAGGATGAGCTCAAACAATAATTCCTAATTATTAAACGTCAATAGCGTAATGGATAAGGTGTCGGCATTGTGATCCAGAGGTTGCGGGTTGGAATGCTGTATGAGTTTGCTAGTAATGTGAATTCGAACAACATCGCTAGTTTTCTCTTAATAAACCCAATCCTCAATTGACAAAGGCAATCTATCAAAAATTTTAAAGAAACATACCTACCATTACCATCCACAGAAGAAGACGCAGTGCTTTTAGTAAGGTTTAAATTGTTGACCATTTCAGGACTTCTGGTAACGTTCGCAATATGATCTTCTACTGAGAGGAGGACCCTGGATCTATGACCAATGTTCTCTATCATGTCAGAGTCGTACATTGGGTAGGAGGACTCGGTGCTGCTGATATTACTATCACTGGAAATGTTGCTATTGAGAATTTGTAGCATATCGGTGAGGACAGTGCTGAAAAGATAATTAAATTTATTTATCTTTTATTTTATGTAACACACAAGATTGGTACCCTGAGAATGCAACGTGTGGCAGCGGCAGACGACAAAGGAGATGACGAGACCACCTGGATGTCTTCCTTAAGAATTGGAAGGATGAGGCGCAGAACCGTGACCGCTGGAAGAAGTGGAGGGAAGCCTTTGCCCAGCAGTTGGACACTACAGGCTAATATAATATAACAATAATATGTTTAACGTAATAATTTGTCTATATATTTGTTCTACCACTTTTCACTGCCTCAGTGATCTAATAGTCGCAAGCGTGACTGCTGAGCATGAGGTTTTGGATTCAATTACCGGCTCGGGCAAAACAAAGTTCTCTCAGATTTACAATTAGCTATAACTTAGGGGTTTATAAGTCAAGAGTGAATAGGTTACTTTTAGGTAAGCGTGCTCCATCTTCGATCATATCATCACTTACCATCAGGTGAGATGGTAGAAAAACGTGAACCTATTGTAACCCAGAGTTTGGAAGTTGGCGGTGTTATATCCCCTCGGTTCGAAAAGCATGTTAAGCTATTTGTCCTGCACCAGAATGTCCTGCACGAGAATGCACAAACTGCGCTCTTTAATATCTCCTGCGTAAACGGTTAATCTTCGCTGAGATTGACCGCCATGCCCGAAATCAGTCACGAGGACTATTATTATTTTAATGACATGGAATAGCTGTCATCAACCCGCGGGCCATGTGTGTGTTCATAGATGTCTCATCCGTCTGTAGATTTTTCAGTGCTAAGTACGTCTTGAGAGCAGTGGTATTTGATGTTTTAATTATTAGAGTCAAGGCTAAATGTTCGTAATATTGAATATATTTGAAATCTGAAATTAGGATACCATACCCATCATCACATCAAACTCGAGCTTGAATTCCTATGCGTGACATAAAATAATAACACTAATACTTACAACAAATTAAAACACTTACCCAGAACCACTTCTTGGTTTAACTTCTTTTCCATATTCAAGGGCTGTAAACCAATTAGCGACAGCGGAGAAGAAATCACTAAGAGTCATATTGTCGGCAATAGCTGTGCTTGCATTCACGGAAAGTTTAGAACCAGAATTATTAATACCTTCAGTACTATTGCTGTTAATTGCTGTTCGTGGTGCAGAAGTAGATTTAGATTGAGAAGAGTTATAACTAGAAGTACCGATAACAGCCTCTGTAATGGATTCAGTTACTTTATATGCAGGTGTTTCAGCTCCATTAGCAGACTTAACTGCATTTTCTGCAGTAACTTCATCATTAGACGATGGAGCAGTTACATTTGCATCTCTGTTTGACCTTTTAAAAATAGTTTTATTTACAACTGAATCTGGATATGCTTCAATATCTGTTACTTGAGGATCTGTTGTGAAATCAGTATATAACTGATTATAAGCACTTGGATACTTTAGGTTATCATTCATCATCATCAATTCTTCCTTTAAATTAATTAGTAAAGGAACGTCAAAAATCAAATTGAAAGTTTGCATTCCGAATACTGGGTCTTCGACACTTAAAAGTATTTTTCCAAAGAAATTGTCACCGTTGTCGAATTTAATAGAACTTTTATTGATTGTAACTAAAGTATTAGGGGGGAATGCGGCTTCAAAGTTTGATGCATGCATAGGATCCAAACTCTGAGAATCTTCTGTTATAGAATCATACAATTCACTGATAAGATCGCCTGAGTCGTAAGGTGTAGGTGAGCTAAAAACATTAATATTCATCTTTGTAACTTCTTCTATAGAACTTGTAACAACTTTTTCATTCATATTTGAATTAAAATTCTTTTTCAAGTGGAGTCTGTCAATAAATCTGTCAATACTGCTCCTATTACGTTCTTGATTACTTCCCGGATATTCAGGAGTGTCCTTGTTATCACGAAAGTTATTAGAGCTTTCGAAACTTGTCGAAAGCAGTCTTCTATTTCCTGCAGTCTTAGCGAGGAGCGATTCTTTCCCATCTAAGTCTTCATTGCCCTCCTTAGCAGGTGTAGGTTCAGTGGTTACTTCAGCTGTCTTTGTGTTAAATGTACTAACTATGTTGGGGTATGTGGTAACGACAGAAGAATGAACGTAATTTGAATCAATAATTGAAGGGAAAGTAACTTGTTTATTAGTCATTATTGGTTTTGAGACACACTTGATGTGCTGTGAAACTATTTTCATGATATTAATTTTTTTATCTTCTATCTTAGGTGCGGGACAGAATTCGATTCTTATGCCTTCTGATCCGCCAGTGATGGCACTTAGATCCTTAAAATTGCTCCAGGTCTGTGCTGGTGGAAAATAACCATAATGAATGTTATGAAGGTATAATTTTATAAAAAAAGTGCCTTTGGGTGAGTTTATGTATATAGATAGATAGAATATACTTTATTGTACACCAATAATTGAATCACACACAAATAACAATATTGTAAAAAATTTGGTTATAATGGCGGTCTTATTGCTGAGAGCGATATTAACAGACAACCTTTGAAAGGACTTTACGAGCTTTTATTAAAATGGGGAGGGCTATATTAGTGTACTGCAAATAAAAATTAAAACGGAAAACTAACAAAAATGTATGAATATGTAAATAAATATGTATAATTACATAAAATACATAATAATATCGACGGTTAAAAGGAAATAGGGTATAAGCGACAAAAAAAGAAATGTTCAGGAGAGCCGTTCAAAGCTTAGAATTTTAGAAAAAAACTGATGTATTTTTGTATTAAAACATCGTGAAAACTAAAACAGTTTTTAATTTTCCAATCGGGAAATATAACAAAATAAAAGATAATAGAACACAAGAAACAATCGGCTTTCAAAACAATACCAGTCCAAAATGTCGCTTATACCCTATTTCCTTTTAACCGTCGATATATTCTTTAACATCGTGTGGAGAAAAACAAAGGAATAATCATGAGTTTGAAAGAAAATGATTGACAAATGATCTTTTAAAAAAACTTTTAGCAAAAAATAAAACCGACTTCCATAGCAAAACACTACAAAGCCAAAAATAACTAATTTCGGTAGTCGGTGTTATTGGTTTTGTATTTTTTTTTTTTTCAAACACCACCTTCCGAAATTAAAGTTATTTTTGGCTTTGTAGTGTTTTGTTCTCGAAGTCGGTTTTATTTTTTGCCAAAAAGTTTTTTTCACTCTTTTTAGTGGGTCGCGGTTTGTAATTTATCTAGTTACAACAGCCATAATGTCTACTTTTATACTTATTGTATACTTATCTACTTTTACAAAGTATTGCTTTTCCCGATGCAGGGCCGTTAATTTTTGAGGAGTTCTCCTGGTACTTCACCATCAGCTCTACTTCACCATATGCATTGTGACGAGTATAAAGTGCTTAACATCCATATTCAAGTAATCGAATCGCAATCCACACAATACTTATTATTGAGTAGTTCCGGTGGCCATCTGTGGTCTTCGTCATCAGTTCCACTTCCCAAATGGTGCTTTTCGAAAGCTACTGCACAAGATTCTATAAGAAATACCCAAAACGCTACAGGTGTGCCTATAATATTTAAAGAGTTCCGTCGATTTCTCCATGATCCCATCATCAGATCCTCATTTCATAACAACAGGACTAACTAAAAACTATACCCTTTCCAATGAAAAAAGATTTTTCCAAATAGGTCCAGCCGTCTTCGAGTTATGAAGTAACATACATAAAAAAAAAGTTCAAGACGAACTGAGAACCTCCTCCTTTTTTTGAAGTCGGTTAAAAACAACGAGTGACCGAGCTTGTCTTACTAACACTGGCAATGCATTCCACAATCAAATAGCCTGCACTGTAAATGAATGTTTGTAAAATTTCAAGATCAAGCATCTGCCTGTTCCGTGGCAGATGCTTGATCTTGACCAACCGAACAGGTGCATGCACATGATACATTGGAGTTCAGGAGGTTAATTTTTTCATCAATCGACTCCGTATGAACAAGCTCAGACCAGTCAATATCTAGCATCTACCCGAAGACCTTCCAAATTCATTCGATCAAAACTGCGCTGAAGAATACTTTTAGGTTAAGACTTAGGAGGAATAGACATTCTTTCAAATCACAAAAAAAGTGTTATTAAGTCTCTTCTATAGAAAAAGTTTTTTAAATTGTATTTTAATATAAAGAAAACTTAAACACGACGCTTGGTCACAAAGGTGGGAGGGGGAGGTGGTAAGTCTACGTTAAGTATTCAATTTCCTCTATGAAATATTTCAAACAATATATATATTAGAATTATGGTGCACAGTATTCTGTTTGAATTGGTTTATTTGAAGTGATGATATCATCATCTGCTTATCCTTTTCCCAACAGACAGACAGACAAACAAAAATAATCTCTTTTTGTAGTAGACGATTTCATAATACGTTATTTTTATTCTTGAATTTTTTAATTTGAATTACGAATTCGAAATAATTATGAAAATTGGAACAACGTAATGTATGTCATACACAGCAAAGTTTACCTCCATTGCAACCATGATTTTTAGAGCCTTTTAATGCAAAAGGTCGCAATATAGTAATTTATTTATTTGGAGCACAAGCAAAGTAAACATTATTATTTATCTACAACAATATAATTAAGCAATGGGAGTCAGTTACTAGAAACCACAGCATGCACGTTTGACTAGGTGTTAAAATATAATAAGTATCCTTTAAATTAAATAATTATATACTAGTTAAAATTAGTGTTGTAAAAATACCGTATAATACCAAAAGGCTATGTATTAAACAGGTATTTTATTATAACTTACGGTATTATTGGTATTTTATGTATTTTATATTTTGATTCACTTTTTAAGATCTTGCAATATTACGAAGAGTTTTAGTTTAATAAATTAAATATATTTTAAGTTTCGATTGTATTCTATATTTTAGAATGACTAATTCTAATTTAATGATTACTTAGTAATTAAACTTCACAGATATTCGTCGCCGTCGACACCACCGCGCTGCGTTAGCGCCGTGTTAATGTCGTCGCATTGACGTGATTTTCTAATTGGCTTCTTCTTTTTCCTTTAATATTTTCATTTTTTCTGTGCTTTTCCACCGTAATCAGTACTTAGGTATTTTAATGATTACTCAGATAATTTACATAAAAAATATAGAAACAATCGATTTATACATAAAATACCGTAGCAAATGGTATAATACCGTATTATACGGTATTTTTCGTTTAATACATTTCAATACAAATGGTATAATACAGCACTTACATCTCTAGTTAAAATTAAGATAAGTACTTTTAATGTAATAAAAATTGATGTTTATTTCGCTCGAGAGAGTTATGTCTAAGCTGAAATATTTTGTTTTTTTATTTCCTTCTGTTTGAAAAAAAAAAAAAACAATTAAAAACTATATATTTATACAATTTTTCGAGTTGGAGTGATGGTCTTGGCAGATACTGTATGTGGTCAAATATCTAACTACTCCTAACAAAATCATCTAACTACTCCTCTCACTCTTAGAGTGGAATGGAGTGTCAGACCTCTACTGACTAAAAACCCACTTATTTTACCTTTAGTTGCCATTGCGTTCCGGGCCATGGTATCTAGTTAAAACATTCCTACAATCCCAAACGGTTCCTTAGCTGTAGGCAAAACTAAAGTAATAGAAATTTCAACTATAGAAGCATCGAAATTACCTCTTTTGATCCTCGCAAAAAGTCCAGGTTTACGGAAATTCTCTTCGGCTAACAATTTAATCTTATGATTGGTAGCTGTGTCGGCAGTGGGAGAATCCTTTTCATTCCTAGATTCTTTTTTACCATCTAAAACTCCATAATCACTGTACGCTTGGGCTTGTTGTACCAGTTTGTCGTATTTGTTTTCTAGATATTCTTCTACGTATTCAACATCAGAGAGATCTCGGCCATATCTCTGTTTGGCTGCTAAGAGCTCTTGAATTTCTTCTGTTGGTTTACTTGGTAGTTCCTGTTTGAAAATGTTTATTTATTTGTTTATTTTATTGTTTATGTACACACAGTAAAATACATTAGGATAAGCATAATTATAATATTTGAGTACAAAGGTACTCCTTATTTTAGAAGAAATTTCTTAATTTCTTCCAGCAAACCTGTGAAAGGAGAAGTGAAAAAGAAATGTAGACAATAGTGTGTGAGAACAAGAAGAGAAATAAATATGAATATGTGAAGTCTAAAACTAAAATATTAAATATACCTACACACACTTATAATGCAATAAAAATAACATATACTTAAATAAATACATAATGTTAGAATATATAAACATATAATATAAATATATACATAAATAATTAACACAGTTAAGAGCAAAGTTAATGCTCTTTTAATCGACATTTGAATAGAAATATTGTTTTTAAATCATGAGATCTCGGCGGAAGTGAGTTCCACAATCTTACAGCATGGACAGAGAAGGAATAAGAGTAGTAGCTAGTTTTATGAGGAGAGTTTTAAGGTGTGATCTACACGGTACGTCGCTAGAACGAGCGTAAGAAAAACGCTCACGCAGGTATGTTATCATCATTGGCCATCATTATTATAATATTAGTGCCTGCCGACTTCATCCAGTACCCTCAAACATTGAGAAATTCCATTAAAATGAACAGAATCTAAAAAAATCATCAAGCCTATAGGGTACCATATTTTGGTGTGTGTGTATAAAATTCATCATTTCCGTAGCCTTTTCCTATGTCAGAGACGGAAAACAAACCTTATTATTGATGATTGTGTTAAGCTCGTCCTGGTACAGCGGCATAGCACCCTTCCAATTCGGGTTGTTGACACCCTGAGGGGGGTTAAACTTTTGTATTTTAAATGGCTGCGCTGGTTGTTCCTGCAAGAGAAAAAGGAAACGATTAGGGATATTGATTCTGTACTAATATTATAAATGCGAATGTTTAGAATATAGGAATGTGTGTTTGTTATTCAGTTAAGTAACCTTACGGTTACATTTCGGGGAATGTGCGATGAAATTACACAATCTAATAATTGCACCAAGCCTGTTCCATCATCGTGGACATCCTACCCATACGCACAAAAATTATTAGGAATACTTTCATTTTGCGCACGGCTAAGGAGTGTAATTCCCTGCCGGAGATTCTGTGTTTCCTGATAGCTATAACCTGGAGGTCTTTAAGAGGAAAGTGAAAATGTTACTTCTAAGTAAGCGTGCTCCATCTTCGACTACATCTCTTACCATCAGGTTTTATGGTGGTAAAACGCGAGCCTATGAACAATAAAATAATATTATAGAAAAATACTGTGTTTTCTTTCCAATATAAGGCTTCTATTTGTGGAAGAGCTCGCGGCTAAATAAAAAAAATTTTTAGCAAAAAATAGAACCGACTTCCATATTAAAACACTACAAAGCCAAAAATAACTTTAATTTCGGAAGTCGGTGTTACTGGTTTTGGATTTTCCTTTTTATTTTCACACCACCTTCCGAAATTAAAGTTATTTTTGGCTTTGTAGTGTTTTAATATGGAAGTCGGTTCTATTTTTTGCTAAAAATTTTTTTTTCACGCTTTTTAATGGGTTGGTTTGTAATTTATCTAGTTACAAAAGCCATAATGTCAACAACTTATCACCTTTTACAAA
The DNA here is from genome assembly GCA_943138885.2 of Tholera decimalis. Classification (NCBI taxonomy): domain Eukaryota; kingdom Metazoa; phylum Arthropoda; class Insecta; order Lepidoptera; family Noctuidae; genus Tholera; species Tholera decimalis. The sequence continues at coordinate 23,601,423 of OW964578.2, read as the reverse complement.
ATATTGCTTTTCCCTGTGCATAGCCGTTAATTTTTGAGGAGTTCTCCTGGTATTTGACCATCAGCTCTACATCACCATATGTATTGTGAAGAGCATAAAGTGTTTAACATCCGTACTCAAGTAATCGAATCGCAATCCACGAAATACTTATTATTGACGAGTTTCAGTGGCCATCTATGGTCTTCATCATCAGTTCAACTTCCCCAAATGGTACTTTTCGGAAGCAACTGCTCAAGGTACTATAAGAAATACCCAAAACGCTATAGGTGTGCCTATAATATTTGAAGAGTTCCCTCGATTTCTCCAGGATCCCATCATCAGATCCGGATTCCGTAACAATGGGACTAACTAGAAAGTATACTCATTCAAACGCAAAAAGAATTTTCCAATTCGGTCCAGCCGTCTCCGAGTTATGAGGTAAAATACATAAAAAAAAAAAAAAGTTCAAGACGAATTGTAAACCTCCTTTTTTTGATGTCGGTTAAAAAAGACGCCCGAGTCGATCTGTAGGCTGCGTTTCCACCAGAGATGTGCGAGGATGCGTAGCGAGGGATGTGTTTGTAAAGAACCAATAGAATCGCTTCATTTACCTCGCCACGGTCCGCACAGCTCTAGTGGAAACGACTCAGCGGAGCTAGATTTTTGCACACACAAAACAAGCGAGGGATGTGTGCGAGGAATGTGTGCGAGGGATATGTTGCGAGGGATGTGTTGCGAGGAATGTGTGTTGAGAAGGATGTGTTGCGAGGTTTGCGCATCCTCGCACCACACATTAATATGCATTTTTACAGCTCCGCTACACATCCTCGTAGGCACATTTTCATCGTACAGCTTTGGTGGAAACCCCCACACATTTTCACAGCACAGCTAGACATCCTCGCACGACACATTTCCATCGCACATCTCTGGTGGAATCGCAGCCTGAGTCTGTATTTCAGAACACCAGGTCTCCGCCCCTTAGTTAGTTACTTCTAGGTTACTTCGAGGCAAGTGTGCTTCATCTTCGACCACATCCACTTTTACATTTATACACTCCTTTGATTTTACCTTGTATTTCTCTCCTTATGACATATTTATATATACAAAACATTTATATTTATTTATGTATTGTATTGTATTATATATACCTATATATATACTTATATTAACAACTTTAGTTACTTTTTGTGTATGTTATATATTTGTAGTCAGTACACTGACTTTCCCCTCCCCTCTTTGTTTTATGTTCTTAGACCGGCCGCTCATTACAACTTTTTGTCACTTAGTCAAGTGCTATGAAAACTATACTGAGTGCGCTCATTATGGTGACTTGATAAGACGGTGACAAAAAGTTGCAGCGACAGGCAGTACCGGAGTGACGTGACTGTCACTCGCTCTGTACATTACTATGGGAGTCCGCTCACTGGTGACTTTTTGTCACTCAGCCGTAAAGATGGGCGTTTAAACGAAAAGCATATAATAAAACATGTTATTTAAAATAAGCGTATAAGCAGATTATTTTGACAACCTCGTTGAAGTCCATTTCAAAAATGAACCAACGTGATTTGTTACCCAAGAAGTCACCTCAGTGAGCGCATCGTGGGTGACAGCAGGCGACAGTAACAATAAGTCACGGTGACAAAAAGTTGCAATGGGCGGCAGGCCTTAAAGTCCATCCAAAGGTTGTCTGGAAGATATCGTTATCAGCGATAAGACCGCCATTGTAACCATATTTTGCATTATTGTCATTCAAGTGTTTGTTTAAATTATTGGTGTACAATAAAGAGTATTCTATCTATCTATCATCGCTTACCATCAGGTGAGATATGGTAAAACGTGAACCTATCAAAAATAAAATCAGCTGCATCCATTTAGACTTAAATCCTACTCCGACATAGTTAGAAAAAGGCTAAATAGATGACACTCGCTATGATTACTAGGAGACTTACATTTTCTCTTCTTTTTCTATCCCCAGACTTTTCCATCTCATCGTGGTTATCCATATCATCGGTAAGCACTTCTTTAAAATCTTCATAACCCAGGTTTTCTTCTTCTTCTCCTGTTTCAACCTGCATCAACCTTCTTAGAGTCGGGACTCGGTCTATTAAGCGAATTTTGGGTTTTTCACTCTTAAAACTAAGCGATGGTGTCTTGCTCAACTTTTGCATATCTGGGTTCCTGCAAAGTTTCATTGTTTCAGTTTGTTATCTAGATCAAACCAAGGTCACCGTAACAAAAAGAAATTTTATAAAATAATTAGTGATTTCGAAACAAAGTTGCACTCAGACCCGTTAATATAATTGTAGGCTATACAGAAGTTTGTTTCGTGCATTATCGAACCCGTGACTTAGGAGCCGTCACTCAATCACTTCGCCAATTTTTAAATTAATCTTTACTAATAATTTATAAAGCGGAAATGTTTGTTTATTTGTTTGAACGCGCTAATCTTCGAAAATACAGGATGGATTTGAACAAAATTTGGTACGGTGAGTAGTTTGAAGCTTGATGACGGTTATAGGCTTTTTACCCTACTGCAAAAGAAGGAAGTTGTGTTTTATCGTGATAAACTCCAAGGTAGTAATTCCTCGCGTGACTGCTAGTAAGGAATATATAAAAATCTCTGGTTACTATTTGTTATCGAACTCCTCCGAAACAGCTTGACTGATATTTATGATTTTTTGTGGATATTCGGTAGGTCTGAGTGTATTTCGAACAGCTTTTAGTGTATTTTTTTCACTAAAATTTATTTATTATAGCAAAGCAACGTTTGCTGGACCAGCTTGTTTTAATAATATGATGACATTATGAATAACTAGCTATCCACCCGCGGCTTCGCCCGCGTAGTCCATACGGCGTTATCCCGCGGGAATCTAGTGTTATTCCTGGAGAATAACTAACAGAGACTAACAGAGGGCATTCCCGTTAACCCGCAATAGTGTAGCATCCATACATACTAAAAAAATATTACCATTAAAAAACAAAATGTTTTTATTTTTTTAATATTAAAATATACACTAAAAATGTTAAATTGATATGTAAATGAAACACTCTTTACACGCGTACTTGAAAGACAGCAACGTCGCAATTTATTTATGAATGCGCCATAAACAGACAATGCTAATGACGTTATACAAATTTTTCTAAGGCGTTATATGTATTTGTAGCTCTTATAGTTTAGCTGGGCTGCCATGGTTCCACGTCAGGAATTCCAATCTTCAAAATTTATTATAGCCTATGTTGCCGTGAACATATTTTTTACTTTTTTGTTAGCAAAAAAGTGTAAAAAATTATGAGCAATTTCCACAAAAACTTTGGTTGTAAAAGGTAGAATATGTCCTTTCCTATGGCCAACTTGTATATTTGTACCCAATTTCATCAATATCGGTGAAATAGTTTAGGCGTTTATTATTTTACAGTTTAGGCATAGCCGACAGACAGACAGAGTTACTTTCGCATTTATAATTATATTATAGGTAGTAGTAATCGACTACATAGTTTGTGTGAAAGTAGTGATCGTTCTTAATAATATAAAGAAACTTACATGATAGTAGAAACACTCAAAAGTACTTCAAAATCATTAGGACTAGAAGTAACAATCTTCTTTTTCTCATTTCCAATCATTTTTACCTCATGGTTATAAAAATCTTTGCCAAACTGGGTCGTGGACTCAGGTGTTAACATCTTGAAAAGATCTGATTTACTTGGACCTATCAAACTCTCATCAAATTTATCTTCTTTTATCTTCTTGAGTTTATCTTTTTTACCTTTGTACTTAAATTTGGGTTTAGGTATTTGGTCTATTAGCGGTCCGTCGCCGATAATATTGACATTTTTATGTGGTTTCGGGTGTTTGCAAGTTTTACGAAGATTGTCATGTTTAAAGAAATCATCGACTCCAAACGGATCACTGATGATTTCTGGTAAGTTTTTATTCAAAAATTTGTCTAATAGCAGGTCCAGTCGCTGTGTGTTTTTGTAAAAGGGATGCATCATTTGTTTCTCATGAGTGTGGGTACCTGCAGGAGCATGTTGGCACTTTTTAACGGGATGTACTCTCTTTTTACCTCCTGAATTATATTGAACTAGCAATTTCTTTTTCTCGATTATAAAGCCAGTTGGTTCTTCAGATTCGTTGCCGGACCTTTTCAATCTAGTCTTGTTACCAGCTTTTGTTTTTGTTAAATTACCTGCATTTGTGTCATAGGCTTTCGGGTGCTTTTCAAAAAACGACCTTCTGTGTCTAAGAACACGGTACCTTGTCGGATAGTGGTATAGTTTTAGCGATCTTCTAGACCTTTCTGGTGAAATTTGAATATTTTCTTCTTTGTAGGGTACTTCAGCTTGTTTCTTCGTCAATAATTTTATTTGGGCATCTGTTTGAATGAGTTTTTTGTAGAATTCTGTAAGTAATAATTTTCCGTTAACTTGAAGGCTGCGAACGCATCGACTTGAACTATGCCAATCCTTGCTGCTTGAAAGAGGACAAAAATACGTGTACAATATTTTGTTGAAAATCTAACCGATGGACCAACTTATGCTGGAGGCCCTTTCTTAGGACTTGGAAATTTATAGAAGTAGGTACAAGTCATAAATTCTATTTGTTACTTACCTCGTAATTTATCACTGCCCTGAATATCCTCGAGTTTCTTATCGGAATCTATAACGTTTGACAAATCGGCTAGCTTGTTCTCCGACTCGTCCACAGAGTTCTGTAAAAAAATCAAATTGTATGAATAAATATAAAATTATGCAAAAGTGCTGAAGACAATATCTGAATTAGAGTCTCTACGCATAGTTTTATCTCAAAATAAGTGACTCAAAGAATTGATACCAAATTATCGGTTTCATTTGTTATCAATGGTATGTAACAAAAGTGTCACAGCACTACGGGGGTCAATAACTTTCTACGTCACTTGCCAATAACACGATAATTCTCTACGTTCTTCTTAGTTTGAAAAGGTCTCTAGTAGGTACATTATACATTAATATCTAGTATTGAAATTTCTAATAACTTCCACACCACGTAGATATAGGATAACAAAACCTTTGCCATATAGTTTCTTATCATCCAAAGAAGCTGTGCACTTATATTTAAATTACACGTTGTATACACATTTTTAAACTATTGCATAGCTTTTATCGCGGGCTTGGAGCGCGGCGACCGAATCAAGAAATTCCGTAACGAAAATAAACCTAACACCCCCTACCCCGACCGGCACAGCGGTGCGGCGTTGAAAGCCGTGCATCGTCTAACGTCGTTTCAATTCGGCAGACTTCGGCACGGTTTTTCTTTGCGTGCGACTAGACGTATGCGTGTAGACTAGCTGCTAATAAACCTGTAGTTTCAATGTTAAAAGTTCCTGAATAACCTACATGTATTGTAAGATAATAAAAATATTTTAAACAATATTAACTTCTCATTTATTCAATAAAAACGAAAAGAATGTTTTCTTATCGGTCACCACGCTCAAAAAGTGTAACCTGAATGAATATCAAAGAAAAAAAAATACTGCATAAATAAAATAAATAAATAATTATAATTGCATAAGTTGTTAAAAAATGCTATGCAATAGCTTTACCGCGGCAGTCCCCGAGTGCCACACTCATTTTTTTTTTTGTTAAAAGAAATCCTTTCTTTCATCCAACTTATGTATAAGTGACTGAAGTCTCCTTTTAGGCAAATAATGTGAGATTAGGAGACTTCACTCTTTCACAAAGAAGACGTAGCATTATACTGACTCATACACATTATTAATTGTAATTATATTTAAGACGAACAGTCGTACTGGTCTTTCTGACTTGTGACTTGTACTTGACTTCGTGGACTTGGATCACGATAAAAAAATAAACCTCCTTTTACAGTGGAGTAAAAAGTTCCTTCCTCAAGCTTCAAGTATGTGTATTTGGTATCAGATGGTCCTATTTGCTGACGACAGTACCATTCTATTCTCTGGTAATGATATTAATGCTCTAGAAAATGACATAAATGATGATCTTAGCAATATAATAAATTGGTTAGTAAATAATAATTTAAAAATTAATTTAGACAAAACTAAAATAATGACATTCAATCAAAGAACGAATAAACCTAAACTGAATATACTATATGATAATATAGCAATCACTGAAGCTGACACAACTAAATTTTTGGGCCTTTACTTAGATAGTCATTTGACATGGAAATATCACATTGAAGCATTGTCCAAAAAGCTCAGCCAGTTTGCATATGTTTTGTACAAGCTGTCAAAGATAGTTAATCGCACTACAGCGCAAATATCTTATAATGCCTATGTGGCATCTAGCATTAGGTATGGAATCATTTTCTGGGGCAACTCGACTGATAGAGACATTGTTTTTAAAGCTCAGAAGAAATGTATCCGATCGTTTACCAAATTACACTCAACAGATAGTTGCAAAAACCACTCAACTCACGGAAGGCCGCCGGCGGCCACACTAAAACCAGCTTAAGTTGACCTCTAATTTTATTTTTAATTTAATTTTTTTTTTAAACGACGGCGAGCCGTCGCTTAATCGGTAGGGGAAAAAAAAATTAGAGGTCAACTTAAGCTGGTTTTGTGTGGCCGCCGGCGGCCTTCCGTAGAGTTAAACTTACTCACACTACCGTGTATCTACATTTATGAATTGGGAGTGTTTGTCCGATGTAACTTCCATTTATACGAAACCCTGTGCTCTCGACGTTACCAGAATACTGTCCGTGTTAACTCCCATAGAACCGCTTTATTTAGTAAAAGTGTGCTCGGTATGGCGTCGAAAATATATAATAGCATACCAGTTGCTATTAGAAATAAAGAGTGTCTGGGATCCTTTAAGAAGTCTTTGTTTAGTTTTCTTATGGATAGATGTTACTATTCCATCACGGAGTTTATTAATGACAAACAGATGTATGAAGATCCGACTTCCTAATTATTTAACTTATTAATGTTATTTTTGTCTATTTATTTATGCGATTGTAGTCAAAATTATAATGACATAATATATAATTATTACTTTATTGACATATTATTGATTATTGACATATACTAAATTTAATTTAATAATTTTGACAAAGTTCCTAAATTGTATTGTACCTATTATTTTTATTGTATGACTTGATTTTATACGCCATATATATTGGCAAAACATAGTGCGCATATTTTCAACACTGACTATCTGTAACCCTACCTATGTTTGATAAATTAAATGATTGATTGATCTCAATACAAAGTTTAGGTCAGCTGATCGGGTAGTTAAAATTCTGAATTTTAGCTGAAAGTTTTTTTTTTCTTTTTTTAAAAAGAACTAGCAATATGGGTAGAATTTACATTACTAGCAATTTTGTTAACCCCTCCAACTAAGCTAAATATGTTTTTGTCTGGAATAGGTTCACGGCAATAGTGTATGGGTTTCGAAATATTTTATTTGAGCGGTAGAAGAACTTGTTAAAATTAGGCCAGTGACAGTAAAAATACAACTTTTGTAATATAAGCACCCATTCAAAACATCGTAACTGTTAAAACTTCACCACAAATTCACTCCACAAATTTATAAGTCGGTCAATTAACCCTACGCCCGCCATTAGCACTCTAAAAGGGTACTTTGCGATATTAACCCTTAACAATAAATATGTCAGGGTGTATATTTAAAAGTGCCCAGGTGGCACACGGGACAGTTTGAGTTACGGTACCGTTTGTAGACGGTTGTTGGGCTAACTAACGGAGTTGTGGCAGGGAGCATGTAGAAATGGAGAACTAGCTCTTAAATAAATTATTTATTTTATCATATTCATTTTTATCAAAAAGGTTATACAGTGTTGTTCCAATCTAAACTAAGAATAACTAGAGTAAGTCACAGTTTAGTTTCTGGCATCCTAGTTCGATTACTGATTATTATCTGTATTAAAGACCGTCAGCCTATTCCAACAGTGTAAGAAAAAGTGATTGCAGTTTAAAGCTATGTGATTTTTTTTTTTTGCTACGGATGAGACCGCTTTTGACCTCGAATTGTAGGAATACTTGTGTGAAAACTGCTATTCAAATAGTTTGAAGGGGTTAATAACCTGCCCTGGTTGCGAGAATGCTCTAATGACATACGGTGGCCACGGAATGTAAGGGCAATTGAAGGAATAGGGTAGGTTTTTAGTCAGTAGAAGTATGAAACTGTCTTATACTACACCCAGAGCGGGAGAAGTCATTAGATTTTCCTACCGAAAAGAAAAAGCAAGACTTGTAACAAAATCCTGTAGAAGAATAGAAAAGTTGTAGAGTTGTGTCAGAAGTCCTAGCTTTTAACCACCGCGCCGTCACAGTCAAAACTGTAAAAATGTCAGGATGGGACCAATGAACATATTTACTGTTAAGGTGTACCCATATATGGACCGACCTCGGACCTGCCGTTTATCCTTAGAGATCGATGCGTGCAGCTGTCACTATTTTGTTAAGAGCTCATCAATGAATGGTTGGAATTAATAAATAATAAAATTCACTAGAGACACAACACAATGAGATACAACTTCTCCAGTTCAATCTTTCTAACATTTTGTAACTATACATCCTACCACAATGTCTGCGTTGACTAACAATAAGAACTGTATTACGAAAATAAGAAAAATATAATGAGCTGATTAATAATAAAAATAATAAAAAAAAAATAATCTTTAATTCGGATAAGCAACATATGTGTTCTTATCAAATGTGAGCCTTTCAGAATAATACACTGAAGTTAGGTCGCACTCCATTTCTATTTCATCTGTGTCTTGTAGTGACTTACTTTTAAAAGGCAATTTGCGTTACGAAATTTCAGAGTATTTTTTTAAATAAGAAAGGACTGTTTTGTAGTTTTGCCGTATCCCTGCAGAAGTGCAGATATTGAGAGCCTAATACTCTCCTATTTATTTCTACACTAGCTTATGTCCAAGGCTTCAAACACGTGAAACCTATTTTTGTCAGAAAACGTGAAATCGCCACAGACATGCATGGAGTTATTTTCCCAATTATAATATTTATTTACTTACATGAGACACCAACAGCTAAATAAATTAATCTAGAAATAATGTGAAAATTTGGCAGCCAATTACAGGCCTCCGCGTTTCGCTACATGTGAAGTTAAATGAAACTGTGAACGACAAACTACCGTCAGCAGAAAAAGCGTATATTTTGTATTACACTAATTAATTAATAGAGTCAATGAGTGTGCAACATATAGGACCGGCGTGGATTTTTGTTTTTTTTTTTATTTTATTATATTACGTATATGTATATTACGTATGAGCCCACACTTGATCTCGATCTCACCTGATGGTAAGCATTAGATTAGGTCTACGATGTGACGAGCGAGCCCAGAAGATGCCTATTTACTCTTGCTTTAAAGGCTGAAAGGTCATAAGTGGCAGGGAACACAGAAGCCGGCAGAGAATTCCACAACTTGGCTGTGCGCACAATAAATGTGGCGGAGAAGCGCTTGGTACGAAAAGACGGTATATCAACCATGTGTGGGTACCACCCAGCCGTGCGTCTGGTAGACCGGTAGTGAAATGGAGATGGAGGAATCAGGTCATGGAGCTCCTGCACACACTCCCCGAAGTACAATCTATAGAAAACCGATAGGCAAGCAAGTTCGCCGATGAGCCAGACTATGAAGCTTGCCCGATAATACCTCGTCACCTATTTGAATATTTGGATTTATTTTTGGGTTTGAATGTGAGGCCTTGTAATTGAGAGGTCGCAGGTTCAAACCCCACTCATTACATTATATTACACTTTTTCTATGAACCCATTCCAGACACTACCATATTTTGCTTAGTTGGAGGGGTTAATAAGATTGCTAGTAATGTAAATTTTAGTCACATTGCCAGAATCTCTTTAAAATAATTAAAAGTAAATAAACACTATTTTCTTTTGCTACCTATCTACCTACCTAGTACCCAGCTATATTAAACTATTTTACAAATATAAAATGCACATCAGATACAGAAAACGTATTTCATGTATCGTAGCTTTTTTCTACAGCAATTTTTTTTTTTTTTTCATTTTTTCAGGCTCCCGTTTGACAACCGTCCCACTTGATGGTAAGCGACGATGTGGTCGAAGATGTATATTTATATGACGGTATATTTTCATTTCAATAACGTTCACAAGATATAATTAACGTGAGTTATACCAACTGTTGATATAATTACCGAACTCGCGATATTTTAAAACTACTATTTTAAAACCGACTCCACGTAGTGTTGTCTGCCCTACCTCTGTTTTTTTTACGTAGTAAAATCATCAAATAAATCCTCCCACCCCGGGCAGGGCCGGAGGGACTGTCAGACTTGTACTGACTAAAATCCACGGTGTTCCTTCAATAGCCCTTTACGTTCCGGGGTCACGGTAATGGGATAAGTCCCACGACCCCGGCAGGCTTCGGCCCTCTACAGGGGGGGCCCGCAAGCTGAGGAGCAGGTGGTTTTAACACACGCGGTGGTTAGCGTGAAACACATCTGCGACGATAAGCTCGCATGGGACCGGCGGAGCCCTGCAGCGCCCGAGCCGTGACAGAAACCATGTCTGATGCATGTTGCATGCTTGCTGCATGCTTGCTTGCGTGCTGCACGCTTGCTTGCATGCTGTATGCTTGTTTGCATGCTGCATGTATGGTGTATGCTTGTTTGGATGACTGCTGGTTTTATGTCTCTTGAGTGGTATATTAAACGATTTTATATTCAATGTATGCTATGCTTATAAAAATTAGTTGCTTTAAAATTATATCAATCGTTTATTATATTAACTGATTATTATATCAAATAAAATTATAGATTCAGTGTCAGTTCAGTTATATCTTGTAAATATGTATTAGAGATTTTGTAATTATATCGTATATTTATCCGATGATAACTGAGATAAGCGATGATGAGGTCGACGATGAAGCACGCTTGCCTAGAAGTAAACTATTTACTCTTGACTTAAATACCATGTTGACAATCTCGCGTGCCAGAATTATTATTATTATTATTTTTATTACCCGACTACGGCAAAGCCAAAGGAGGGTTATGATTTTGACAGGCTATGTATGTATGTATGTATGTATGTATGTGTATCTGTTCCCTCATACCTCCAAAGCTACTTATCGGAACTCGACAAGTGAGGTATCGTTAGAACCGTCTTGACCGTCCGCTGAACATAGGCTACGTGATGTGTCACAAAATCCAATGTGGCGCCCTCTAGCGCTCAAAAAGTGTTGTGTTAAAAAATAAAAATAAGATAAACACATCGTGTTTGATATCATTTGAAAGGGCGTCACATGCACATTTCCAAAACATTGCTTAAATTTAAAGTGCCCCCCTCTAGTGGACAAAATATCATGTGTAAAAAAATAAAAATAAGATAGATACACCGTGTTTGGTATCATTTGAAAGGGCTTCACTTGTACTTATCAAAAATATTGCTTAAATTTAACGTGGCGCCCTCTAGCGGTCAAAAAGTCATGTATAAAAAATAAAAGTAAGATAGATACACCGTGTTTGGTATCATTTAAAAGGGCTTCACTTGAACTTATAAAAAATAAAGTAAATAGTATAGAAGCACAGTGATTTAACACCAAAATAGTTTAAATAATAAAAAGTAAAAAAACTAAAACCCGTCTACGACAAAAAAATCGACGCTAAAAAGGATGAAACAAGATTTTCAGGATGCTGAAATAAACAAGGTTACTGGAAAAATAAAAACAGAACAAAAATAAAAGCCGTAGTCACACGTTATATAGGATAATATCAACCGTAACAAAACAATAACGTGTGACCGCGGCTTTTATTTTTGTTCTGTTTTTATTTTTCCAGTAACCTTGTTTATTTCAGCATCCTGAAAATCTTGTTTCATCCTTTTTAGCGTCGATTTTTTTTGTCGTAGTCGGGTTTTAGATTTTTTACTTTTTATTATTGAAAATAGGTTTGCGTTTGACCACTATCTCACCTGATGGTAAGTGATGATGTGATCGAAGATGGAGCACGCGTACCTAAAAGTAACCTATTCACTCTGGACTTAAAGACTCCTAGGTTGTAGTTGTTGTTATTATTACGAAATAACCTTTTAATTAAAATACAAATGTACGAATGATCCCAAAGAAACCCGGAAACCCACACTCAAGTTAGAACTCATACCGTTATAATTATAATTTGTAATCAATAAAGTACTCGTAAAGTTATTGATGAACATTATGCACGCTGACCCGAAACTTTGTTAAGTTACAACTTAAAACACACATGAAATTAACTTGGATATTAACTTGTGTGGATTTTGTTAAGGGGATGCTTGTTGGAAGCTTAAATTCAACTTGCACGGAGATATATTCTTGAGATTATTTATTTTATTGGAGATAACAAATAGTTACACTAAACAACTAACTTATTCAATAACTAGTAATATGTGTAGAATTCACATTACTAGCAATATTGTTAACCCCTTCAACTAAGCTTGTAGTCTAAGATCCCACTGTAAAACGACCTTCACCGCTGGTTAATGGATGAAAATTATTTTATATCCAAGTAAAGATGTCAATAAATACAATTATTGCAAACGGGTTGTCTAAAAAAAAAATCAGTCCAGAATATGATTAATTAACAATTATAAAAAAAAATTCACTGTTTTGGTTAATAGACAAATTCCATACCAATCGAAAGTATGAAGCCCATAGAATTTGTAAACATTAGGTTGACTATTTTTTCCCGTCACTACTCTTGGGTAGGCAGGTTTAAACAGGTAAATCGATACTTGTAACTTCGACCGGTCTGGTTAATGAATTAAAGTTAAATGAAAATAAAGATTATTTCATTAGGAACACGGTAGTATAGGGTTGTCTGCGAAAAATCAGTCCTGAATTCCGGTTGTCGAGTTTAAAAAGTGAAATATTGCTACATAGTTTAGATTGAATTTAGTTAAAAAAGACTTTCACGGCTAAATTGTTTTGATGTTACTTCTTAGGAGACCTAAGAAACATCGAAAATATCCAGTTTAGGCTGACACAAAAAATTACGTTTAAATATTGTGTTATTTAAGAAAATACGCCTTGTACTTTATAAAAAATAATTTAATAAAATAATTATATGTTGCAAATGCTTTTATAATTTTTTATTTTTATTTTTTCTATTGATAATAGACTCGCATTTGACCACCATCTCACCTGATGATGAGTGATGATGTAGTCGAAGATGGAGCACGCTTGCCTAGAAGTAACCTATTCACTCTTGATGGTTATAGCGATCAGAAAACACAGACTCCGGCGGGAATTCCACTCCTTAGCCGTACGCATAATGAAAGTATTCCCAAAACGTTTTGTGCGTATGGGTGGGAAAACACCACTACACAAGGAAAATTTTTTTTCCTTGTGTAGTGGTGTTTTCAAAAAGAAATAATTATTTTAAGTACCCATTTTATTTAACACAACGTACACAACAATATACTAAAAATATAAAATAAGCTGTGAAAGAAAATCAAGAATAAGCTGTGAAATTTAACACTTACTTAATTTTACAGCAATTCCAACAAAGCACTTTCCCTTAACAAATCTCCTATTTTAACCGGTCATTACGAACATGTGACGGGCGCCGAGCTAAATCATGCTCTGTCTCGCTCACTCGCTCAGGAACAGAGCGAGAGAGAAGCTAACGTAGTAACATATTGAGTGAGTTAATGTTTTGTCGCTTTTCTTGCGACTGTTTAGTGCGGGGTGAAAATGTTAGCGAGAAAACAACTCTTGAATTCCAAAGTCTTTTTCTTTATTGATTATAGGCTCGCGTGCGACTACCATCTCACCTGATGGTAAGCGATGATGTGGTTGAAGATGAAGCACGCTTACCTAGATGAAACCTATTCACTCTTGACTTAAAGACCCCCAGGTTATAGCTATCAGGAAACACAGACTCCGGCAGGAAATTTCACTCCATAGCTGTAGGCACAATGAAAGTATTCCCCGAACGTTTTGTGCGTATGGGTGGGAAATTTGTTTAAATAATTTTGACAAAAAATCGTATACGTATCTAAACAACCTCATTTTTTTTTTTGTAAAAGGCGCGTCACCGTGCATTCGGTAGTTACGGTTAGGGCATTTTTATTCCACTTCCTGCAGTTAGAAATTACAGAAATACAGCTTTTCTTCAAAAAATGATATTTTGTGTTAATTATGAGGATGGGTCGACGATACGCACGGACAAGTGAAACGATTGCTGGTTAGTAACGCACTGCTTTATTGTAATAGATGACGCTAACGTATTGCGCGCGAGGAGGGGCGCGCATACACAACATTTTGCTTTGTTATTAACTAACACTTGTTAGTACCGAGTAGTCTATTTTTCTTAAATTTAAACTAGATGAGGCTGGTGTTTCGTAACTGATTACCCTGAGAAGAAACATCGAAAAAAACTCAGGGAACAATGCCTCTTTTACTAGGAGTTTAGCTAGTAGTATGTCGGAAGCCAAACGCGCTGCTTTCTGGCTAATAATATATTTTACTTTTGGTAATTTACTTTAAAATTGATTACATTTCGAACAACAACAAAAAATGACAAATATAATCAGGCCAAAACCTATGATGTATATAAATTGTTATTATACAATATGTTAACTAACAGAAGGCGTTCCCGTTAATCCGCAATAGTATAGCATCCATACATGCTAAAAACATATTACCATTCGAAAACAAAATGTTTTATTTTTTTTTAACACTACAATATTCACTAAAAATGTTGAATTGATACGTAAAAGAAACACTCTGTACACGCGTACTTGAAGGACGGCAACGTCGCAATTTATTTATGAATGACGTGTGCGGCGACCTAATTGATGTGCTTATACTGTATACTACATACTGTATATGTTATAACATGATTTAAACGTCATATAATTGCTTTGTGAATAAATAAATATCAAAAATGTTAAGTGAGTGTGTTCTCTCCTATTATGAAGCAGTTTTTGCGGAGGGTGATGGGTACTAACACTAGATAATAAGCTATTAGGTACGAGGTACTAAACTTCTATGTATTTATAGTTCGAAATAAAAAGATTGATTGATAAACAAATAAATGTTAGTCAGCTAGGCAACACCGGCCTAGTCTAGATTAAATTTAGAACGAAAGAAAAATCAACCAATTTGCAAAATAAATATTATTTAACAAAATAAAATTCTTACAAAAGTGGAGCCCCACCCTCTAAATAACTGAGGTACCTAATCTTCTCACACATGACTGTTCTAAACTTTGTTTATTTAAACAAAAACAAACAATATAAACACGTCATTATTATGTTAATCAATACTTACCCCACAATTAATTAATCTATACTAATATTATATAGCGGAAAAGTTTATTTGTTTGAACGCGATAATCTTTGAAATTACTGAGTGGATTTGAATGAAATTAAGTATACAACGTGTAATTTAAAGGGTATATACATACCAAGTGCAAGGCTTCTTTGGATGATAACAAACGATATGGCCATGGTTTTGTAATCCTATGTCTGCATGTGTGGAACTTATTAGAAATTTCAATACATTGATACCAGAGACCGAATTTTTCAAATTAAGAAGAACGAAGAGAATTATCGTTTTATTAGCAAGTGACGTGGAAAGTGATGACCCTCATAGTGCTGTGACACGTTTGTTATTACTGGTATTCAAGAAACATATGAAACCAATAATTTGGGGTCAATTCTGTGAGTCAATCTGAAACTGTGCATAGAGACTCCATACCAGATGTTGTCTTCAGTCCTTTTGGATAGATATGGGGTTTCCGTTACACGTTGTAGAAGTAGTCACAATAAAGTCAACGGGAGCGAAGCCCCGCGCAATTGCTAGTCCTATTCTACATCTTACTTCTTATCTTACTTCTTACTAATCTTCTTACTTCTTACTATCTTACTCTTACCTAATATTATAAAAGCGACCTGCCCCGGCTTCGCACGGGTGCAATGTTTATATTAAATATACCATAGAATGTCTTTATATACATCGTTGACAGCCTTTTTGTCATTCGACATACATGTTCTCTTTAGTAATCACTCTTGAAAGTGCGACACATAATTTACCATGGGAAAAACATTCAACGCTCAAATCTAAGCAACATAGGCACGCGCGCCGCGACCTCTATGTCCTTGCATTTTAAATCTGTAATATCTTCGAAAATGTTTATTTAAATTATATTCTGTAAAGGGCAATATTGATTTATATTAAATGCACAATGTATTTATGGTACTTAATTGGATAAGGATTAATGCTGAATAGGGTAGTTTCCTGTGTTACAAAATAATTATTTTATTTGGTCCATTACTTAGATTTTTAAAAAATATTGGTCATGTATTTTTTGGTTTTTCACGTCAAGAAAAATTCACAAAGATGGAAAGCTTCAAAGTACAGGAGTGGGGGCTGCTGACGTCACACATTGCTAAGAATTATACCGAGGTGTGACGTCACGCGAAATTTCAACTCACTGTATCGTCTTAATTTTTCAATTACGTGATGAAATAAAAAATACGTGTCCAATGTTTTTTGTTAAACTACGTGACGGACTAAATAAAATATTTTAGGAAACTACCCTATTGCTTAAAATCTCTTCGTAAAATATGCTTGTATTTCTCGTAAAAAGTAAAGGATAAAAAATGGTTGTTGTGGGTTATCTATAAGAGATAGACAGATGCCATCGAGGACATTTTTGTTGACCTTTGTAAGGTGTACACTACTGTGGTACATTATTTTGATCTATCTCGTAGGGTTCAGCCAGCGTTTGCAAAGCAAGCGCAAAAAAATGTGTATATTTGCGACATCACATTAGAAACCTCAAAAATTATCAGTGTTCCTCTACTATATTATGCATGTTATATACTTGAAAATCTTCCTATTGAATCACTCTTTCTATTGAAAGAAACTGCATCAAAATCCGATGCGTAGTTATAAAGATTTAAGCATACATAGGGACAGACACAGGGAAGCGACTTTGCTTTATACTATGTTAAGATGTGAAAGTATGTGAGGATGTATGTATGTTTGTTGCTCTTTCACGTAAAAACTACTGAACGGATCCGAATGAAATTTGGTGAGTAGATAGTTGACATCTTGGTATAACATATAGCCTCGGTGGCCTAGTGGTTGCAAGCGCGACTGCTAAGCAAGAGGTATCGGGTTCAAATCCCGGGTCAGGCAAAAAAGTACTATTAGGTTTTTCTGTTAGAAATTTCTCAGTAGTAGCCTGGAGTTTGGAAGTTGGTGGTGTGATAACCCCCGTGCCTCGGTAAGCACGTTAAGTGGTTGTTCCTGTACCTGATCTGTCTCCGGTCGTGTCGGCTTGCCGTCCCATCCGACTATGAGAGTAAAGCAACAGAGTGCACCTGTACCTGCACATACTTGTGCACTATATCTCCTGCGCAGATTGCAAATCAATTATGAGACTAGCTGCCCTGGCCGAAAAATCGGTTGGGAGGACTATACAACGTGTAATTTAAAGGGTATATACATACCAAATGCATGGCTTCTTTGGATGATAACAAACGATATGGCAAGGGTTTTGTAATCCTAAGTCTACGTGTGTAGAACTTATTACAAATTCCAATACACTGATACCAGAAACCGAATTTTTCAAATTAAGAAGAACGAAAAGAATTTTCGTGTTATTGGCAAGTGACGTGGAAAGTTATTGACCCTCGTAGTGCTGTGACACGTTTGTTATGATTAGTATTCAAGAAATATATGAAACCAATAATTTGGTATCAATTCTTTGAGTCAGTTATTTTGTGCTGAAACTGTGCATAGAGACTCCATACCAGATGTTGTCTTCAGCCCTTTTGGATAGATATGGGGTTTCCGTTACACGTTGTATATAACATATAGGCTACGTTTTATCCCGAAATTCCCACGGGATCGGGATTTACACGGGAAAAACTTCCCACGCGGGCGAAGCCGCTGGCACAAGCTAGTTATTAAATATAATTAATCCGAAAACCTATATAAAATCGTAAACATAATTTACCTATGATTGAAACACAAAATACAAAACCCTCACATTTATCAGTAAAATTCGTTATATTAAAAAAATCTCATTTATCTTATTACTTACAATTAAACTTTTGTCATCCTTCTTATAATAAACTACTATTGCCATAAATTTTAAAATAAAATCTATGTTTTTTTTTTGCATTAGCAATCTATTATGTGTGCTAGACTACTTATATACGCATAGATAGCAGAAATTGAAAAATTCTTTAACAAAACACTCATTCTAATTTCAAACTCCAGAAAATTATTTCGCTCTCGCTACAACAGAAACCATAAATTAAAAAAAAAATCGCTTGTACCTGCGTACCTCTAAAACATAATTAAACAAAATAAATTGATTCCCCCTTGAGTAAGCCTCTATTTTATGGGACTTACTGACTTACATAATTACACGGAGCTGATAGATATGCCATTCATAAGACGACAATGTAATTACACCTTTATAAGTGCCAGGTGGGATTGTGTGTGCGTAGCTTTATGTATATCTATGACCACGTTTAGTGAGAGAGGTCTCAATTAATGGAGGAGGTGCCTATTTAAAGGGTGGAAAATTTATGTTCGTTTACGTTCTTTTTTGGGATATAAACAATTAGGGCTAATTTCTTAAATAGTTAGATACTTTTGACTTTGTAAAACGAATATAAAAATGACAATTGAAAAATCTAGAAGTAATCGATTCGTTTTATTGTAGTAATAACTATATTTATTTCATGTCTATGTAGAATCCACTCTATCGTAGGAATAGGTTACTATTTAGGGGTATTCAACTAATAAGGAAATTGCGTTATTAGCACAAAAAACTATGTAAGATGTATTTGTGGGATACAGGAAACACATTCATGAAACCCCCGTGTCAGGAGAAAATCATGATACAGGCGATTAACGAGACAGAATTAAATAAATACCTTAATATTAATAGTTGAAGCAAAAACTTTTCACAAAACTACGACAAAGGATGAAATTCGGCACAGATACAGTTTATAATTTTATATGGAGAAAGAGTGCATAACATTTTAATATTTAGACAAACTATGGTTTAATGTCGACCAATGAGCAACCGCTATTTTTTATTAATCATCCTCTTACACGTCATAAAATTAAATGGGATCAACATTGTTATTAAAATAAATGTAGAATGTAGGTTTTTAACAGTAAAGCTTTTGTTAACCCTTAACTTGACAAAGTTTTTGATGACATTTTTATTTTATTACTAGTACTCACGCGGGGCTTCGCTCTTGTGGATTCTATCACGGTAAAATCTTTAAGCTACTTCCATACCAAATTGCATCCAAATCCACCCAGTACTTTCGAAGATTAGCGCGTTCAAGCAAACAAACAAACACACTTTTCCGCTTTATAATATTAGCATAGAT
This sequence comes from Tholera decimalis, assembly GCA_943138885.2. Classification (NCBI taxonomy): domain Eukaryota; kingdom Metazoa; phylum Arthropoda; class Insecta; order Lepidoptera; family Noctuidae; genus Tholera; species Tholera decimalis. Next base: position 23,582,059 of record OW964578.2, on the reverse strand, counting down.
TTTCATATATTTGGGTTTATATGATGTGATGTATTGACATTTAAAAGCTGCTTTTATAAGTTTTGTTTTTATACTATGTATCTAATAATGCACACTACCAAGTTGTTAAAAATTCGTTTTGTCAGACCCGTGTGCACTATAGAATACATTGCTCGGTTTGTAGTACCTACGTAATATATCCAATTTTACTTACAACTGCAACTAATCTGACATGGAAAATAAGCTATGTTTTTAATGCTTTTTTTAAATTATTATTTGTTTTTTTTTGTTTTTTAATTTATTTCCGTAACTACCAGTTTTTTATTTGTACGGCGTTTTAGTTAAGGGAATGCACTGGCTCCTGTCATACAGTTTCCAACTAGTTCAGGAGCCACGGAACTTCAATTTAAAATGTGTACCTTATTTGGCAATAAAGAATTTATTTAATATATTTATTTATTTATTTTATTATTTAAGTACACACAGTAAAATACATTAAGATAAACATAATTATAATATCTGAGTACAAAGGTACTGCTTATTTCTTAAGAAATTTCTTCCAGCAGACCTGCATATATTTAATATTAAAAAAAAATATTTAATCCGTGCCAAATTTCAAATGTATTATAAACTTAATAAAAATATTATTTTTTCTTAAACTAGCAGTTGTGCAATTCGCCCCAGTGAACTTTATCCCAATAAAAACATAACGTCCCTTCTATTACAGTCAGGTAAAAAGTCATACCATCCAAGTCCATCCAGTAATTTCGAAAATTACCGCGTAACAAACAAACTTTTCTGCTTTAGTATAGACTATAGAAGTGCTCTATAGTTTTACAAATTCAAGTGAAAGTAATACCAAAACTATCTGTAGCAAGCGCTACATCTAGATTTTCCTCATCGTAATAACGGCAACAAGAAAATTTTTAATCTACGAGGTGCCTCAGGGATGCTATTGTCCACAACAGACAGACGGACCGTACCCCTTTGTTGCTTTTTATTATATACATGTATTTGTGAAAGTAGGTAGGCTTGGCGTGGGTCGGTTTATTTGGCGCGGAGTGTAGTGTAAGTGTTTTTTTAGTGAGCAGTTTAGTTAATGTGTGGTTAATAATACGGGTAAGTAGAAACCAGAAAATCTGACTATCTGAACAGGCAAAGGGTCAGGCAAAGTATCGTGTTACCGAGCTACAAATACAAATACGTTTATTATTTCACCATGGTAAACAATAAACGTATTAATCGACCCTCCCAAGCACTAACTCGGTAATCGAAAATTCAAAATTTTACAGGAGAAAAGATTGAGTGATTTTATCAAATATGTTTTAACTGGTGGGATTATTGAAGTCACTGATGTAAAATGGAAGCAATTTTTTTGCGAAATGTTTACTGTGTTATTGATATGGAATTTCTTTTATTCAAAACCTAGTTATATAAGAAAAAAAAAACGACGGGTTGCACTCCGGGAGTGCCGGTAGAAGTGAAAACTTGAATATTAACGTTGTGCATTTTTGATATTTTGGAATGGTTAGGGAATAATTTTGCACGAATTGCTTTAATTATCAGTATAAAAGTACTATCATTTATGTGGTAGAATACATTATTTATTTATTGCGCTATCGTACACAAACATGACAATTTATATTACATTAATTTGCGCAGGCATACATTTTCGCCGCGCCATAGAAAGAGAGGGGGATACTTCCTCTCCTACGCCGCGCCGGCTGTCTACTCTCCATCCGTCTTACGAATTTTCGATCAGGTCACGTGTCCTGACGCGAGTTTAACATTTTTTACCCATTACAAAAAAAGTACACAACGCCGCTAAAGAAGTTTTCACTTCAAAAATACCTAAAATTCTATACTTACATAAAATATCATGTGCGTCATGATATCTTTGTAAATAAATCATTAGGAAAAATTTAAAAAAAATTGCTGAGGTGTATTCCAGTCTATAGATGCCAAATTTGACATACAGCATAAAGCCCATAATAGCAAATTACCGAGTTCTTGGTTGGGGGGGTCGATTTGTTTTTGTAGCTCGGTAACACGACACTACCGTAAGGTACTATCGTGTTACCGAGTTACGGGCTATAGGGATGTAGAGTTCAGATAGGCAGTCACTGTATGAAAACATTTTTAGTGCTACGTCGGAGCACTACTTTAGTGCTATGTTTGAGCACTAATTTAAATGAAATTAAGAGATTATTTATAAGGTAGCGGAGATTTACTTTAGACAGCACTTTGGAGAATAAGTTAGGGAGAGCAATGACAAGGCGTGAAGCCGCAGTAATGAATGTGGAATAAATGTTCTTTATTAAAACAGAATTGTGTATATATAATAGTAGTGTTTACATTAGTTTAACAGTGGTCACTGTGGGACGGCGCGGCCCTCCACCCGCGTCTTATACAACGTCATACCAAGTGCATGGCTTCATTGGATGATAACAAACGATATGGCAAGGGTTTTGTAATCCTAAGTCTACGTGTGTAGAACTCATTACAAATTCCAATACACGGATACCAGAGACCGAATTTTTCAAATTAGGAAGAACGAAAAGATTTATCGTGTTATTGGCAAGTGACGTGGAAAGTTATTGACCCTCGTAGTGCTGTGACACGTTTGTTATGATTGATAGTCAAGAAATATATGAAACCAATAATTTGGTATCAATTCTTTGAGTCAGTTATTTTGTGCTGAAACTGTGCATAGAACACTCCATACCAGATGTTGTCTACAGCCCTTTTGGATAGATACGGGGTTTCCGTTACACGTTGTATAACTGTTTACATTATATTTAATTTATAGTATTTATAATTATATTCCTTTGTGTATTGTATGAGCGATTGGTTATCAAAGTGAAGGGTATGCTACGTATGCTACACATTAATACTCAGTTACATTCGGTTAGACGTGAGTGTGTTGACACTTGGAAAAAGGCTAAGTAGATGTGAACCTTTGGGTGTGTATGTTTGTGTTGTAATCAATGGTTGAACAGGACTGGATGAAAATTGCCACAAAATTTCCACAGATAACAGTCTGGAATAACATATAATAACTATTTTTACTTACCATCAGGTGAGATGGTGATCAAACGCGAAACAATTATCAATAAAAAAAAGTGTATGTGAGAAATTTCCACGCGAATGATACAGGCGCAAGAGCTAGTATACGTTATAATTATACAATACAATAATAATTATAGTATACACTAGCTTTTGCCCGCGACTTCGTTCGCGTAGGAGGGTTTTGCCACGTAAAATCCCGATCCCGTGGGAATTCCGGGATAAAAAGTAGCCTATGTGTTATTCCAGGATGTAAACTATCTAACTGCCAAATTTCACTCAGATCCGTTTAGTAGTTTTTGCGTGAAAGAGTAACAAACATCCATCCATCCTCAAAAACTTTCACATTTATAATATTAGTAAGAAGTAAGATTGGTAACGATGCTCTGGTCAAGTCAAAGCTCATTGAATGTAACCTACTTGAAGCCAGTGTTTCCTAGCTGACTAATCTGAGAAGAAACACTAAACAAATGTCGCAGTCAGTCGCAGTCATCTGGTTGGATCTGCTATTTGATTGAATGACTAGCGCGTTCATTGAATTACGACATTTAACCCATTAGGGACTGAGTTTTTGAAATTCAAATTTTGTTGTTTTATGTTTGTATTTGAGTTAAATGATGACCAGATAATACTATTATGACTAAAAAAAATAATCATAATCTCCCAATTTTGAGTTTTAGACTGTTGCCATATGGCAACGCTAGGTCAAACGAGGTACAATATTTTGCTGTTTCAAATAAATAAGCTTTTAAATATTTATTTTATTTATTTAGTACATATTCATAAAAATACATAGGTAATTACTTAGAATGATAATTTTCGAAACATTTAATACATAAACCAACGTCACATTTTGAACATATAACTCTTCCAATAGTTTTACAGTCAGCTCCAACACATCTGCGTTTCTTTTCTACTGATTTTTGAAAGTGATTTTCTCCGTCATATCTTATGCCTTCCAAAACCCTAGACCCACATCTCGAAGTAGATGGTCGACCACCAGACTTAGGAGGGATTCCATACTTTTTCAAGTGTGTTTGTACTATCTCACGATGAAAATTCAGCTGCGAAATATCCTTTCCCGATTTGCGCATAAGGATCCAGGCGTTGTTTATTGTAACATCCACAAGCCACGTAAAAATAGGCCACCACCATTTTTTGCCAAGAATTCCAATCCTGTAATTATTCACATGAGCGTCCATGAGGTCTGTCCCTCACATGTACTGATTATATACCGCTATAAGATTGGGTCTCGGTACTTTTATTTTTTGTTGGCTGGCTTTGGAATACCGATCCGCCAAACCCACAGGATTTACTTTGTGGTCGGTAGACGCAACAGTCACAACTGAGTTATCCATCCACCGTACTACAACAACATCGCCTTGACAGGCATATTCGTATGACCCTCTTGCTCTTTTTTTCATAGATTCAACTTTGGCAATTGGGCATTCTTTTGGCACTCTGTTCTGGCGAAGTGTGCCTGTTCCCCCGTAACCCATGGCTTTCAAGTGAATCAAAAGTGGAAGACTCGTAAAAACATTATCAAAATAAAACTGAAGTTTTTGTTTTTTCATGACTTCAGGCAATTCATTGATCATAGAAAGCATAGGTGCTGTTGCTTTGCCAATTTTTTTTTTCATTTTCTTTATTGGCACCTGGGATAGCACCCTGATACACTTCAAAGTTGTCCAAATATCCACTACTCCCGTTCAAACACCAACACTTGTATCCAAACCTTATAGGTTTATTTCGAACGAGATTCATCGTCGTCGTCTTCATTCCTGTTCTGCGACATAACTTCTGCACCAGCCAAAAGTTGTCTGCCTGTCAAATTTTCTATCATGCCCCCTGAATCTTCATCAGCAGAATCCTCATCAGTATTTTCAGCCACTTCAGGAGGCTCAATATATATATTTTGCAAATCATCGTCAAGTTCTTGTTCCAATAAATCTGTAATTTCATGTAACTTCACACTAAAAAATGAAAAAACACTTTTAGGAAAAATGTACCCATAATGACTTAGCGTTGCCATATGGCAACATACAAAATACCTTCCGTGACGTCAAATCTACATAAAAAATTATATACCTTATAGTATTATTGTAAACTTGAGATGTGTCTGAACATTTATTCGTCAAAGAAAAAATAAAAATCTACGCGAAATAGAAATAAGTGAAACTTACGTATTTTTGTGCTCCATTTCTGCGAACTTTTTGACAACCAATAAATGAATCAACCACTACCCACAAACTTGAAAACGGAATGAGCACAAATCATTTCTTATCTGTGACTTGGATATCTAACTTTATATTGTCATAACAAAAGATTAGCTGAGGTTGTTAGTTTTGGATATATGATCTGTAAATTAAAACGACCGCTCACGTTGCCATATGGCAACGCTAGTCACTAATGGGTTAATTGAATGACTAAAGGTCAAGTCGTTGAATCTAATGTTCAACGTCTTGACTGAACGTCATTTAGTGAAGTCGTTAAATTCTGAAGTCCCTTCACGGTTTTAAGAGCACTGGTGATGATGAAAATAACAAAAATTTATATGCCTGCCTGGGTTTGAACCCACGACTAGCAAATTTGGAACTCGTTTTAGTTCGCTTTCCCGGTATTTTAGTTTTCAAAGTAATTTTGTTTTATACATTTAAATCATTTCGATTGTCTACCACTTTTGTGTTGTAGAATGTGCCCACTATTACGTATATTACACATGTTAATCCTCAAATATACTCAATACATAGTGTAACAAATTAGACACCCCGTCTGAGGTATATAATTAGAATATTATTAATTATAAGTCTAAAACAACATCCGTAACTAAATAAATTGAAACCAAACCTGGACATGTTTTATAAAATAGTAATCCTTATTAAACGCAAAACGTATCTGCGTCATACTGTATCCTTACGCCGACACATACACTCATGCAATGTTAGCGGCCGACAGGCACACGAGCGAATTTCCTTAAATTAAGGATTGTATTAATTTGTCATGATACTGTATTTCCATTTTAAGTTAAATGAATGATTTCACCGTCACAAACACCTATTTTTTATGAAGGAAATCGATCAGAAGCCGATTCTGAACCAACTAGTTTCAGGAATTGCGTTTATTCTGTTACACGTTGTATAACTCAACTCGTCTTTCATTCAACGCGCCTCACAATACATGGCGACCCTGCCAGCCGTCTGGCTCTGTGTCTTTGATCTGGTTATTTAAACTTCCTACACATATAAATGTATAAAGGTGGATTTAATGCAGTACATGTTTTTTATTTAAGAGCGTGGTTGGTTCCATAGTTGAACATGGGAAGCGATTGTCAAAAATTTAAATAATATATAACTTAAAATAGGCAAATAGGTTCATATTTGAAAATTGAATATTCTTTGAAAAATAAATTCAACAATCTGCTTTTTCCTTAAGTACGTTAAATAATTATGCTATCGTAAAAGTGGCATATTGTTGATGCTACTTCTGCCTGTAATACAGGATTATTCCTAGTACAGGCATTATATTGGAAGTCCTACTATTTTATTTTTTTTATAGATACATGTTAGGTAGTACAACACTACCTCTTATTATTTATGTGTAGCAACACTGGCTCTTGTTTTCCTGTTCCTACAATGGTCGATGCACCATGCCTTGATATAATACTTTATAAGATTAATTAATAAAGACATAAGACTTACTGGTGAGTTCGATATTCCATCGTGTCTCTGAAGACGCCCTGCAGCCGCTCCACATATCACGTCATCCCATCCACGACAAACAAACCTTACATGGTGTCAGAAGTAAGGCTGGACGACGCTGTACAAGGTACCTTAATCAAGTACATAATTGAAACAAAATGGCCGGGGACAACGATAATAAGCCACCACAGTCGATTCAAAAAATCATCAGTAGTCACATTTCGCCACTCGAAATGGGTAGTAACAATATGCCGTTAGCGTGGAAAAATTGGTTAATTCAGTTCAAGATATACCTACGAGCGAATAACTTAGAAAATGAGAATGACGCAAGAAAAGTCGCTATACTTCTTCATTTCATAGGACCAAACGCGCTGACTACATTTTACTCATTCAATGTAGATATAGATACAGTGAGTTTCCAGACACTGACCGATAAATTCAATCAACATTTCTTGCCACAAATCAACGTGACCATGGAGCGTCATAAACTTTTCAACAGACGACAAGGTGTCAACGAATCTATCGATAGTTACATTACGGATCTGAAAAATATTGCCAAACAATGTGAATTCATATCGCTTGAAGACAGCATCCTTCGGGACATTTTCAGTTTGAATCTGAATGCCAGTAATCAGTACATCAAAGAAAAGATACTGACGGATAAACCAGATACGACAGACAAAGCAGTGACGTTAGCTAAAAGCATGGAAGCTACAAGACAACAGGCTAAAACATTGGAAGAACCACTCATAGGCCAGGTCTCCAAATCACATAGTCGAAGCAAAGTCAAGTCTAAGCCTGGAGTTAAACGTTCCCAGTCACAGTCATCAGCAACTAGCAATGCCACTTGCCAGAGGTGTGGTCAAATACACAGGTTCAGATGCCCAGCTAAAGGAGTGAAGTGTAAGAAGTGTGGGAAGTACAATCATTTCGCACAAGTGTGTAAAAGTGTAAATAACATAAACATGGACATGTCTCAAAATTGTAACAATAATGATTCTAACAAAAATAACCTATTTGTGGGCACAATTTGTATAAATACAGTCAATACACAGTCATGGAGGGCAGAACTCATGATAAATAATCGCGCTGTAGAATTCATTCTAGATACAGGTGCAGATACCAATATTCTTTCAGTGAAAACATTTGAAACACTACACATACCAACAGACATGATACAAAAAAGTAGTCATAGGTTATCTTCATTCAGTGGTGATATTATACCAACTGTCGGTCAATGCAACTTAATCGTTAAACTTAACAATAACAGATACACAGTAAACTTTCATGTTGTTGATTTAAATTGTCAAAATATTATAGGCAGGGACACATGCAAAATACTTAACTTGATTAAAAGAGTCTATAAGGTTGATTTTGTACCTCAGCTTCCTCAGGATTTGACAAATGGTATAGGGTGTATTACAGATTTAGAAGTCAAGCTCAAATTGAAGCCAGATGCCAAACCAACTGTCTCAGCATGCAGACGAGTACCTTTTCAATTAAGGGAACCTCTCAAAAAAGAACTGGTGGAGCTGGAGAAACAAGACATCATACGCAGAGTTGAAGAACCAACGGAGTGGGTAAGTCCTATAGTTCTGACTACTAAAAGAAATGGTCAAATCAGGCTCTGCATAGACCCAAATAAACTCAATGAAGCCATTATGAGACCTCACTATCCATTGCCAACAATAGATGAAATTAAATCAGAATTAGCAGGGTCAAAGTATTTCACAACATTAGATGCTAATAAAGGCTTCTGGATGTTAAGGTTATCAGAAGAGTCTTCTAAGCTGTGCACGTTTATAACTCCATTTGGTCGTTATAAATTCACACGTTTACCTTTTGGTATCAGTTCGGCACCAGAAATCTTTCACAGTGAAATGGTCAAAAGGTTCAGTGACATTGAGGGGGTTAAAATTATGATGGACGATTTTTTAATATACGCTAAAGATATAAAAGAGCATAATACTATTCTACAAAAAGTAATTGATAGGGCACGTTCTATAAACTTAAAATTCAATGCAGATAAGTGTAAAATTTTAGCAACAGAAATCAAATATCTAGGTCATATCTTTAGTCAGGATGGGGTTCGAGTTGATCCTTCCAAAGTGGAAGCAATTATGAACATGCCCAATCCAACAAATATCACAGAACTACAGAGATTTCTTGGTATGGTGAATTACTTAAGACCTTTCATTAAGAATTTATCAGAAGAAACTACAAATCTAAGACAATTATTGGGAAATAAAAATGAATGGATCTGGACACAAAAGCAAGACTTAGAATTCTGTAAAGTCAAGAATCTAATTAGTTCATCACCAGTTCTCACATATTATGATCCTAAAAAAGAATTAATACTCTCTGTAGACGCCTCAAAAGACGCTTTAGGAGCTGTAATTTTACATGAGCAGCAGCCCATAGCTTATGCATCAGCATCTCTCAGTACCTGTCAACAGAACTATTCTCAGATCGAAAAGGAACTTTTGGCTGTTCTTTATGGTTGTACCAAATTTCACCAATACATATATGGTAGAAAAGTAACCGTTGAAACAGACCATAAACCATTAATTACTCTGTTTAAAAAGCCACTATTCGACATTCCAGCAAGACTGCAGAGAATTATGATGAGGTTGCAACCCTATGATCTAAACGTACTGTACAAACCTGGTAAATATTTGTTCATTGCAGACACACTTTCAAGAGCAGCACTACCAGTAGGTGCACTGACAGATTTAGAAGAAGATCTCGACCTTCATGTTAATCTTGTATTCTCAAACCTAACAGTAAGTCCAAAAAAGTTACTTGAGATTCAGGAAAATACTAAAATAGATCCAACTTTAAGTAAAGTTATTTCTTTTTGTCAAAATGGTTGGCCAGAACATAAAAAGTCAGTAAATCAGTCAGTCAAACCATATTTTTCTTTAAAAGATCAATTACATGTGATAAATAATATTCTATTCAAAGGTCACAACATAGTAATTCCAGAAAACATGAGGGAATATATAATAAAATTAGTTCATGAAGGTCACCAAGGTATAAATAGCTGCATACGCTTAGCTAAAACAACAGTCTATTGGCCTCAAATTAATAATGATATTGAGAAATACATTAACCAATGTCATGTTTGTCTAACATTTCGCAGAAATAATTCAAAAGAAACTCTTATTCATCATGATTACAAAATGCTACCTTTCAGCAAAGTAGGCATAGATATTTTTGAAATAGATGGTCTGAAGTACTTAATAGTCATAGATTATTTTTCTAAGTACATAGAGCTTGCATTATTAACGCCAGACTCAACTTCAAAGACAGTCATCATTCATTTGAAATCAATCTTTGCTAGACATGGTATTCCGGAAGTTATGAATTCAGACAATGGACCTCCCTTTAACAGTAAAGAAATTAAAGACTTTACTACAGCATGGGGAATAGAACACACAACTTCTAGTCCATATTTGAGCAGATCAAATGGTATGGTAGAAAGGGCAATTGGTACTATTAAAACTTTATTGAAAAAATGCAAAGCCGATAACACAGATCCTTATTTAGCACTACTTATGTATAGGAGTACACCAAAACAAACAGGTTATTCTCCATCACAGCTATGCATGTCAAGACACTTACGTACAAAATTACCTTCACCAGAACTTTCACTTACACCTCGCACTGTTAATACCAAAAACTTAAAGAAAAACATTAAAAAACAACAACTTAAGTCATCACTTTATTACAACAGAGATACAAAGCCACTATCAACACTACAACAAGGTGACAATGTTTACTTTAAACACAAACCACAAGGCACTTGGATACCAGGTGTAGTAGCACAAAAGGATGTTCATCCACGCAGTTACATCATCAAGTCTCCTCAAGGTGTTTTTCGTATTCTGGCTCGCGTTTGATCACCATCTCATCTGACGGTAAGATGTGGTCGAAGATGGAGCACGCTAACCTAGAAGTAACTTATTCACTCTCGACTTAAAGACCCCACAAACACGGAGCCTATCAAAAACCATTCACCAGTTTATCAACAGGAACTCAGGTGCAACCCATCTCGTATACTTACAGACCACAGGACTCGAGCCAACAATGGGAAAACATCAGACTATCATTACAGTCCTTACAAAGGGACTGGCGAGGTATAAAAAATATCGTCCGAACTCGGTTCAACTTGCACTGTGACAATATACTGTAGTGCAGGAGACGGGGACAGTTTTACTTGTGTCTTCGCTTTCTTAAGCCAACTTTGATGCCTTATTTCAACCTTTTAGGGTTTGATTTTTTAAAAGAAAGTAGTCTGTGTGCGGTTGCGAGACTTTCATTCACTCTAAGGCTAATGCCTGCCGGAGTTGTGGAATGTTCTAACAAGAGCGGCCCCGGAACATAAGAAGAACTTGAAGGAACTAGGTGGGTTTTTAGTCAGTAGAAGTCTGACACTCCCTTCCGCTCCACCTAGACTGGGGGAGGAGTCATTTGATGAATATCACACCCGAAAAAAAGGCTGTCAACTTTCTGCATGCCGAACAATTGGCTCAGCGGAAACTCGCGTAAATTCTCTATGTAATCAGTGTTGTAAGACTGCTTTAGTGAGTTGAGCGTCTTTAAATTATCACACACCTTAAGAAAAACCTGCAATTATTGCTAACTGAAAAATATTATTGTGCAGATGATGAATTTATAATTTAAATTAGAAAATAATTCTATGGAAACTTTTATAATTCATATCACGTGGTAAGAGAATTCAGGTTTCAAGCCAAACAGCTAAGGAGTGGAATTTCCTGCTAGAATCTGTATTTACTGATAGCTATAACCTCTTTCTAGTCTTTAAGTCAACAGTGAATAAACTTTTAGGTACCTACGCGTGCTTCATCTTCGACCACATCATCGCTTACCATCTGTGGGCTTAGTATGACTTTGAAACAGTTTTCTTTTTTCGAAAACTAACGCCTTGTCTCTTTTACATGCACCAAACTTGTAGATGCGTGTGAAAGAGAAAGCGATAGTTTACGAAAACGATAATACTAATGCAAACTACTAGCGTATAGTGGTCAAACGCGAGCCAATCATCAATAACAAAAAACGTCATCTCGTTATTTATAGTTAAAAAACGGGCTTTGATTTTATCAAATCAATGTACAGACGCCACTGTCAAATTTTCCCAATCAACCTTGAACCTAATTTATTTAATATTAAAGTTAAAAATCTATTAAAGGAATTTGACAGATTGTTGTAGCTTGATGTGCTGGCGTCTGTACCATAGGTAGGTATACTAAAAATAAATGATATTCTATTCTATTCTATTCTATCAAATCTTATGAAAATATGGATAGATTCCCTAGCTCCCCAAACGAAATTACGACGAAATCAAAAAAATAAACAAACGCGCAGTCGTTTCGGTTGCACCAGACGCTTCCATTTGCTGCTGTGCACCTTTAAAACGTTTGTATTCCAACTATATATTTGCTCTAAAGGAGGGTAGTCGGAAATATCCTAAGTTTGATAAGGAGTGAGAAACTATGGGGAAATGTAGGCGTGGGAGAAGTGACGTATGTCGTATGTTGTCACTAGCTGTCAGCATGTATAATTATCTTGATTTACAGGATGATTAATATTTTTTTAATAACAATCTTATATATATGAAATATAAGTATATAAGTCCTCTTAACAGATTTTGGCCACAGAGGCCAATATAATCAGAGATTAGTCAGCGTCGCAGGAGATAATTATTAGAATTCAAATTCAAGCTCAATTTCATTACCTAAAAAAATACAATTGGGTCGAAATATTTACACAGTAAGTATACACAAATAAGTAATAAACAATTATTATAACAAAACAAATTCCCTTGCAGATAATGCTACAAAAATACGTTTAATGTCCAAATATCTATATATATAAAAGAAAGTCATGTTAGTTACACTATTTATAACTCAAGAACGGCTGAACCGATTTAGTTGAAAATTGGTAGAGAGGTAGCTTAGAAACAGGAAACAGACATAGGATATTTTTAGCACGGAATTCCAGCGGGATCGGGATTTTTGTAGGAAAATCTCCCACGCGAACGAAGTAAACAATATAAAAAAGCAAGAATTATAAAAAAGTAAAATTATAAAAAAACTACCTATTATGTTGTAGTAACCAGTAACATCACTTTTCCATAACATACTTTTCCAATCCCCTAACCAATAGAAAAATAAACAATAACAAAAAAAAAGAGTTAGTACCGTCTAGTGTCTACAAATCATTTAAGGCCTTCCCCGCACGGGACGCAAGTCTTAAGGTGTCGCGGCCAAGCATGATTTGTAGCTGCCCTTAGAAATATAGGCTGTTATAAGTTTACGAGTTTTCTCATTGGATTCCATAGACGTGATTTAATGTACTTTTGTGGTGTGCAACATGTGGTGTTGTTAAATTGGATGCAATCGATCGATTGGTTTGCCCGAGGGTATCACCGTTTTTTCAGTTGGAAAAATCATCGAATAACTTCTCCCGCTCTGGGAGTATCCGGAGGGAGTGCAGACTCCTACTGATTAAAAACCCACCTTTCCACCGTTAGAACATTTCCGCAACCCCGGCAGGCAAAGGTCCTGTCGGGTCCCTTCAATGCTGCTGACAGCTCTTTGAGGAGCGCGTGGAACATGACGCGTTGTTAACCCGGGCCTAGGCCTTCGCCTATGGTGGCCGGATATCGGCTCGCGATGCCCTATGCCCGCCCGGTGCGTGCGTTCTAATCCCGCACGTGCGTTAGGACATTCCCGCAATCCCAGCAGCTATTGGACCTATCGGGCAATGGTGCTGATAACTCTTTGAGGCGCACAGAGAGGTACAGACGCCAGCACATCAAGCTACAACAATCTGTCAAATTTCTTAGATTTTCAACTTTATTGTTAAAAAAATTAGATTCAAGGTTGATTGGGAAAATTTGACAGTTTCGGGTAGCTTCATGTGCTGGTGTCTGTACCACACGATGTGATGCGTGATATGTTGGCGCTGCTACTAAAGAACGATGACACTGACCTGTTTATATCCCGGGAAAATGTGTAAAATTTCTATGCGGACAAATTCTCGGGCAAGAGCTAGTTTACCCGATAATATTTAGATTAAAATCAAGATAATTCGTATTATGTGAACTTTAATTTGAATACTACAACTTCAATGTGAATTTAAGATAAATGGTTTTCTCAGTTTTGTTAGGGTTTGCTTTGTAAGAGAATGCTAGAAAGTATACAATAAGATTTTAGTAAACTCATTTTACAAGAAAAATATTATTAATAAGTTTTTGATCTTATTTCTTGTATTTTTGTATGCCCTAAACTGAGTCAAATAAATTTGTTTTCTGTCTTTCTTATTTCTTTCATTTACTCAGTGAACAAGACCTGACATATTTGCATAAACATCCATTCAAAATGAATATGCAAATTAATAAAAACAAAACAGCCTGTATACACTTAAGAAGTCCACCAATTGACTCGCTCCTACCTCGAAACATAATGTACCGATATTTATCGCATAAAAGAGGGTAGCTTTCAAATCTACCAACTTACTCAATACTGCTCACAATTTCACCGCAACCGTATTACTTAGTTTATAAGGTTCAAATTCGCTTGCCTAAAATTTACGAAAACGACGACAATATTTTGAACTTTGCTGAGTTAATATAAGGTTGATTTTCAGGTGCGATTTTTTAGTAAACTGAAAATTTAAATTTGTGAAATATATCTATAGGATTTTAAAGTGAATTTTGCATAGATTCTTATAAGTCTGAAATGTGTATCCCATGGTATGTCGTGTTATGATATTTTATGGGTTTATAAGTGTTTTTAGAAGCACTAGTGAGTTATGGGTTTTTGAATTTTTTTTTCTTTGTGCGAGGGTGAATCTATGGTCTGCCGCGGAGAAGGGATTACCTGTGAAGATTACTCAGTTATATCTCAAGGGAATTGTAATGGCAGCTGTAAATATATTTTAGATATGCAAATTTAGTGTTTTCGTACGTAGATATGTAGGTTTTGTTTTTTATACAGAATAGGCTCGCGTTTGATCACCATCTCACCTGATGGTAAGCGATGATGCGGTCGAAGATGGAGCACGCTTACCTAAAAGTAACATTGTTTTTATGGATATACATAATGTCTTAGCTTTTATATTGTAGTGCTAAGACATTATGTTCATAAAAACAATGTTTGGTTGTTTTCCGGCTTTAAAATGTACCTACATCATTAATAAAGTTAGTTTAAGTTATAAAATCAGCTACCAGTGTTAATAAAACAATATCGCGTTACCCAGCTGCATGGTTATAGATATAAGATATGCAGCCACACTATGTAATACAATCTATCGGTTACATTTCGGGGAGTATGCGATGGAATTACGCAATCTAATTCCGCCAAGCCCGTTCCATCTTCGGACTACAAGACAAACGGCGATGCGCCATCGAATGTGTTTTAATTAACCACATCACTCCCTTTTAATTGGTGACCCCGACGTGATTGCGTCCTTCTCACATGCGATAATAATGACATTGTTTCGGTCAGCTGGCACACGTGGTAGGTTTTGGTAATAGTATAGTGTCACTACAATATGTATATCTATACATGTAATTTAAAGGGTATATACATACCCGAAGTGCACGGCATCTTTGGATGATATCAAACGATATGGCAATGGTTTTGTAATCCTATGTCTACATGTGTGCAACTTATTAGAAATTTCAATACATTGATACCAGAGACTGAACTTTTCAAATTAAGAAGAACGAAGAGAAGAAGAGAGAGAGAGAGAAGTGACGTGGAAATTATTGACCCTCATAGTGCTGTCCCAATTGCGTCTAAAAACGGACTATTAGATGTGTAATAGAATTTAATTTTATCGTCTACCTTAAGAGTAAAATATCCCCCAAGTAATTTTCAAGAACGCTTATAGACATAGTTTTGTAAAAGTGGGCACAACCTTATCCGTTCTCATAAGAATGAGTTAAGAAAACATGAATAGATAGAGATAAGAGTTGTAATTTTTTTAATTGTCTGTAGAGATTTTTCTAGTGTCTCACTAAACTGTTTATAGACCACAAATTTTACTAGTAGATAGTTTATAGATAAAGTTGAGACCTTTAAAGAAGTCTTTACTCGTCAAGTTTTTAAACCAAAGTTAACTCAAGACTAACAACTTTAAGTTACATTTGATTTGTAATAGACAACGACACATAATGGCGCAGAACTTACAAGAGTTATTTAAACTTATTATTGTATTGCATCATGGCGTAACAAATTTCTTATTTCACATATATTTATGTTTCAGCTAGTTATTAATGGGTAAACAAGCAAATCTATATGCGATTGAAATTCTATCGTCGATTATTATGTAAACCTCTCTTAAAATAAGAGCGCCCGCTGTAAATGTAAGATTTAATATTTTTTTAACCAAATTATTTCTATAAGGCAATTTTTGAAATTGCATTATAATGTTTCAAATACTCATTTTATTTAAAATATAGTAATTTAAAACATATTAAATGTTTAATTAGATATACTTAATGTAACTATAAAAACATAAAAATAAGCATTATAATATGTAAAGAAAATCATTTGAAGCAAAATTAAGCAATAAAAATGGTGTCAAGATAAAATTTACTAGAAAAACGACAAAACAAAACAAAACAGATTTATGAGTGGTTTAAGATTATCTAGTAACTTGTATCTTCTGTCGTAGAACAATTTCCCGCGTTTTGGAGGAAGTTACTAGAATGTTTCGATTCTGAATCTGAATAATTTTGCAGCTGTTCTTAATTTTTCTTCCTTTTTAAATATTTGCCAATTTTTTGACGAAAGCCACCAGACCTTTTAATTCTTTTTACTGCCTCCATTGCATAAAATCATCCAATTAAAATATGTAATGTAAAATACACTTAATTAAGCCATTTTTAAGAACAAAACCACTAAAAAACGTAATTTTCAAGTTTACACTATAATTTTTTGAGACAAACTGAAAAATACCTATTAAAGTATTTTATCTAGACTGAAGTCTCTTTATAAGCAAACATAAGAGTCCCAATAGATAAAATAGAATTTTCTATCTTAAAATATATCATATTATCTATAAAGTTATTTTAAGTTAGGTACCTTTAGGCTTTATTAACTATTTGTAGAGCATTTTATCTTAAAACATTCAATATACCTATAAAGGTACTTAAAATAAGTATGCTATAGAACAAATGCTTTAAAAATAATCGAGCTCGAGGAAAAAAAACTCTATAAGAATACATTTTCTTTATTGAAACCATCTTTAGAAAGCCCCTATCTAAAGATTAACCATGAATAGACTGTCAACAGACAGATTTGTTTTAAACCTCCAAGACTGTTATGATTGGTATTCAAGAAACATATGAAACCTATAATTTGGTATTAATTCTTTGAGTCACTTATTTTGAGCTGAAACTGTGCATAGAGACTCCATACCAGATTTTGTCTTTAGCCCTTTTGGACAGAGATAAGGTTTCCGTTACACGTTGCATAGGTGTGTGTTTTAATTATATAGTTTATTATTTTGTTTTGTATATAAGTAAATAGTACACCATGGACTACCCAGGATATATTTTCTCCTATGTTAAACCTATCCAAATGTAGTCTGTAAAAGATCGCTATTAGCAATAAGACCGCATATTGTATCACCCTTTTTAGTTTTTAAGTCCTTATTTGATTTTGTTATGATGTACAATAAGGAGTGTACCTTTCTATCTTTGAAAACAAAAAACAAACACAGCCCGTCAAAATGTAGACACAACATCAAAATGTCGTCCAGTCAAATGGCACAAAGACTGAGCTAGGTAATATTTTAAAGGCTTCAAATGAGTCTGGCGACTAATACATCATGCAGACAAAGGGAAGGGGGCCGGCAGATATAATACAGACTACAATGATCTGTACTGAGAGGAAAAACAATGAGAAAGTGAGGGTAGTCGGCGAGACGAGCATTGGCGTCGAACATTCATTTTTGTTGATAATTTTCCGTCGACCTCTGAGTTTGTTTGGGCATTTCTTCTCAGAGTAGATAGCTAGGCTAAAGACTAGCTAGCATCGATCACATCTAGTCTTATATATACAACGTTGATAAAAAGGAGAGGCATTAAATTAAACCATATACTAAACGTACCTACGGTTAAACTGAAACAATGAAAATCAATTTAATGAGAAAAATAAGAAAATACTTTTTAAAAGAACTTAAATAGCTGAATAATCAAACTAAAACGTAAACAGTTTAATTTGACTGAAAATTGTTTGCCTAAGGAGTACCAATATAAAACATAAAAAAGCAACGAAGTACGCAGCAAGACATCTGTTTCTTTGTACAACACGATGAAAAAAATACATTTTACTTCACTATCAAGTCACGCGAAGTAACGGCCAACACAAAGTGTGCACACTGTACGTCAGTCCTAGTCGCCACCCTTAGTCAAGGGTGTATATTACAACGAGTGTTCAACGAAGGGAGAAATACACAAGCGATTTGTAGGTCAGACTTGATTGAAAATATTAATTGTATTAAATTTAATCTGGGGCTAAATCGATCGGAAAAGGACTTGTGTTATAGTCTAGTAAAAAAATGTTTAAAATACAATTTGCTTTTGGTGGTTTTTTAGGATGATTTTCTCATTATCAAATGACTCCCGGTGTGAGTGGAGCGGAAGAGTCAAAGGAAAAAAGGTACGCAATGGTATAATGTCATCTCCAAAGGACAACCTACAGTCTCAGAATACATAAAGAACCCCAGAAGCTGTGAGCGCGCATAATACTGAATCAGTTGTTCTTTGAACGTCATATCGCGTGACGTGTTTTACCGGAGTCCAATTTATTTAAATTATGACGTCTTGTGTCGTTCCTACCTGTAAAAATGCAGCGGGGCTAAAAAAACATGAATAAAACAGGAATCAATTGTTTAGTTTGTAATTGTCAAACAGAATGATGCATCCATCTTGTTATTGTTATCAATATAAGAGTTTTGGTTTTCCCTTCTTTTTATTACCTACTGAGGGTTTTTATTCTTTGTAGTATATTAATAATTACTTTAATAAAAAAGGAGGCGGAGGGGTGTATGAAATTATGTTTTTATCTAACATTATAACTATCTAAAATTTTAGCTTTCTTGCTGAAGAATTTACCCCTAAAATAATGTCTTAGCTAGCAACATTGCGTGGGTGGGAAGGGAGGCTAGCAGGGGACGCTTGTCTTGTATTTCGACACAGAGCGCGGCTTGCAATTACAGTTGAACGCGGTTTCTGGGGTTCTTTCTGTCTTCTGAGCCTAGAGTAAACAACATTTTTAACTTTATACAGACGCTAGCACATGAAGCTACCCGAAACTGTCAAATTTTCCCAATCAACCTTGAACCTAATTTTTTTAAGAATAAAGTTGCAAATCTCTTAAAGAAATTTGACAGATTGTTGTAGCTTGATGTGCTGGCGTCTGTACATTACAAAAAGAAATCGGTGCTTAGGAAACTATTTTAAACAAAACTGGTATGTTCCTTATCCAATTAAATAAATTAGATACGTTGTGAATTCAATGTAGATTAAAATTTCCATTTACAGCATTTAATTTAAATGAGTAGCTTAGAAGATATCAGAGTTTTAAAATGAAGGGGCAGAGCGGCTATCGGACGAACTTATGATGACGTTCGCTTTCAGTCTAAAGCCTGCAATACATGTTGGCCGAGCGTTGTCGATTGAAAGCCAATACCAACATGTAGACAGTATATTTGTCTTGTCTTGCTATCGCTCGGTGTCACTTGCCTAGTTGGCCGAGTGGAGGCCAGCGCCAACGTGTATAGAGCTCATTTGGTGCAACTTGTCTTCGCTCGCCGTTGCTCGTGATCACTTGCCTCACTTCGGATCGGTGTCGGTTTTTGGTCACAAATCAAAGGCGCTCGCCTGCGCTCGGCCAACGTGTGGGCAGCTCTACAGACCCTCTTCTATATTGGTCGTTTGCATTGGTGTTCGATGAACTTTTCGAACGTGTGGACATTATTTCTTGCCTTGTAGCTATTTGCCAACGCTCGCTTTCGGCCAACATGTATTGCAGGCTTTAGTGTATGCAGCTGAGTATTAGCGTTTTATATGGAGCGACTATCTAGTAAGACCGGTATCTAGGTAACACTACATTCCTTGGCGATACCAGGGTCAGATTTCCTTGCTTCTGACTACCCGAAAAAACTGTCAAAAAGATACAAATGACTGCGGAGACTAACGGATTAACAAATTTTTTAACTTTAGACACTGAACAATTGTGATATATCACCTGATGGTTACCCATCCACTAACAGACCTTGGCAAGCGTTGCTTAACTTTAAAAATCAATCCGCACAACTATTATTACATAGCCACAAACTCCTGTGAACACTCCACGAGCTACGTAGAAAAGATTATAAAAGTCTATTCGTCAGTGTGTCAAATCCATCCAAAGGTTGTCTGTAAAAGATCGCTTCTAGCGAAAACACCGCCCTTTGTAACACTCTTTGTAGCATTTATAAATAAAATAAATAAAAATAAAAATCTTTTATTTTCAGGCTTCTAAGGCCCATAGTGTTAGTCAAACAATTTACTTAATAACTATGTTAGTAAGAAACAATTAGGCATACACAGACAATTATAAAGGTAACAAAACAAAAATAAAATAAAAACACTCACAATCACAATCAGAGGAAGGTTTATCAAGCTCCATGTCTAACGTGTAGTTTGATAAACCTATCCATTGTAGGCCCTTCTAGTCTTTCCGCAAAAACTTTCAGAACGCTATTTTTGCTTCCTCTCACTCTGCGTATTATAGACGAGACTTTCTTGCGCATGATCGCATAATAATCATCCGTATGCGCATCCGCGAACATCCCAGACGCACTACAATACGGAGGAAGCCTCAACAGCGCCCTGAAAGCATTATTGTATTGAATTCGCAGGGTGTTGGCAGTTTTTTGGGTATGGTTAGCCCACAGGCTGCTAGTGTAAAATGTTTGGGATTGGGATTTATACCCGGACTTTTATTCTATTCTATTTTTTGTTAATGGCAAGTGGAGCCGATGTCGGCTATTCTGCCAATGTCTAAAGTGAATTGGAAAAGCAAGTGTGTATGATTAGAGACAAAATGAAATTAGAAAAGGAAAAAAAAACTTAATTCGATGCAGTAAATTGACATAAGCTGGTGTCACTTACTAAAATAATGATACCCTAATTAACCTAATAGTGATGGATTCTATCAATCGAATAATAAATGAGTGATTTTTACTCGTGAGAAATCTATACTAATATTATAAAGCGGAAAAGTTTGTTTGTTTGTTTGTTTGCTTGAACGCGCTAATCTTCGAAAGTACTGGGTGGATTTGGATGCAATTTGGTATGGAAGTAGCTTGAAGCTCGAGGAAGGTTATAGGCTACTTTTTACGCGACTGCAAAAAAGGAGAGTTATGTTTTTACCATGATAGAATCCACGGGAGCGAAGCCCCGCGTGAGTACAAGTATGTATATATAAATTACATTTATATTATTATCGTTTATTTTGAAGTAGTAACTAGATTTTATTATAAAAAAATCATTTTTTTTTAAATAATCATATCTTACCAGACGTGATAAAAGCCACTCTTTTGGAAATCGATTCATGTGATGAAAATTTTAATAAATTGCGCGAGATTAAGTACTATTAAAAAGATAATCCCAGCATCACTGCGACCTAAACCGCGTTGGAATGGGTACAAGTACAGGGGCCTATTGCAAAACATAAAAAATATTATCATGATCTATTCGTTTTATTTTTCACGCCCCTTTATAATCGTTATTTTCACACAATGTTATTTAAAAAATGGTTTATATCGTTATTCGATTTTATTCCTGAATCGATTAATTTAGTTACATCACAATTTCGAAGTCATCATTATCTGACAACTCAGAAACTGTCAATCTACTGCATCGAATTAGAAGTCCGGGTATAAGTCTTTATTTAACTCTGTTATTGTTTCTATATATATTACTTTAAATAACAACGAAAACATTTAAAAAACCATAATTCATCCTCACCAAAAAAGAACCAACACTAAAAAACATACTGATTGAGAAAAATGCTTCCCAAAACTGCCATGAAATGCGTGTTATTTATGTGCTGGCAACACTGTAGGGAATTGTGAAGGTGTTGCTATTGAAAATAATGGCTGGCTTCAAGGGTTTTAGACGGGTATCTTTGGTGACGGATTAGAATGGTTGCTTTTTAGGGTTCCGTAGCCGAATGGCAAAAAACAAAACCCTTAGAGTTTCGGCATGTCTGTCTTCTGTTTGTCTGACTGTCTGTCCGTCCGTCTGTATATCACAGCCATTTTATTCTTTGGTAGGTAGATGTATTCTATAAACCGCTTACCGATGTTAACACAAAAATAAAATATATATAAAATTAATGGGGGGCTCCTCATACATTGAACTGAAACTGAAAATATTTTTTTTCATCCAACCTATACGTGTTTGGTGTCTATAGATAGGTCTTTTAAAATGTCATTAAGGTTTCTAAAATATTTTTTAATTCAATGGTTTAAGAGATAGACACTTCCAAAGTGGTAAAATAGGCGTCCCCTGCCCCTCTAACTTCTATAATAATAGAGTGAAAAATCTAAATAAAATAAATGCTGTAGATCTCAATGTAAACTTTCAACAAAAATGAGTTTGAACGAGATAAAGTAATTTCTTAAGAGATATAGCACATTTTCTAAAACCGTAAATATAACTTTGTATTTCATACAAACACTATAAAAAACAAAGTTATTTTGCGTAGTTACTACGGAACCCCTCATGGGCGAATTTGACTCGCACTTGGCCAATTTTTTTCTGTTTTATAGTAATCTTGAGTACTGTGGAGGTCCGCTATGCGAGCGGTCAGCCTATCACACTGGCTGGCATAGATTGAAATGTTTGAATTTAGATCGCAATGTTGGACATGTAAAAGAATTATTTTAACTAGAGACAGAGCGCGCTGGGCCGCCCCAGGCTACTGCAACTTCAAGGCGAAAAAAATTGTATGGACTTTGAGGGATAAATAATGGTAGATTTTGCTGTCTCACCTGTTCCGTGCGCTTTCTCTTTCTTTCATGACAGTCAGCCATATATGTTTACTTGTCGTGTCTTATAGTATTTTGTAAGTTTGTGCTTATTATTTTCTGGTAGTTAGTTACGGTTAATTTTTTATCTTAATTTGTAAAAAGTGTGATCTTGTTCAATAAACATAATTGTACCATATAGCCACCTAATAGCCGATTTATAACTTGTGAAGTATCGTACTTGTGAAGTCGTAAAGGTAATGAAAAAAGGAAGTTTATAGCATAATTTCCATTAGATGAGGCTCGGTAAGTATTAAATTAGATATTTGATTCTATATTTTAATTAAAACATGGTACTAAAAGGCTTAATCGATCTTTTAATTTTCAATTTTATTTTGTGATAGTGATGTGCTGTAACGCAAATGGTTCTTATCAATTATCGATAAATGGTGTGTCTGTTTGTAATTGTTTATAAACAATGTTAATAAAAGCGAGAGGCATTAAATGAAACCGCATTTGCGTTATGTATAATTTTCAGGCAACACACCAAAAATTAGATCACTAGTTTAGTCACAGGACATTTTTGAAATGTTTTCTTAGTTAATCATAATCATAATCATAATCATTTATTTGCTAAAAACATGGTATAAAAGATGGTAATGTTATTAATGTGAACAAACATGTTTTGCTTAATAGATATAAGCGTGCAAATACATGCAAAATGACACTATCAGTCATCATGCGATTTTATGTTCCAGGAACTCCTTAACACTGTAAAAACTATTAGCAGAGAGCCATTTGTATAATTTAATTTTGAACATTCTTGTATTTAATGTTTTTAATTCATTTAGTATTCTATTGTAAACCTGGACACACATAAACATAGAGCTTTTATTATATTTCGCAAGCCTTGGAAGCACATCTAACACGAGCCTGTAGGGGTCGCGCCTGCTGCGAGAATACACATCGCTTGCTTTTGCAAACAATTCCCTATGCCTCCACACAAATAAACAAATTTCAAAAATATAAAGGGACGGTAGTGGTAACAAATCAAGTTTTTTAAACATCGGCCTGCAAGATTCGTCGGGCTTAAGGTTAAAGTTAAAACACAAAGTATCTTCCCAAGCACCTGACTATAGAGGGTGCGTCTCATATCATATAAAGTTATTTGGTTGAATTTTTGTTGAATGTTGGATGATTATCAAATACAAGAATAGAGAGGACATGGTCACTAACGTTCTGACGACGAAGCTCCATCGAATGAAATATGAAATGTTTATGACCGCTATGGGTTTGCGACCAGAAGAAGATCGGGATTAAATTACTGCAATCCTTGACATAATTATATTATTTAGTCTAATAATCTGTAGTAGTTTTATAATTAAGAATATACTGGATTTCTTAAAAACTACAATCCTTGCTTTATTTCAACACAAATCCTTTCTTAAATTTAAAAAAAGTTAAAAGAAAGCCCGTTACCGACCTGTATATTTTATCGATATCGATAAAGAAGTTACTACCATTGCTCAGCACTATTTGGTCTGATAGGTTGGTAGTAGTGTTGTATGACGTCTTGTTCCCCGTGTATGTTCGTTCAGTTGGTATACAAGTGACATGTAAACTGTTTTTATTTTTTTAGTACGAAGTCCCGACTCTTAAAACGTAGTGTATTACATTCTCTTTGCCTCGCCGGGCCGCCCGCAGAAGCAGACTCGATATTAAAATAACGTGAAAATGTAATTAGAATAATCTTCCATATTAATGTGAACATGATATTATACAAAGTATGAAACCTATCGCGTTTATATTGAAAAATCCCGAGTACACACACGTCCCCGTTACAGTACTGTATTTTTAAGAATAATGTAAGTATACTCTGGCCAGTTGCGGAATTGTTCGAAAGAGTTACCGCGGCCTCGGAACACGAAGGGCATATGATGGAACACGGCTGGGTTTTAGTCAGTAAAAGTCTGACACACCCTCCCGCTCCACCCAGATTGGGCGGCAGTCATTGGATGATTACCCATCCTTAAAAAAAAAAACAAAAACTCTAGCCAGAACTGCCTCGTTGGACGAGTCGTTGCAAGCGCAACTACTAAGCATGAGATTTCGAATTTTATTCCCGGGTCAGGAAAAAAGTACTATTGAGTTTTTGTTAGGAATTTCTCAGTAGTATACCCGGAGTTTGAAAGTTGGCGGTGTGATACCCCCATGTCTCAGAAAGTGCGTTAAGCATTTAGTTCCGGCTGTCATTTAGACATCTTCGACAGTCGTAACGGGTAGGTCAGAAGCCAGTTAATCTGACACTGGTCTAGCCAAGGAGTATCGTGTTACCCAGTTACTGGGTTGTGGAGGTCAGATAGGCAGACACTCCATGTAAAACACTATATGCAGCTGCATAGACTAGACTGGAAGCCGACTCCAGTATAGTTCTTCTACTTCTTCTTCTTGTTCTTCTTCTTCTTTGGTCAGGTTTCCGCACTTAGTCTCTGCACGAGACTATTGTCCATGAGCCGTGTCGGCCTTCACTCCATCCAGCCAACCTTCTTCCAGAAGCAGATCAGGTCTCTCGGTCTATTCAGGATGTCTGTAAGGGAATTCAATGACCCGAGGGTATGCTTTCGTATGTCGGTGATTTCCGTGCACTCGTTCACGAGCACGTGTTCCATCGTTTCCTCCGTCCCCATGCATGCTCTGCATAGAAGACTGTCCGTTATACCTATTGTGTGGTAGTGTTTGTTCAGTGAGCAGAGCCCGGTGATGGTCCCCGCCACCATTCGCAGGCTTCTTCTGTCCATGTGTAAGAGGCGCCTGGTTAGTTTTTTGTCTAGGTTTGGCATCGCCTCCTTGCATAGTTAGAAAAAGGATGATGTCTCTGGCCAGATTTGGGTTTATGAAAGGTAATATAAATAAAACTATTGTTTGTATCAGGGTTTCAATAACACAAATACTTTTTTTTATAGTTCCATTGTCAAATCTAGCGACGGATAGGAGAAGAGTCGACGCTTTCGAGATGTGGTGCTGGCGAAGAATGCAACGCATCTCCTGGACAGTGCATCGTACTAATATCTCGATCACACAGGAGCTCAAACAAGACACACAACAGCACCTATCCACAATATGCCTCCAAAGAATACCGCAGTACTATGTGTCATAAAGCAAGCCGAAGTACCTATTTGGAAAAGGTCATAGCGGCAATTTATATGGGAAACAAATAAGAGGACGCAGCCCCAGACCAGATAACCTGAGCAGGTGTTCGAAATACTACAGATGCCGAGTTGAGGCAATCGGCGGCAGTGACCTCTAGCGCCCGGCCCTGGTTCAGACCATGGTGCGGAGCGAGAGGGAATGGGATGCAGTCGCCTCCTTCTGCGAAGCAGTCATGCTAGCAAAGGAGGAGGCCGAACGCGCGAGGGAGAGACCACTCTCTTCTTTACGCCCCAGCTGCCGCGGAAGACGCCCCGGGCGTCGGGGATCGCGAGTCGATCTCCGACCACCGTAGGCACGGGTTTGCTGATGGCGAACAGGGGTAGCTCACCGTCCGGTAAGGACCAGGCCTGGGTCGGCGGCGCGTCGTGTTCCAAGCGCGCCTCAAAGAGCTGTCAGCAATAGTGACGGGGCCCCATAAGGCCATTGCCTGCCGGGGTTGCGGAAATATTCTAACGAGATACCTTTCCACTTAACCCAGAGCTCAAAACCTCTTAAGCTCAGACACTCCCTGCCGCTCTACCCACAGCGGGGGGAGTCATTCGATGATTTTTCAAACCAGAAAAAAATAAAAAAAGGCTCTCCATCAAGCTGAAGACTGTAGTAGATGGAGAAGCTTGTTGCAAGCAACGTTTCCATCGTAGCCATGATCCTCAGCACTGAGGGACCGACTTGAGGAAGAGATGTCGACTCTATTTATTCTTAAAGATTTTCGACGCGTAGAATTCCAAACTTGAAGACCAGACTTTTCTATCACGTTAGGCTGTAGAGAAATCTTTGGTGTAAAGTTTGCAATATCTGGATTTTCGAGCATCACTGTTTTTCTTTCATTTTATAGTAAATCAATAATAGGATGTTTTTTTTATATGATTAGTTTGCAATAATTCAATATTCGATATTTAGGAGATAAAGAAGTTTCAAAAATAATCAAAGTGGATTTTTATGAGGTAATCAAGGTTTTTTTTAGATTTCATGGCAAAATGACGGAGCTTATCAAAACCCTCTAGAAATAATCACAGAATACCTGAAACAAAAGCCGTGATAGCAAGTGTTATTATTTAGCTAAATATTAGCTTAAATAGTTTTTGAAAATTGTAGTGCATTGATTTTAAAACCTTGTCGTAAAACTGATTGAGGGCATCCAAAAAAGGTTAATTAAGCCTTAACTGCTCGCATGGGGTCATAGCACTTTCACGCGTCGAAAAAATGCACTTGCAATGGTCGGAACCCCCCCGCGCGCCCGCTAGCCTCTTAATATGCGGTAAAGAACATATTCTAGTACCGTTTAAACCGCTGCAGGTGTAGGTCGCACCGTTGCTCTCCTGAGTCGTGACCCCGTGCGAGTATTTACGTAACTTTTTTTAGAAAGGTAAGCTTTTTATATTCTATTATTTTTATTTGTTTTTATTTAGATATTGATATAATTTTGAATGAAATATGATAGTGAATGATATTTTCTATCGTTTTACTAGTTCAGATTTTTTTATTGTTTTTTTTTATCTACAAAAATGTTATGTACATAGGTTTTTTTAGTCCTCAGTTGTCAAAGATGGATGAAAGAGACGAGCGTATTGCACAGTGGCTACTGGAGGTACCTGATGAAGAACAGGATGTTGGGGGCTCGGATTCAGAGTCGGAAGCTAAGGAAATATTACGGAGTGATCACGACACAGCTAGCGAAATTGATGAACCGTCAAATGAATCGCTGGATAAGGATGAAGTAAAAAGACTTGTCCAACCAATAAAAGGAAGTGGCCGAAATATCACCACAGTTAACTGGTATACAAGTGTACAATTAGCCACTGATTTGCTAGACCCGTCCTATAAACTAACTCTTGTTGGAATACTGAAGAAAAATAAACCGGACATACCTCTGATATTTTTGCCTAACAGACAAATTGTGTGGTACATAATTATAATGTTGGAAGGAGAACTTAACGTTGGCCATTAGCATTATTTTTAAATTTTTTGAATGTTACATGCATAAATGCATTGGTTGTACACAAAGCAAACACAGAAAATGTACGTACTCACGTGAGGCCGAGTTCCGTTGCAAGTTGTCGCAAGAATAAACTTCTTGCGACAACTTGCAATGGAACTTATTGAAAGTCATCAAAAACGTCGAGCCAAGGTCAACGCAACTCCAAAAATAGTAAAAAGGCGACTTTTAGAAGTACATGGTTTGGAAACCCTACCTGCTCCGCCTACCACTAAACGTGGGCGGTGCTATAATTGCCCGAGGAGTGACCGAAAAGTGTCCACAAAATGCAGTAAATGCAAAAAGATTTTATGTAATGAGCACTTCATTGTCTACTGCCTAACCTGCAATAACGATGATTCCCTTAGTTCCTAAGAATTCATGAAATTTTAATACATGATCTCATATTGTGCCAAAAATGTTCCCTATTGTAGAAGTTTATATTTTAGTTATTTTGATGACTTAGAAAATTTTATTTTTGGTTGTGGTTTTTATGTCTTATAGTTTAAATAAAGTACTTTCATAATTACTATTGGCGTGTTTCATTAAAAATAAGAAAACATTAAATTTCATCCATTGAAATTGGGGTCACCACGGACCCCGTGTGAGCAGTCAAGTGATTTCTTCGTGCGAGTAGTTAAGGGTTAAATAAGTCTGCATCCATCAAAAAATACCATATAGGTCCGTAAATTACCTTGATCTTTGTAAGAAATATCATTTACTACCGCTAAATATTCGGCGTGACGTTCCTGACTGCGTTTTTTTTGTTGAAGACCAACAATACAATTAACAGCCCTGATATATTACCTAAGTTCTATTTTAAAGTTCCTTGCAAGTCTAAACGGTTCTATCCACCGCTAAAAATGCCACTTGCTACCTCGAAATATAGACAGAATTCGTATGTGTTGCGTGCAAGTAGAAACTTTAATGAGGTGTGCAGGCAGCATGACATTGATCCATTTAGAACAAGTGTGTCATCAGCGAGGAGGTGCTTAAGCCTTAAATTTTTAAGTAATCGTGTAATTTTATATAGTTTTGTTTAGGATTTTACGTATTATAATGTTATTAGTGCTATGTAAAATTTTTCCTTTTCCTGCTGACGGTACTATGTCGTTCACAGTGTGGCTTAACTTCACATGTAAATATACGTGGAGACTTGTAATTGGCTGTCTAATTTTCACACTTTTTCTAGGGTAGATATACTCAAAATACATGCAGAGATAGTTTTTTCCTGTTGCTATAATTATACCGATGATAATGGAAGTTACGATTGTTCGTTTGTAGCATCTAATTACGAACAATTAAATAAGTTCCTGTTGGTCTCACATGTAAATAAATAAAAAGCAATCACTCACCAACTCACGAAAACTCGGGCCAAAATCTGTTGAAAAAAAAAAACAAAATATAAATAAAATTGGAAACAACATGTCTACTCCTGCCGGGGTTGGGTGGGTTTGTCCTAACGAGATACTGCGTCACCAAATCGCGAGGGCAACTGAATGAACATAGTGGGCTTTAGTCAGTGGTTGTGTGACACAGCTTTCCGCTCCACCCAGACCGGTATTAGTAATTTGATGAACAAAATTAGTCCCAACAACCTCGAACTAATTCTGGTTGGCGCTGCCCTATCCTTCGAATGGTTGAATCCTATAACTGTAATTTTGTTAATATTGATATTTTTTATGATCAAAATCCAAAAAAAATGTAATGTTATGAAAATTATTATTCCCCATTAATGTCCATTAGTCATAAAAAAATACAAGCGCTCTATGTTATACGAAAAAGGTGTACAAATGTCCATAGATTCCATTACATACATTAAAGCAAAAAAATAAACATTGCAGAAAAAAATTAAAATAAAACATGTCAAAAGAAAAGAATATAAGAATAATGTCGATAAAAATAATTTAAAAAATAATGTCAAAGAAATATAACAAAAAAAAGAATACATAATAATAATTAGTCCATAAAAAAAAATTAATTAGTCCACAAAATGTCAACATTCTGTCAAAACGTTTTTGTCAGAAATTCTGAAATCCTGAAATATGTTTTTTTCAAAAGTATCGATTTCAGTCTCGTTTTAAATAAGATTATATTAAATTATTTAATCGAACTGGGTACATGGTTGTATATGATTGGAGCCATACAAAATACACTTTTATGGATCAATGCTGTGTGGGACCTTCTTACGCATAAGTGACTGTTCTGTGGTCGATTTCGTTTGTTATGAAATACTAATGTTATTAGGAATGTAGAAGCTAGTCTAGATTTTAATTATTATTTATTCATTGCAATCAATTTCAATGTTCAATTTCAATTAATTTTAATTTTCAATTACAATTTTGCATGGTGTAATTAATTTATCATTAATGTGATGTATTTATTTATTTATTACCTATCTAGTGGCACTCTTTATCATAATTATTTTCTTTTGTTAATATGCGAATAATGTAGTGGGCTGCAATATTGTTCATATCATGTATTATATTTTCTCTGTTTCAACACATATTGTAGCTGTTTATTGTTCCTAAATGAAATAAAATAAAACATGTCTACATAAAGTGCGTTTAAATTGTGTTTTAATTTAAATTGTTTCAGTCCAGTATTACCCTAACTCAGAAATATCACGACTTTGGGCAGTGGTTTCGAACCCAGCCAAGCTCATTGCTTTGTTTAACTTTTCATCATGCTCTTTCGCTAAATCATGTCCTTGACCTGTCCACAGTCATGACCTTGGACCGAAAAATCTAAAGCTAGTGTCATTCACCAATACGCACTGGATCTGTGTGGTGGGTTTGTCACATTTCTCCTCATATAGAGGAGACCTTAATACAACGCTATAGGCTAATTATGATGTTGAACAAATGTTTAAAACAGTTAGTGAGTTTGAGTAGTGGTATAGTTTCCAACAGATTTAATTTTCTTTTTTTTTTAAGTGAACTAGCAGTATGGATAGAAGTAGGGATGTGACATTGTACCTACATAAAAAGTAGATTTTTAATTAATCGTTATTTATTTAGCATGAAAAATCGATTAATAAATAATCGATTTTATCAAAAGAATAATCGATTTTAATATGTGATTTTATTTTAATGAATAATCGATTTTTTTATAATTATTCAATCAATTATTACCGATTTTTCATCTGCAACCCCCCAACATTAAGTTTGGTCTTCTGTCCCGGAGTGCGGAGATTTTTAATCGATTATTTTTATAACTGATTATTTTTTCACATCCCTATGTAGAAGTCATATTATTTGCAATCTTTTTAACCCCTCCAACTAAGCTACATATACCTATATGATTTTTTTTATTATTTTTTCCTGGGTGGTTAATCATCGAATGACTTCTCCTGCTCTGGGCAAAAACGGAAGGGAGTGTCAGACTTCTACTGACTAAAAACCCACCCTGTTCCTCCAGCTGCCTTTAAGTTCCGGGGCCGCGGTATCTCAGTAGAACATTGCGTCTGGAGTGGGTTCACGGCAATAGTGATCAAACCCGTAACCTCTCGATGACAAGTTCGACACCTAAGGCTATTAACATATTAATTGATAAATAATTAATATGTGAGAGCTACACACCTATCCCAGCAAATCCAGCCATTCCTTGTCCAGGGATCACATCGTTATACTCTTGTCTGTAAATGGAAGAAATTGTGTTTACATTATACTAAGGCTTCACACCACCGCGGAATGGAATGGCAGCGAATTTTTGCAACGAAATTGTACACAGCATAATGAACTTTATGTCAATTGTATAACATACAAACTAAATAGGAACCAAATTTCTCGAGAATGCGCGAGGATTCCGCGGAAGACGCGCGACCTTTTTTGGCTCCTGTTTAGTTTGTATCTTATACAATTGACATAAAGTTCATTATGCTATGTACAAGTCGCTTCCATTCCATTCCGCAGCGATGTAAATTTTAAATTTTTCATCAGTCTGTTGGTTTGTCATAAATTAGAATTTCCTCCGGAGTCTCTTTCCTGATAGTATAATAATATAACCTTGAGGTTTTTAAGGCAATCTTCGACCACATCATCGCTTACCATCAGATAATATATCCGGAACAGCTTAACCGATTTTAACTAGTAGTACTAGTTTAGTACTGAATATTGCCAGCTTATCAACTCCTTACCCTGGCTGTATAATAATGTCATGTATACTACAATAAATACTTATGATCTTAATTCAATTTCATGTTGTCCCACCGTCGACGATGAACGAGAAACGATTAGAGCTAGAAACTTGAAACGAGTGGCGAGCAGCGAGAAACGTGCGTGTAGTTTCGATAGTTTTGTCGCTGGGCTATAAACGAGTATGCGAGCGCGACGGGCGATTACTCGCTAGTTGGTCCACTGAACCGCTGGGCTCTGGGCGTGAGTTCTGACCGCCAAGCGAGCATCGCTGAGCGAGTATTATCTTTGACAGCTCTTGAAGCTCTTGAAAACTAGTGAAGCGAGTAGTCGCAAGCGGTGTGACCAGTCAAAGAGTAACTAATGTATATACTATTGCCCATTTCTTGCGCGGGAAAATTGCCGGTAGATAGTCGTTTACTCGCCGGCAGTCGGACAATTGCCTTACCCAACAGTTACTTACTTGTCATTCTTCCGAAACTCATCGACCCCAACAAATCCTTTCCTCAACCGTTTATTGTTCAGCATTTCAATCTTCCTTTTGAGTCGCTCACTATCAGCAACTCCGTAATCCTTACACTTAGGAGTAGTAAAACCAGTCTCTGGTGGGGAAACCTTGCACTCTTTGCATTCCAGGACCTTACAGTCTCCACTGGGCACGTTTTTGAAGACCACCAGAAAGGCGACGATGATAGAGATCGTGAAGAGTAGGAGTAGACAGCCAATGCAGGCGTATTCTGAGCTGACGATCTTCTTTAAGCTGTGAAAAAGTTTGGTGTTTTAATGAAAGTGTTGATAGCAGAAGAAATATGGACGTAAAATACTAGAGATGCGCTAAATGTAGGTTCAACCGAATACGGATGTTTGGCCGAATATTCGGTCCAAACTGTACTGAACCGAATATTCGGCCGAATCATTCGGTTCAATTCTGCGCGGTAAATATGTTTCATCAATTACATTATATTCCAATTTTTTTTTCTGAAAAGTTGTTACTGAAAGCAGTGTTTTTAAAATTGTTAATTTCAAAGAAATTTTATTTAAGTTTATTTTATCATTTGTAAACAAAAAGGAGAAGTTTATTTGATTAAAATTTTATTTAAATTGATTATTAAAGTTAATCTTTTTTATTTTATCAATAAATAACTGGTGCAAAACTCTTTATTTACAAAAAAAAACTTTGTACAACTTTCGGAATAAACCACGTTTATTTAGTAGTTTGTTTAATAAAATTTTCCTTGTTTTAAATATTGACAATAATTTTAATATTCGGTAATTATTCGGCAAATCAGCCGAATATTCGGCCGAATACGAACATGAAAAAATATGCCGAATATACCGAATACGAATATTCGGCCGAACATTCGGCGCATCTCTATAAAACACATACAAAACGACAGCCATGACAGTATACAAACATGATAACACAACAAAATCTGCCTATAAAGTTTTCACTGCTGGGTCACAGACCTCCCGAGAGAAAATGGGCCCTAATCCACCACCACGCCGGCCCAGTGTATGTTGATGCATGTCTAACGTGACCAGACGTCCCGTTTTGAACGGGACTGTCCCTTTTTATAATTACGAGTCCCGGTGTCCCCGCAATGATCTTTGGGACGCAAAATTGTCCCGTTTTCTGAGACCGCGTCAACGGACTCATCGGTCGATGCGAATATAGCCGAGAATGGCCAAGACGTCGTCGCTCGCGCTTTGTTGACTATTTATTTGACAGATTTTTCGTTCGCCCACTTCTCGATATTTGTTTTGTTGTTGTTACGTGTTTTTTACGTAGTTTATATTTGACATTAACATTCATATCTGGAGTGAGGCTATCAAGAGGCACGGGGAAGAACTTGCTGTTTCCCTTGACATCTCCAAGGCCTTTGACAGGGTCTGGCACGATAGCCTTATTGCTGAGCTTCCTTCTTTCGGTTTACCCACTCAACTTTGCGTTTGGATTGAAGACTTCCTGAAGGATCGGTCCATTCGAATGGTCATTGATGGCTGCTCGTCTGGCCAATTGGCAATTAATGCCGGGGTCCCTCAGGGTTCTGTTCTCTCAGCAACTTTATTCTTGCTGCACATTAACTATCTGCGCCCAGTACCTTTGGGTATACAGACGACAGCACAGTTTCAGAGAGATATGTGTCCAGCGCGTGAGCTGGTGGGTCACAGATCCAGTCTCTCCGTGAGGACATGGTTGGGCGCTTGAACTTGACCTTGAAGGCTGTCTCCGAATGGGGCGATGCCAACCTGGTCAAGTTTAATGCAGCTAAGACCCAGGCGTGTCTCTTCTCCGCAAATAGGAGCCAATTCGAACCAGCTCCTACTTTCCGTGGTGTAATCGTGCCGATAACCGATCATATTGAGCTTCTTGGGGTGACTTTAACTTCCACACTCAATTTTGGCCCGTTTATCGAGGCTAAGGCTCAGTTAGCATCAAAAAAGTTGGGAATCCTAGCCAAGGTGAGACGGTACTTCACACCGGAACAGCTGCTCAATTTGTATCAAGCCCAGGTTCGGTCGTGTATGGAATACTGCTCTCATCTTTGGGAAACTGGACGCGCTTGAGTCTATCGAGAAGCGGGCCAAGAGACTCATTGGCAACGATGCACTGGTCGAGTCAAAGCTCCAGAGCCTTGAACACCGACGGCGAGTTGCAAGTCTATCGGTTTTCTATCGGTTAAATTTCGGGGAGTGTGCGATGGAATTACACAATCTAATTCCGCCAAGCCCGTTCCATCATCGGACTACGAGACAAACGGCGAAGCGCTATCGTTACATGGTGGACATCCCACCCATACGCACAAAACGTTTTGGGAATACCTTCATTGTGCGTACAGCTAAGGAGTGGAATTCCCTGCCGGAGTCTGTGTTTCCCGACAGCTACAACCTAGGAGTCTTTAAGTCCAGAGTGAATAGGTTACTTTTAGGTAAGCGTGCTCCATCTTCGATCACATCATCACTTACCATCAGGTGAGATAGTGGTCAAACTCGAACCTATTTTAAATAAAAAAAAAAAAAAAAAAATTGAAAAATGTCCCCTGTTACTAAAAAACTTTTTTGAAGATTCCACATCCAAACTGTGGCTTTATTTTTTACACGCTCAGTCAACAAGTTTTCATCAAGCTGTATTGAAACTTGAAGGTTAGACTACTACTACTCTTACCATAGAAATGTAGATATTTTATTGGGCTGATTTAAAAAAGGTCCCCGCATGGGAAATTGTTCAAAAATTGTAGACGTCTGAGAAAACCCAGTTACAAATTTCAGTTCTAACGGCGATGTTGATGACAAAAAAAGAAACGTGCTAAGAATTTCATTCTTACTTAAAATCATCACCAGCTATATTAAAGCATATTTGTTCATCTTTCGTAACTTTTAAGCTAACTGACTATTCCTAAATAAAACACTCAAAAAAAATTTTTTTTTTCTTTGATAACCTTTTAATTGACCTTAATAAATCAATGTCCCGTTTTGAGACAAAAAATAAATGGTCACGTTATGCATGTCGCATGACTTCGGAATGTCCCATCTTATGACATGCAGATTTCCTCACATTGTTTTACGTCAACGTTTTGAGAGCAGTGGCGACGATATAATTTAGGTTTAAATAATCTTTATTTCTAGTAAAAACTTATTTATAAATCTAAAAAACCCGAGTGCTCAACTGAAATGCAAGAAACAAGTCATTTTTATTTATAACTAGCTTGTGCCAGCGGCTTCGCCGGCTTGGGAAGATTTTCCCGTGTAAATCCCGATCCCGTGGGAATTTCGCAAAATCCTTTCTTAGGGTATGCCTACGTCATAACATCTACCTTCATGCCAAATTTCAGTCCTATCCGTCCAGTGGTTTGGGCTGTGCGTTGATAGATCACTATGTCAGTCAGTCAGTCAGTCACCTTTGAGTTATATATTTTATAATAAAGTAATTTTTATGAGTTGTGTTATGACCCGACTGCTCAACTGAAATGCAAGCATTTCAGTTGAGCAGTCGGGTTTTTTAAATTTTTTAAATAACTTTTTAGTTAAAATATTAATTAACAATTTTTTAGTTTTCCTGGTCGTGTCACATTGGCACCCCACCGGATTCAGAAAGTGAAAGAGTTAAGTCCATATTTATAAACTTTCTCTTTATTTTATTTTTGCTAGATATATCATTTTGAAATCCTTGTGTTAAGCCCTTTAATTTGATACCCATATTGTATTAGACAAAAAAAATTCACTATGTATAATGGCTTCGTTCTTAGATAGGCGACCGCCATGTTTGATTTTTTTCAAATGTTTCATATCTAATACTTGGGCTGCTAAGACGATTCTAACGATACCTCAATAATTATGTGAATCCGTTCAGCGGTTCTGGAGTTATGAGGTAATAAATATTATTACATACATACATACATACAAGATACGCGCGAAAATCATAAGCCTTCCTTCGCAGTCGGGTAAAAAGAATATTGTACATGTACTGTTCACTATTATGTGATTTTGCTTTGACGTCTAATGACGCAGCGTGAAAACGTAAGATAGAGAATTACAAAACACATTAGACGGGACATCGTATGTAAGATTTAAAATTATAGCTGGCCGGTTAGAGGTTAGTACCGTTGTAATTATGTTTCAACTATTTAAATCGTGAGGAGAATGTCCTTAACCCTCTATAAAATCTATAAAATATCTTCTTCACATATAAATAAAATTTAAGTGACGATGTTGTATCTTTTTGATATCATAAAGATACAAATTAAATACTTACTAAAATGGATTTATGCTCACGACTTTTACTGAAAAAACAACATTAATAGATAACGAAACAGAAGCTCGGGCTCCGTCAACGCTTCGTCAACGACTAACAATTTAGTGAGCATTTATGTATTATATGGATATATCGACCTTATTAGTATTAAAATAGGTGCATTTCTAATAGGCATTTCAAAATAACTGCATTCTGAAGTGAAAAAATTACTTTTTGCAAAAAAGTACCCAATAGTATTGATTCGCTTGTGTAATTTACATCTACAAGTTATTTTTTCACGGCTTAGAATTATTATAAATGATACAAAGTTCATCTCGATTTCTCTACCTCTAAAAAAAGAGTACTATAATTGCTACAAGAAATAAAATGAACTCACGCACAAGAGACGCACGAGCAGCTGTCTTCTGGCTTCTTGGGCGGAGTATTCTGCTGGGAAACAAACGTCTATCTACCTTCATTAATATGGCAGTTTAAAAACTAATAACTTTACTGGGAATATAAAGTATGTTAACTAACAGAGGGCGTTCCCGTTAACCCGCAATAGTATAAGCACATCAATTAGATCGCCGTACACGCGGCCCGTCATTCATAACAACAGAGTGTTTCTTTTTTTACGTATCAATTTAACATTTTTAGTGAATATTTTAATATAAAAAAATAAAACATTTTATTTTCGAATGGTAATATTTTTTTAGCATGTATGGATGCTATACTATTGCGGGTTAACGGGAACGCCCTCTGTTAGTTAACAGGCTGTATATTTATAACGTTCAAACTTTAAAATTTCACCCATCCATTAACAGTAAGATTTTTTAAACAGACTTTTGATATTCTTAGTCTCATATGGCATCTCTGGTCCCCAGGTCACAGGCTTTCGTAAACTTTGGTAACTAATTATTGTAAATAAACTTTATTGCAGTAAATTAAACAATCCTATGGCATAACACATACCCAAAACCACCAGCTGTCTTTCTTTTCGGTCTGATAAGGCTGAAAGAAAACGAAAAACTATAAATGTTATATCTAAGAAAGATTATAACATTAGAACTAAAAGAAGCATGCATTGATTTGTATGGGTCACTGTGACCCAAACGAAAAATTTCGTGTTAACATTTTTCAATGTGCCGTCGTCTAAAGCCAGGTTCAATGATTGAATATACAACATTTTGAGACAGAGAGAGAGAAAGACTTTATTTGTTTACATGGCATACATACAAGAACTTGCAAGATATTATTTTGTTTGAGTCCAATCATGTTTAACCGTCAGTATCATTACTGACTATTGGACTACAAGACGAACGGCGATGTGCCATCGTTACATAGTGGACGCCCCACCCATACGCACGAAACGTTTTGGGAATACTTTCATTTTGCGTACAGCTTAGGTGTAGAATTCCCTGCCGGAGTCTGTATTTCCTGATAGCTATAACCTGGGGGTCTTTAAGTAAGTAACTTCTAGGTAACCATGCTTCATCTTCGACCGCATCATCACTTAAGATCAGGTGAGATAGTTGCCAAACTACGAGCTAATCATGAATAAAAAATATCTTACCATGCTCTGACTTCTAGTTTTATTATGCAATTCAGCTCTCTGTTCCGTTGAAGATATCTTGTAAGGATGCGACGCTCTCTTCCGATGCTCTGAACTGCTGCTCTCAATAGACCTCTGTAAAGCGTCATAGAATGAGATCAAGCCCAACAATCAATGGTATGATAACCATCACCTTTTGAGTATAAAGATGTCCATAGCTAGGACCAGGCCGCACAAACCAGTTCTAAAATGTCCCTTATCTTTGGCATTGTTCGTCAGGTCGTTGAGCTCCTTAGTAGTCCAAAGTTGAGCTTGCAGACTAACTGACAAAGGCTTGCACTGACAGGACGGGTCTACTCAAATCTGTGGGGTTCTTTTTTCAAAAGGCCATTTCAGACCAATCTACATAATCCTCATAAACTATTGTGAATATGTGAACTATGTAGGTTGTTTTATTCGAGTTAAACATGATTGTCTGGCAGTTTGAGTGCTTTTTACGGCCTACCCAAACGTCCTTACCTTGGTAGGTTATTTTTCGTCAAATCGTTAAGCTCCTTGTTTTAAGTTCAGCTATACATTATTTGACAAATGCTTGCACTGTATGGACAGGCTCACTCAAATCTGTGAGCATCTTTCCTCAAAAGATCGCCTCAAACGGTAATCTACAGGGTTCCTATATATTTTTAACCGGTATAGATTGTATGGACTAAAGACACGGACCCCTGAGTTTGTTTCGGTGTTTCTTCTCAGAGTAGTTAGGAAACACCGGCCTCATCTAATTTAAATTTGCAAAAAATGACTTGTAAAAGTGTTATTTAATAACCAATTTTCAAAATAAAGATCATTTATCATTTGAAACATCGCAAGGAAACTGACGGTCAGAAAAATCCATAAACATGTGACTACTACAAACCCGCACTGGGCCCGCATGGTAGATTTGGGCTCATTCCCTCTAAGAGAGGAGAACTGTGCCCAGCAGTGAGGACGTCATAGGCTCAATATGTACTATTATTGTTTGCTAAAATGTTCATGTTTTGTGCCAAATTAATTTATTTTGTCTTGCTTTTAATGAGATGGCTATGATTCCTCACATATAGGTTTTTACCTAGTTCGGGATTCAAAGATTTCATTGCATGTTATATCAGATTTTTTCCATCACGCCTGATGGAAAGCAATAGATGAGGTCTACGATGTAACGAGCGAGCCCAGAAGATGCCTATGTACTCTTGCTTTAAAGGCTGAAAGGTCATAAGTGGCATATAAGGGAACACAGAAGCCGGCAGAGAATTCCACAACTTGACTGTGCGCACAATAAATGTGGAGGAGAAGCGCTTGGTAAACGCCTGTTCACTTTTGCTTTAAAGGCTGACGAGTCATATGTGATAGGGAACACAGACGCAGCGAGTTCCACATCTTGGACATGCGCCAAAAAATGTAAAGGAGAAGCGTTTAGTTCGACAAGGTTCGGTATATTGAGCAAATGTGGATAAGAACCCTGCAATACGTCTAGTAGACCGGTAGTGAAAGTGAGATGGGTCTTTATTGTGTCAATGAAAAATATTAAGTTTTATCAATGGGATCATAATCCCCTGCCCTAGCTAAGTGCTCCTGGAACCACGCAAGCTCCTCGTTCATTACTGGTACAAGCAAACACACATTTTTTACAGTTTTGCATATACTGTTCCGTCCGATATGTGTAACCGAACGTATATTTTTGGTATGGCAATTAATTATCTGTGGTCTTGACATAACTTTTTTACTTGACAGATAACCTTTGCTTCGTTGAAATAATGTCCGCCGTTGTTGAGATCGATTTATTGATTGTAATTAAAATCCTGTTGAATCTACGCGGTTAAAGGACAAATCGGATGTGATTAGTGATTAGTTGAACTCTAGAATCCCGAATTGAGTGGAAACCTGGCATATTTTGGACAATAACGCCTGATGACGCCAGACCGTATGGCACGCGAATTTGTTGAAAGTAATTGTGAATTGGTGATAAATAGCTGCTCCAATCTGGTGCGAAGTTTGTGCTACATCCCGGCCTGGACCACACATTGAAGCTTGCGTCCTTTGTGACCGCCGTGACACCAATTTCCCACATTACACGTTTCAATTACTCATTACCTATTTACACACGTACTACCTCACGGACGTGACCTTTTGGAAGGTTGAAGCTTGGCGTCTCCAGCCGCAGGTAAGTGTGCATGTTGGAATATCTAATTGTTGTAAAGAGGTCATTGTTTGTAAGCAACGTTTAGGGCTCCACGAACCGTGGACAGTTCGGACCATCTAGTTACCGTTGGCTGGCTGATTGAAGGATCGAACAAACTGGTAGCAGAAGCGTGGTCTTATAATATAAGATCCACTAAGTAAATTGGAAGTTTTGAACATTGTTGAAAATAACTTAATAAGTTTGAATATATTACCATGTCATCCGGGCCATCAAATTGAAATTGTATTTGTAATTTGTACTGTAGCCCCTGTTGTTGTATTGACAAGTTAGATTTATTTGTGAAATTAGGAATTATTAGGTTGTATTTTGGTACATAATTTGGTATATTTGTTGTAATTAATAATTTAATGTCACTGATCTGAATTTAAAATTTTATCTAAATAATAATCACACATTTGTTAACATAACAAGACTTGAATTGTGTATATTGATTTATTGCTTATAGTATTTATTGGATTGTGTTGTTAGAGATTGTCCGGCACAGTATTGTACATTCAATTGTTGTGTTTAGTTCGTGTTGGTCCAGCACAGTATATACATTAAATTGTTATTTTTTCTGTAACTAGACATTAAACATGTCTAGTTACAGAAAAAATAACAATTTAATGTATATGCTAGCTAGATGCAAGCTAGATTCATACTTGGAATAAGTACAGGGTCTGATTTGGACTTGAAATAATTGAATTTAAGTTTTTATTTTGGTGAAATTGTTCGGTTGGCTAACAAGTCATTGTTGTTTGTTTAGTTAATTTAGCCTATTGGTATTGATATTTGATTGTTGCAATGGCCTCATTAAAGGCAGTCAGGGAGTCTGCTGCCGGATTGGCCTCACAGTTGAGATGGTTCGCATCGGCAGCAGCAACGGTTGAGCGTTTGGACTTGGAAGAGCTCACCCTTGCTCGGTACGGGCACTTGAATGAGAGGATCAAGTCAGCTGCGCTCACACGCTTCAACGAATACATCATGGACGTGGATTTGGGGGTGATGGACCAGGCAGCCCGCGATAAGGTTTTGGGTGACTATGACCAGATTGTCCACCTGGGGGATGTCATAAGTCAACGAGCCCGGGAAATTTTGAAGAGCCGGGTGCCTGATGCGGCCAAGCCGCAGACCCCCATTGTTGCAGGCCCTGAACTATTGGGTAGGCTGCCCACCCTGGAGCTGCCACATTTTGACGGTCGCTTGGACCACTGGCTGGGCTTCCTAAATCTCTTTGAGAGTCTTGTCGATGCACGTTCGGACCTCGGACCTGCCCAGAAGCTGGCCTATTTATTGTCTGTTTTGGAGGGCGAAGCTAGAGCCTTGGTGCAGCACTTGCCGGTGACGGATTCCTCCTACCCGACCGCTCTGGAGCTTCTCTCCCGACGGTATCAGAACAAGCGCTGCCTGGCTGATGTGCACATCGGCCAGATTTTGGGGCTACCGGCCATTGCCAGCACGTCGGCGTTGCGCACTGACTTGCTGAACCCGTTGGTCTCAGTGACCCATGCCTTGAGACGCATGGAGTTACCGGTGGACCATTGGTCCTACTTGTTGGTGCACATAGTGCTGCAGTTGCTCCCTGCGGAGTTGAGGTCACGTTTTGAGCAGAAGTATGGTGGGGATAGTGCCACCCATCTTCCCCCCTTTGACGACCTCCTCAAATTTTTGGAAGACGAGTGTCGGTTCTTGGATAACACTCGTGGTGCCACGGGGTCACGCCCGCCACCTTCTCGGCCTAGAGACCAGGGACGGACTAGGGCTAGGGGGCCTGTTGATGTTCGCCCCGCCCCCCGTTTTGCTGGCGCCCGGAGTCCTCATCATTGTGACTTTTGTAAGGTAACGGGGCATGTCATGGCGCGTTGGCCGGCCTTTTTGAATTTGCACGTAAGTGCCCGCCGCCGCATTGTCAACGCACGCCGTTTGTGCTTCTCGTGTTTGTGGGCCCACTTCCATCGGGACTGCCCCAACCCCCGCCCGTGTAGAATTTGTAAAGGGTCCCACGTGGAGATTTTGTGCGCCAACGCGAACCGCTCCAGCAGACCATTTTCTGAGGAGGGTTCGCGCAGGGGGGGGGGGTACCCCGGAGTTGAGCACCGGGCTGAGGCCCGCAATTCTGCACACCGCACTCCACCCCCCGCGCAAGTTGAACGGGAGCCCCGCGGGCGCCATTTGGTCTCTCCTCGTCAGGGAGATCGCGCGTTGGCTGCTAGGCAGCAGTGGCCGGATCGGCACCGCTACCTCTCCCCTCCGTTGGCGGAACGTCCCCGGTTAGAGTCGCGCCCTCCGCCATTCAGGCATCCGGTGGGATATGCCCCTCCAGCGATGGCGAGCGGCTCTGGACACCGCGCGGACGAATATTTTGAATGTTGGCCTCATCGTGAACGAGGGCAGCCTGGATGCGGCGATCGGTCGCCGCCCAGGCATCGCTAAGAAATTGGTGCCTGCCCCGCTAAAGGACCCCCCCCCCCCCCCGATCAAGACGGTTTTGTTGCCAACGGCCTCGGTCAAGGTCTGGGGACCCTTGGGTGACTCGATTGTGGTCCGTGCCATTTTGGACACGGGAGCCTAGGGTTGCCTTTTGTCGTCTTGGTTAGCGGGACAGGTTGGCCTGAAGGTGAACGACTTTTCAGGCAAGATTTGGGGAATTGGCGAAACGGCTGTCACCACTGTTGAGGGAAGGACCTGGTTTGAACTCACCCTTGTGAGTTGACTTTACCCTAAAATTGGTGCTCCTGCCCTTGTTAGATAGATAGATAGATAGAATATACTTTATTGTACACCAATAATTGAATCACACTTAAATAACAATATTGTAAAAAATTGGTTACAATGGCGGTCTTATCGCTGAGAGCGATATCTTCCAGACAACCTATATAACTGAACTTGGTTGAGACGAGCCACTTCGGGAAACCCTGTTGGAAGACTGGCTCCAATTTGTATCCGCACTCCCTGCGGTGCTTCTTGTGCGTCTCCTAAACCACGTTGCACACACTTTGGGTAGAACTGTTGACATTCGGGCTTCTTACGCCTGGACGGACAGTCAAATTGTTTTGTGTTGGTTGAAGACGTCCGTCCACTCTTTGGAGGTCTTGTTGCGAACTGAGTGTCGCAGATTCAAGGTTCTGAAACGCCTTTGATTTGGAGGCACGTGCCTGGTGACCTGAACCCGGGCGATGTCGCCTCACGCGGGTGCATGGCCCCCCGCTTGATTGCTCACCCCCTCTGGTGGGGACCGGACTGGCTAACTCGCCCCGAGGGCGATTGTCCTCGAACGCCAGTCTTGATGTCGGATCCTTTGCCCGGACTTAAGGTGTTCGCGGTTGGGACGAAGGACCCTCCGTTTGATACTGATTTTTTGTTGAATCGATACAGCTCCCTCGACAAATTGTTGAGCTTTACCTCGTGGATCAGGCGTTTTGGTCACAATTCTAGGAATCCAGAGGACAAGCGCCTTTCACCAGTTCTCTCTCCTCAAGAGCGACAGGAGTCACTCCTCCTTTGGGTCCGCTCTGTGCAGGCTGCACACTTTGAGAAGGAGATTGAGGTCTTGAAGTCTGGTAGGGTTAAGTTGTCGGGAGCTGTTAGTAAGCTGAATCCCTTCTTGGATGAGACGGGTCTTTTGCGTGTTGGAGGACGGTTGAGGCACTATAGCCTTCCTTATGGGGCCCGTCACCCCATTTTGTTGCCCAAGGAGGGCCACTTGGTTCAATTGTTGGTGACTGATTGTCACGTTAAGAACTCGCATGCCGGTTGCAATGCGCTGTTGGCCATTCTGCAGCGAGAATTTTGGATTTTGCCGGCTGATCGTGTCAATGAGGCGAGACTCTTTGCTGGCGTCGGAACGGACTTTGCTGGTCCCCTTTTGTTGAAGACGTCCACACTTCGAAATAGTGAGATTGTTAAGGCTTATTTGTGTGTTGTTGTGTGTTTTGTCTGCCTGTCAACCAAGGCCCTTA
The DNA here is from genome assembly GCA_943138885.2 of Tholera decimalis. Lineage (NCBI taxonomy): Eukaryota > Metazoa > Arthropoda > Insecta > Lepidoptera > Noctuidae > Tholera > Tholera decimalis. Next base: position 23,537,478 of record OW964578.2, on the reverse strand, counting down.
ACCTCCCTCTCGACAGAGGCCTTTGTGGCGACTTTGGACAGATTTGTGTCTCGCCGTGGGTTACCTTCTTTGATTAGGTCTGATTGCGGTACGGATTACAAGGGTACAAGTAACTATTTGAAGGAGGTATACGCCTTCCTAATTGAGAGCCAGGTTGACATTGGTAATAGTTTGGCCCGCCGAGGGGTCACTTGGTTGTTTGACCCGCCAGCCTGCCCCCATTGGGGGGGTATTTTTGAGGCCGCGGTGAAAGCGGCAAAGGGACACTGGCGGAGATTGTTGGGAGACACCGTTCTCACCTTTGAGGAACTAGCTACGGTATTTTGCCGCATTGAAGCTGTGTTAAATTCGCAACCCTGTCAAGACTTCCAATTGATTAGCGGACGGGTAGGTCCGTCCGGGGGGGGGGGGGGGGGGGGGTAGATGTTCCGTCCGAAATTTATTTATTTATTTAATTAATTACAACGGTTATGTTTACAACCAATGACAGTAACTAAAATTAAAAGAGACAATTATAACACATTCTAAAATATACAAAATAAACAAAGTAAAAAGTAGGTTAACGTTTTAACAACACTTTCATGAATTCTTCTCACAGTACATCTGACATACCAATAAAATCTTCATCCATCCATCCGCAAACAGATCGCTTGTTGGATTAGAATCCAAGAGATCATTAAGCGCGGCCAGAGTGCGAGGAATTGGCGACTTAGCACGTGCAACAGTACGACATGGAGGCACGGCAAACAGCCTGGGCTTTTTGCCCCGGCAGTAATTGTCTGGGACAAAGAAGCGCGCCAGCACATGTAACACATCAGGAGCGTCAATAGTGCCACGGAGCATCTTACAGGCTACTGTGAGCTGATTTCGAGCTCGCCTTACCTCTAGGGAGTGGTATCCGAGGCAACCCAGTAAGAACTTTGTCGGATAGATGTAAGGATAGTAGCCATGTTTCTGCTTATATAGATACCTAAGGAACGCTTTGTGAACCTTTTCTAATAAAAGTGCGTAGGTACTTTCATGTGGATTCCACACGCAAGAGCTGGTTTCCAGCTTAGTACGTACGAGCGCATTAAATATTATTTTGACGGCATGAGCGGTGCGAAAATCGCGGCAATTACGCAGAACAAAACCTAACCTTTGGTAGGATTGTTTAGCTACCATGGCCATATGGTCGTGGAAGGTGAGCTTTCGGTCGAATGTGACTCCCAGGTCTTTCATGGCTGTTGACTTTGTGATGGTATTATTATTTAAATTATATTCAAAATTAAATGGGTGCCGCATGCGACCGAATGTCATAGCGAAGCATTTGGACGAATTAAACTTCATCTTGTTGTCTACACTCCACTTGTTGCTGCAGTGCCAAACTGTCACGCTCGGAGTTTATTTCCAGGTACAGTTTCAAGTCGTCAGCATACAAGAGACATCTAGCGTGAAGCAGAACTTGAGGAAGATCATTGACCATGATGAGAAATAATAAAGGCCCCAAAATTGAGCCTTGACTCACGCCGGAACGCGTGTGATAGGTACCTGACACGTACATACCAAGCCTAACAAACAGCTGTCGATCACGTAGGTAGTCTGCAAAGAAACGGAGGAGAGATGGTGCGAACCCTATTTTGCTAAGCTTCATTAGCAGCACGTCATTGTTAACCCTATCAAACGCCTTCCGGAAGTCGAAGTAAAGTACGTCTACCTGACGCCTGCGGTCCAAACTAGACGAGATATAATCTACTAGCGTCAGGAGATTTGTGTCAACTGACCTTTTGCTTCTGAAACCGTGCTGTTCATTACAAAGATATTTGTTTATTTGCTCATAGATAGCGTTATGAAGGATGTTCTCGAAGACCTTCGCCGGGGAAGATAAGATTGCGATAGGGCGGTATTCTTCAACGGAACTTTTGTTTTGGGTTTTAGGAATAGGTGCAACTCTAGAAACTTAGATATGTGTAACCGAACGTATATTTTTGGAATGGCAATTAATTATCTGTGGTCTTGACATAACTTTTTTACTTGACAGAAAACCTTGTTTCGTTGAAATAATGTCCGCCGTTGTTGAGATCGATTTATTGATTGTAATTAAAATCCTGTTGAATCTACGCGGTTAAAGGACAAAACGGATGTGATTAGTGATTAGTTGAACTCTAGAATCCCGAATTGAGTGGAAACCTGGGATATTTTGGACAATAACGCCTGATGACGCCAGACCGTATGGCACGCGAATTTGTTGAAAGTAATTGTGAATTGGTGATAAATAGCTGCTCCAATCTGGTGCGAAGTTTGTGCTACATCCCGGCCTGGACCACACATTGAAGCTTGCGTCCTTTGTGACCGCCGTGACACCACTTTCCCACATTACACGTTTCAATTACTCATTACCTATTTACACACATACTACCTCACGGACGTGACCTTTTGGAAGGTCGAAGCTTGGCGTCTCCAGCCGCAGGTAAGTGTGCATGTTGGAATATCTAATTGTTGTAAAGAGGCCATTGTTTGTAAGCAACGGTTAGGGCTCCACGAACCGTGGACAGTTCGGACCATCCAGTTACCGTTAGCTGGCTGATTGAAGGATCGAACATATACATAGCTGGCTAACTCGAGTATCTCTGGTAGATAAACAACCTTAAGATGACAATATCAAGAGATGTGAGATATGATGCTGGGGAGTTTGTTGCGACCCTTCTTCCTTTTGTGAGGGGCATCTCGCAGGTCAACCTATGAGGTTGTCTGCTGCTTAACCAGACTTGCTTGTAACTGCCTTAATTAAGTTTACTCAAAGCCAAACTAGGTGACTACAGGTTAAGAGCACCCCCTGTGGGGTAAGAACCTTGGGAGTGCAGCTAGGGACGGGCTGGAACCATCAGCAAGTCCGGTTTAGCAGCCCACAAACTTTTAGCTTGACATGTCAGAGGCTACTCACAAAGATTCAGGCTAGTTTCAACATACCTTAGATTAAAATTGTAGATTTTGAATATAATTTGCAATTATACTTACACGTTCAGATTTATTCTTGGATTTTTCAGAATATTGTCGTCTTTTCTTTTCTTCTCTTTGCTCATTCAGAAGGTTCCTTTTCTCTGGATCACTACAAAATTATAAATTTTTTAAAGACCAAGCTCAAATAGATTGATTTTAATAGGTTGGTAATATTGACATGACAATAACATAACAACACATTGTAATAGTTATATGAATACTTTAGTAGCAAAAGCGAAGCAAAGTTGGCCTATTGGGCACTTATATTATGTTTTTTTTTCTTTTTTTTTATAATTTATAAGTCCCTAATATTACGAGTATGTTATTTTTATGAGTTAATGTTGTGAACGTATATGAGATTTATATTTTCTGAACTGTGTTATTTTTGTATTGTTACTGTAGTTTTATAGGAACATTTCACACACAATTTGTGTTGTTTAAATGAATAAATGAATTCAATTTCTTATGGACCACACTCTCTCATAGTCTGTATCGCAGCAATAGGAACGTTATTAGGCGGAATTTATTTCAGAAAATTTTAATATTATTTTCTGTGAATAAATAATTCAGAAAAGGGTGGTTTACTAAGATATTTTATTTAGTCCGTCACGTAATTTAATAAAAAAACATTAGACACGTTTTTTTTTTCACGTAATTGAAAAATTAAGACGATACAGTGAGTTGAAATTTCGCGTGACGTCACACTCCGGTATAATTCTTAGCAATGTGTGTGACGTCAGCAGCCCCCACTTCTGTACTTTGAAGCTTTCCATCTTTGTGAATTTTTCTTGACTTGAAAAGGCAAAAAATACGTCACCAATATTTTTTGAAAATGTACCTAATGGACTAAATAAATAAATTATTTTGTAACACAGGAAACTACCCTATAGTAATACAAAGAAGTTGTATCGAAAAAGATCGATATAACCTTTGATTTACGGTTGTAAAATCATCAAACGGCCACTCCTACTCTGGGTGGATTGGAAGGGAGTATCATAACTTATATATCTATATATTTTTAACCGGTATAGATTGTATGGACTAAAGACACGGACCCCTGAGTTTGTTTCGGTGTTTCTTCTCAGAGTAGTTAGGAAACACCGGCCTCATCTAATTTAAATTTGCAAAAAATGACTTGTAAAAGTGTTATTTAATAACCAATTTTCAAAATAAAGATCATTTATCGTTTGAAACATCGCAAGGAAACTGACGGTCAGAAAAATCCATAAACATGTGACTACTACAAACCCGCACTGGGCCCGCATGGTAGATTTGGGCTCATTCCCTCTAAGAGAGGAGAACTGTGCCCAGCAGTGAGGACGTCATAGGCTCAATATGTACTATTATTGTTTGCTAAAATGTTCATGTTTTGTGCCAAATTAATTTATTTTGTCTTGCTTTTAATGAGATGGCTATGATTCCTCACATATAGGTTTTTACCTAGTTCGGGATTCAAAGATTTCATTGCATGTTATATCAGATTTTTTCCATCACGCCTGATGGAAAGCAATAGATGAGGTCTACGATGTGACGAGCGAGCCCAGAAGATGCCTATGTACTCTTGCTTTAAAGGCTGAAAGGTCATAAGTGGCAGGGAACACAGAAGCTGGCAGAGAATTCCACAGCTTGGCTGTGCGCACAATAAATGTGGAGGAGAAGCGCTTGGTACGACAAGACGGTATATCAACCAAGTGTGGATGGTACCCAGCCGTGCGTCTGGTAGACCGGTAGTGAAATGGAGATGGAGAAATCAGGTCATGGAGCTCCTGCGCACACTCCCCAAAGTACAATCTATAGAAAACCGACAGGCAAGCAACGGTTTGCCGATGAGCCAGACTATGAAGCTTGCCCGATAGCACCTCGTCGCCTATAAGCCTTTAAAGCTTTGGTTTCCTAGGAAAGCGGTGCCGTCATATAGCGGCCGTAATATTACGGACGCAAAAAGGCGGCCGTCTTTACGGTGACGACATGTGGAAAGTTTCACGGCCGTTTTAACACAGTCTGCTTCATCGCTATCAATGAAACGTTCACGAAACCATCTGTCACCGACAAGACGGCCGTCATGCAAATGGCGGCACCGCTTTTTGACGTTACGGTGTCAGTTACCGCTCTCTAGGAAACCGCGCCATTTTGTTTACATAGACAACGTTCTAGTGACGTCATTCACCGCTGAATTACGGCCGCTATATGACGGCACCGCTATCCTAAGAAAACAAAGCTTTAGCCCTGCGCTCGATCGAGTCCAGTGCAGCAATTTGGTATTTTGCAGAGCTATCCCACAAGTGGCTGCAATACTCCACGCTTATTCTTACAGTTGCCCTTGTGTACCGGGGTTACAGTTGCTCGTTAGGAAATTCCCGCTTAAATCATTCTCAAATCATGTAGGCTTATAATGATGGTGGATTTAAATCTGTGGTAAAATTAAATTAATGCCACGATATGCATCAGGCTGATTTGATTGGAATATTTATATATATATATATATATATAATTATTTCATTATTGTAAAGGTGAGGGCAATGTAGGTTATTCTTTCTTCGTTGTTTTTACTTTCAATATAATTTATTTAATGATGTCAAACAGTTTGAGTACTTGTGTGGCCTACCCAAATGTCCTTACTTTGGTATTGTTCGTCAAATTGTTGAGCTCCTTAAGTTCTAAGTTGAGCTACACGATAACTGACTAATGCTTGCACTGTCTGGACAGGTCCGCTCAAATTTGGGTGGTTATTTCCTCAAAAGAATACCACAGACATGAACCCACATGCTTCTCATATACAAATACAAATTGTCTGGACTTTAAAAGAGACTTTGACCTCTGAGTTTGTTTCGGTGTTTCTTCTCAGAGTAGTCAGGAAATACCGGCCTTATCTAGCTATACTAAACATGCAAAACACACGAAGTATTTATAACCAATTTACAAAATAAATATTTCATTTCATTTCATTTATTACGGATAAGCTCACTCTTGACTCCGATCACACCTGATCGTAAGCGTTAGGTGACATCTACGATGGAACGGGTGGTCCCAGACTCCCAGATCCCAGATGCCTGTTCACTTTTGCTTTAAAGGCTGACTTTCGTCATTTATTGAGATCGAATTTCCTATATAGAGAGCCAAAATACTTACTCTTTTTCCTTAGTCATGATTTCTTTAAATATATTCAACAACGGTGACTGTGTTTCCTTATCGACTTGTCCATGTCTGAAACAAACCTGCATTTCTTGAATATTTATTCATTAAAACTTCATGCAACTCGAAAGTACTACGGCAGACTTAATTCCTTAAGCATTCTCATGCCACTGACTGGTATGAGAATGCTTAATGGGTGGTGAAGAGACAACATGGCAGGTGCATTAAAGTTAGCAGTTTAGCATATACAGGCTTATGCCTGTTATCGAGGCGCTACTGCTAAAACATGTTAAATGCAGTAAAGTTAGTTTTGACTTTTGAAATATAAAATTGTTATTAATCAATTGATTATAATTATTTAGAAAAAGGTCATACGTGCTTAGCCCATTTATTTGAAAAAATGTGTTAAAGCCGGTTTTTGCAGTAAACCCTCAAACCTAAATTAATATATACATACCTACATATGTATCATGATCAGTAATCGGAATAGACTGAGTATCGGAATAAACTGATTAACCTAAAGTTTAAAGAACAGTGACGGAAATCGGAGACTTCCTTATGTCATTTTTTTAGAATCTTGTTAGAAGATGCGGTTTCTTATATCTCCAAAATATGGATGTGGAATGTTTAACTGATAACTATGGCTGACATTTCGAGGCATTTGGTGTCAAAATCAGCCGAGAGTCCTCAAAATTGACCTTTTATACAAATAAACCAACGGCTGTTGTATTTCGTATCATTAGAACCTAAAACGGGATATTTACCATGTATTTATTGTTTCGAGTTTCCGATATTTTGACACTGTTACAAGCGCCATGATCACGGATGAACAAATGATTAAGTTCTAATGATATGTTAGTGACCATGTTAGCTTAAAACTTATATATTGTATTTCGGTTATAAAAATTATCTTTATTCTATCTATTATCCATTTATCTTATTTCTTTAAATAAACTTCTAGAAAAAAACTTACCTATTATCGCATATTCCCATATTCGTTATGACATTTGAAAGATACTTTTTTATGGCACTAAATGGCATTTTGATGGTAAAGAAGTTTTGTGAAAGAAGTTCATCATAGTATTCTTTTAATATTGTAAAGAGGTCGGTTAATCATAATCGTAACTCATAAAGTAATATGCTAACTTTTAAAATGGACGTAGTTATGCAAAAAGCATCCAATCCACTCTTTTACCGCCCATAAGACCGCCCATTGTAACACCCTTTGTAGTTTTTATGTCCTTACTTAATTCTGTTATGGTGTACAATAAAGATTATATCTATCTTTTCCGAAATTGAGTTATATATACCAAACGCATCTTCAGGGTGATTTATTAAAAATATCAATGTAACTCAATTTCGGAAAAAGTATGGAATGGATTCTTTTTGCGTACCTACGTCCAAATAACACTGGAAAATAAATTCATTATCAGGGTTTACAAAACGTTAGTAATTTTTAACCGACTTCAAAAAAGGAGGAGGTTCTCAATTCGTCTACCCAGCATCTGGGTTTTTTTCCCCTTCACAAAGTTATCTTATGCTAACTTTTTAGTTTTTAGCTTTTGCACCATTCCGACCGTGCTCAGCCACAAGCTGGACAGCCCCCTTCTGGGACACTGGGTTCAAACACAAAAATTCTTAAATTAAATTAATGGGCATATAAATTAATATTTATTTATTCGATGTGACAATGTGTGTGATGACTGAAACTTGATGAAATTGAAAATGTATGGAACCAATATGTCTGATTATTTTTTTAATATATTTATTTAATAATGCTTACAATTTAGAGGTAACTTTGTGAGGAACTGGTGCCTGATGTAGGTATGTACAACAACCTGTAGCACAGGTCACCAGGACTCTCCCGTGGCTAGTATGCTACAAAGAGTAGCGAGCAAAAGTGGAAGCTAAGTTTAAAAAAGACAAAATTTATAAACTAAATCTTGAACAAACTATCTTAAATCTAATATATAAAATTCTCGTGTCACAATGTTAGTTACCTTACTCCTCCGATACGGCTTTACTGATTTTTACCAAATTTTATATGCATATTCAGTAGGTCTGAGAATCGGCTACTATCTACTTTTTATCCCGGAATTCCCACGGGATCGGGATTTACGCGGGAAATCCTCCCACGCGAACGAAGTTGAGCAGCAGCTAGTAATATATAAAAAAAGACAATTTTGAATATTTTATTATTATTATTATCTTTATTTCAGACCTAAGGGCCCATAGAAATATTAATTATATTAATTATAAAAATTATATTAATTCTAGGATGTAAATGTGAATCCTTAGTTAATGTGTGATTTTTTTTATTACAAATGAGCCCCCTCTTGACCTCGATCACACCTGATGGTAAGTGTAAGACGAGGTCTACGATCGAACGAGCGAGCCCAGAAAATGCCTATTCACTCTTGCTTTAAAGGCTGACGGGTCAAATGTGGCAGGGAACACATAAGCCGGCAGAGAGTTCCACACCTTGGCTGTGCGCACAATGAATGTTGAAGAAAAGCGCTTAGTACGACAAGACGGTATATCGACCAAGTGTGGATGGTATCCTGCGGTTCGTCTGGTAGACCGGTAGTAAAAAAGGAATGAAGGGATTAGGTCGTGGAGCTCTTGCGCACACTTTCCGAAGTATAATCTGTAGAAGATAGACAGGCAAGCAACATTTCGCCGGTGAGCCAGGCTGTGAAGCTTGCTTTGTCACCTATGAGCCTTTTAGCTCTGCGTTCGATCGAGTCAAGTGCAGCTAGCTATTATATAATGATGTACATATTTGTTTTATCATTTTAACATATTTGTCATTGTTATTGACATATTTTTGTAATAGGTATATTGTATTATTTGGAATTGTAATTTTAATGACATTCATTCGTAATTTTACTAATTTATTTAAATACCATTTTGACTTTTAATTGTAACGATACCTAATCTTTCATGAAATTAATTGAGAACTATTTAATAAGTACTTACATAATATACAACGTGTAATTTAAAGGGTATACATACCAAGTGCACGGCTTCTTTGGATGATAACAAACGATATGACAAGGGTTTTGTAATCCTAAGTCTACGTGTGTAGAGCTTATTACAAATTCCAATACACTGATACCAGAGACCGAATTTTTCAAATTAAGAAGAACGAAAAGAATTATCGTGTTATTGGCAAGTGACGTGGAAAGTTATTGACCCTCGTAGTGTTGTGACGTTTGTTATGATTGATATTCAAGAAATATATGAAACCAATCATTTGGTATCAATTCTTTGAGTCAGTTATTTTGTGCTGAAACTGTGCATAGAGACTCCATACCAGATGTTGTCTTCAGCCCTTTTGGATAGATATGGGGTTTCCGTTACACGTTGTATAAGTATAATGTAATTTTGATTAATATTATTCACGGTTCATGCACCATTTCTTCCTACTTTGTACGCCACAATATACGGCTGAACATGTCATCAGAATTTGCTGTATCTCATATTATCTTGCATGCAATGTATCATGTACATAGGGTTACCAGATGACAGGAATTTTCCTGACATGTCCGGAATTTCAGCTCTCTGTCAGGGAAACAGGGAAAGTTGGAAATCTTCAGGAATAAAAAAAAAAGAGAAAGTAAGCCTTTTCGTTATAAAATAAATGCTTGCCACACAAATACGCACAACACTAGTAAATTTAGCACCGTTTGCAAGAGTACTGAACTACTAATTGACTCGCTCAGTCGCACTGCGCCCCGCATCCCGCCACAAGGCATCTAACACTCATACGCAGACTCAGACTCCCACGCGCCGCGCGCGAGTTTGTAAAATAATATAAGTTTCTGCTAAAATGTCAGGAAAATTATTGCCGAAACAAGGGTTTTTCAGGAAAACTTATTTTTCGGATCTGGTAACCCTACATGTACACCATGTTTAAACAAATAAAATATCTTTTCTTATCTTATCTTATCTTGAAGGTAAAGCAAAGTTTGCTGAGATTGTCCCGTGACTAATCATCTTAACCAATCTAGATTTTTCCGTGTCTCTGAAAACACGTCAAGCAATAGGTTCCTGCTGTCATTTGTACATCTTTGGCAGTCGTTACGGGTAGTTAGAAGTCAGAAAATCTAACATTAGTCTTGCCAAAGGGTAACGGTTATCTATATTCTGGGCTGATCGCCAGTCGCTTTATGTAAAACACTAGTAAACATCTGCTCCCGCTAAGACTGAAAGCCAACCCCAACAGAGTTTGGAAAAGACTTGGTCGATGATGAATAACACTCAAATTATGGAATCCTTGTCCTCACAGCATTTTAGTGCGTGGTGGCTAGCCAAGGTGAGACGGTACTTCACACCGGAACAGCTGCTTAATTTGTATCAAGCCCGGGTTCGGTCGTACATGGAGTACTGCTCTCATCTTTGGGATGGATCTGCGAAATACCAACTGGACGCGCTTGAGTCTATCGAGAAACGGGCCAAGAGACTCATTGGCAACGATGCACTGGTCGGGTCAAAGCTCCAGAGCCTTGAACATCGACGACGAGTTGCAAGTCTATCGGTTTTCTATCGGTTACATTTCGGGGAGTGTGCGATGGAATTACACAATCTAATTCCGCCAAGCCCGTTCCATTATCGGACTACGAGACAAACGGCGAAGCGCCATCGTTACATGGTGGACATCCGACAAATATGCACTAAACGTTTTGGGAATAACTTCATTGTGCGTACGGCTAAGGAGTGGAATTCTCTGCCAGAGCCTGTGTTTCCCGATAGCTATAACCTGGGGGTCTTTAAGTCAAGAGTGAATAGGTAACTTTTTGGTAAGCGTGCTCCATCTTCGACCACATCATCACTTACCAACAGGTGAGTTGTTGGTTACAGATTTCTTCTTTTCTCTTCTTACATTAACAGGCTGTGGGAATCCTACCTTCTATGGTAGCAGTCCCGCAGCCCCGATAGGGACTCAAAGGCTGGATTTTTTTTTTGGTCAAAATCTAATCATTACATTTCATTCATCGTGGCAATGCCGCCATTTGTAAACGCAATCACTATACATGGAAACATTTCCAGTGTGGAGCAATATTTTTAAAAAAGACGATACAAATGAAACATCACTTTTATTTCTTTTAATTCACCTCCAAATAGACGTCTACTGAAAAATGTTACAGTGCATAAAAATGCTTATAAAGTCGTCAGCCATTCAAATAACAAAATTTGAAAGAAGGAGTACTCAAGTTATGTCTTATTTTTTAGTACAACTTCAGTCTGGGTAAGGTCGAGGTTTTAGATTGAGCGGGAGCGGAAAGAAATCGCTATGGTCATCTTTTTATTGTTTTTTATTCAGAATAGGCTCGCGTTTGACCACCATCTCACCAAGTGATGATGTGGTCGAAGATGGAGCACGCTTACCTAGAAGTAACCTATTGACTCTTGAATTAAAGACTCCCAGGTTATAGCGATCAGGAAACAGAAACTCCGGCAGGGAATTTATTTGTTCACTTTAATTCGAGTCCTAAGAATTGTGAATTGAGGAGGTCATAAGTGGCTATATAAAAACCTATGCATAAGTTGATATTCAAGGTTGCGCAAAAGGATGGGTGTCCATGCTAACACATCGATATGCCTCCGTGTCAGGAAAGTATAGTAAAACCTTTGATCTCAGTTGTCATTATACATCCTTCATCAACTGTCCCGAGCTCGAGCGCGAGCCTTTTCTGCCGACTATTTGTGCCTGAAAAGTACATCGGGCACCGTCAGAACCGCTTGCACAATTTATTTGCTCCACCGACCTCCAAAACCGTCACCAGAGCTGAATCCCCAGTATGCCGCACTCTAAGGATGCTCAATGCCCTCCTGACTATCAACCCTGAATGTGATGTGTTTGCTGACGAATGGAGTAAAATTATGCGTGCATGTCTGGTGTTCTGTGAGAGGAAGTATGCAAGAGTGTCTACTGTTCCATTTTAATTTTATCTTATACAATTTCAATTTTCAATCACAATTATTACTATTCTTTTCTTAAATGTATTTCTATTTCTATGTTAATTAATGTAATTGGTGTTGTTCCGTTTTGATTAACAATAAATAAATAAATAATAATAACAAAATCTTTGACAGTCGTTACGGGTAGTCAGAAGCCAGTAAATCTGACACTGGTCTAGTCAAGGAGTATCGTGTTACTAGTTACTTGGTTGTGAAGGTCAGATAGGCGTTCCACGTAAAATACTAGTACTCTACCCAAAAATACTAGGAAGGGGATGAGATAATATTTATTTGGTTCAAAACAAAAAAAAAAAACAGTAGGTCGTATATTAAATCTCAAATCAATATAAATATCCTACTAATATTATAAATGCGAAAGTTTGTGAGGATGGATGGATGTTTGTTACTCTTTCACGCAAAAACTACTGAACGGATCTGAATGAAATTTGGTAAGTATATAGTTGGCAGCCTGGAATAACACATAGGCTACCTTTTATCCCGAAATTCCCACGGGATCGGGATTTGCGCGGCAAAACCTTCCCACGCGTACGAAGTCGCGGGTAGAAGCTAGTATTTAATAAAATTACTAGCTTCTGCCCGTGGCTTCATTCGTTCGGGAAAGTTTTTCCGCTTAAAATCCCGATCGCGTGGGAATTCCGGGATAAAAAGTAGCCTATGTGCTATTCCAGGATGTGAAATATCTACTTGCCAAATTTCATTCAGATCCGTTCTGTAGTTTTTGCGTGAAAGAGTAACAAACAGCCATCCATCCTCACAAACTTTCACATTTTATTAGTAAGATTAGTAAGATAGTAAGATTAAATTATAATATCAGATTCGCGGCCCCTAAACTAGGTACCCCGCCGCAGCATCATCCAGAACAAGAGCGTCTCCTTGTTCTGGATCAAAGCGCACGCAGGGCTGGAGGGTAACGAGAGAGCCGACTCGCTCGCAAAGGAGGCTGCCCTAAAAAGTAAGCGGCAACCCCACTACGACAGATGCCCGGTTTCATTCGTCAAGCGTATGATCCGTATGGATACGCTGAGCGAATGGAACCGGAGATACTGTACTGGGGAAACGGCGGCCACTACGAAGTTGTTCTTCCCGTGTGCGATCGCTGCATACAGGACGGTAATGAAGATAGAAGTGACCAAGGAGCTGACCCAAGCCCTAACGGGGCACGGTGGGTTCTCCGAATACCTGACACGCTTCAAGTGCAAGGAGAACCCAGCGTGCGCCTGCGACCCCGACAAGCAGGAGACAGTACTCCATCTCCTGACGGAGTGCCCTGTGTATTCCTCCCACAGGCACGACCTAGAAATTAGAACTGAATTAGAAGAATCCAAGGAGAATCTCAGCACATTGTTAGGAGGAAAGAACCGAAAACATTTTATAGAGTATATAACAAAAATAGTAAAATCCGTCAATAGACGGAACAAATAACTGCATATTATTTAATATTACTATATTTTATTTATTTTATATACTTCATCTACCTACTAACGCGACAATAAAAATAAAAAAGAGACAAAATTATATATGTCATAAAAATTTCCCTGCGAAACTTGCAAGGCAGGGGGCCCTCGCATGGCAGGAGTGTGGTTTTAGCCGGTAGGAGTCCGGCACTGCCCACGCAAGTGGGCGTCCATGAGGATTTCCCATTCCTGCCACAAAAAAAAAAAAAAAAAACTAGGTACCCAAACCTGTACCTTAAGAGGTGGAGTTTTTTTAGCAATAAAACCATGATGTTCTTTTTTCACATTTTTAAGCGACAATTTTCAGTACCTAGAACAATTTTCAATTTTCTGTTTTCGTACTTATTTTTTTTATTCGCGACTAAAATTCTGCATCAGATCTTCAGTTTCAGAAATCAATTAAAGCGTATATATTGCTCAAACTTAAAAACTATGTAACAAAAAAATTATAAATAGAAAAACAGACAACCTTTTTTAAAATTTAATTTACAGACACTTTTTCTACTGTTTTATTATATGTAATCATGAGCCCACTCTTAACGTCGATAACGCCTGATGTTAAGCGATAAATGAGATCTACGATGGAACGAGCGTGCCCAGAAAATGCTAGACATAGTGTTGTAGTTCCCTACTACATAAATTACCCGTCTGCCTTTACACACACACACATACAACTCTGCACATTACACAACTCACTTCGCTTGTCCCGCTCTCACCGCGACTGTACCCATAACCTCATAACGCCATCCCCGTCAATTTGTACATGTTTACCGCCCATACGTCAAAAACTAAGTACACAAGTTATAAAAACGTATTTTTTTAAGATCACTCAAGAATATTGCTCGGTAGCTACACTTTATGTGGGTAGGGCGATAAAAGTATATTTGATATGTTACGTTTTCCCGCCAAAATAATTGCTCCTCGGGTGTAATAGTGGTCTTTGGGGGATTGTAATGTCAATTTGAAGAGTTTGAGAGGAATTTATTGGGAAATCTTTATCTTTTAGTAATGGCTGTCTATAGTTGATCTTCTGATCGATGTAAAGTATTATTGTTAAGCAACTTTAAAAAAAATCGAAATTTATTTTATTTATTTATGGCTTGCTTAGAGGATGTTAAAGCAAATCATGATTATTGTTTGGTAAGCTTAAAAAAGGTTAACACTGCATTTTTCGGGTTTAACAGATTGAAAAAAAAAAACTTAATATTCGGCGGTTTTCATGTAATCAATATTTTTATGTGCGTACAACTATAATGTTCTTTTTGATGATAAACTATTATATTAATTTTGTTTATAAATAACACTTTTATAGGTTTTTTTTTCGTGAGATTAAACTAGATGAGGCCGTTGTTTCCTAGGCAGTTACGCTGAAAAGTAACGCTGATACAAACTGTAAAACAAGGTGTTCCGTACCGATCCAATCCTACATATCGTATTGCAAATGCCACCATAATTATGATAATATCGTATTGCAAATGCGTGGGCCAGCAAGTCTGGCATGCGCGAGCGCGTGTTGTTGTGTCGGGCGTGCGTCGATGTCTCGCTCGCGCGAATGGTCTCCCTCTAGCGGAGCACTGCTCATGCCAGCTGGCGGGCAAGACAACCTCAGCCCATCATTATGCCTTGATCACACGTACATACCGAGCAAACGGGCGAGCCAGTGCTCTCGGCCGAGTACCTACTCGGTAGGTATAAACATGGCGCCGAGTGCTCGGCCTAGCGCTCGGCCGAACGAAGCGGTGAGACAGTAGCTCGGCTCCCGTTCTACATACCAGGCCGAGTGTCCACCCTCCCGCTTCCCCGCACTGTGTCTCTCGCTCACTCGGCAGGTCTGAACGTGCACTGTCTCCGTGTCTCCCCACTCGGCCGACATGATTGTTGTTACTTCGCTTCGTTCAAATCTTCTTACGATCCATCGTGTCCGACTTGTAGTCTCATTAGAACTGAACTGATTGTACTAATTTCAAATGATGTGTGAACAGCTACTCGCTTATATCACTGTCTCGGCCGACAAACATTTTACTGTCTCGCCCGTTTGTTCGGTACGATGATCAAGGCATTAGATATTTAGTGTGTTTGTAGTTACAATTTTTTTTGCGTCTAAATATAGTTTAAGTATTAAGTATTTTTTTATATAATGTTATATCATTTTAAGATTCCACGAGAACACTGCCGACAAACTGTACCTACTGCAGTTTGGCAGAAGATACAACATGTATTTACTTGTGAAACTTGTCTATAAAAAATGCCGCCAATCCGGTCCCTTGCTTTCGGATGTTATTATTTAGCCACGAGCTCCTTAAGGTATTTTTTTTTATAAGAGTACTAGCAATGTGGGTGGAATTCACATTACTAGTGTTGAGAACATCACTACGCTCGCGGAGACCGAGCCGGGGCTGCGGGCGTGCGGGGCGGTGCAACGATGAGCGAGCGCCGGCCGGCACAACCACTGCGCCATAGTCCGCCTTACTAAGCGCATACTTCTCATTTCGCCATCTAATTTCTTTATTTGATATAATTATCTGCTTGTTATAACCGTTCACGTTAAAATACAGTCCACTATAATTTTACTGGCGTTTTTGTCCTAGCATCACCATTAGGATATACCCCGTTCCTTTCCACTAGCAATCTTGTTAACCCCTCTAACTAAGCTAAATATGCTTGTATTTGCAGTGGGTTCACGTCAATAGCTAAAAGCGATTTTTTACAGACAACAGGATAAAATAAAAACGCGGGTAGTCCACGTTGTACTATTTATTTATTGTTTTTATATACATATAAATATAAAAAAGAAACAAAGACATACATAATAACCACAATTTAAAAATAGAGATAAAGATCCTTTACCAAGTTTTTGAAAGACGATAGGGTTTATGCTTGTCTTACTGACACGGGTAGAGCATTCCACAGCCGTACTGCTTGAGCTGCGAACGACTTACCATAGTAACTGGTGGCGTGACTCGGTACCGCAAGCCTTTAGTTTTCTGATGACCTCAGAGATTTTGCATGTGTGTCATGAAGGAACTTGAATCGTTCTTTAAGATAAGTGGGGGTTTTACGATTAAACAGCACACTGTAAATCAGAGACAAGATGTGTAAGTTCCGGCGAAGACGTATAGGAAGCCACTTGAGTTTCGTACGAAATTCGGATACGTGATCATATTTAAGCCAAATATAAATCTATTGCAAAAATTTTGGAGTCGCTTAACCTGATTTCCGAGGCATGGATCAATCTTGATATATTAAAATGGTCACTAATTCACAGACTGACTAAGGCAAGCGTTGATAAACCTTGAAGATGAAAATAAAAAAAATAAAAAACTTTATTAGCACATGTAAATATTTCAAACATTCAGTCTTGGTAGTTATTTATTAGTTTTAACATTAAATTTTTAACACTTTAAACACTTAAATAAAAACCCTAAACTACATATATACATCTAAAAATAAACTAAAATATGGCATCCAGAAAAACGTGCGCATCGCTGTCCACTGGTAATGTGCCCAAAAGACTGGCGGCATTGCCACGTTGTATGGCAATACTTAACCTCTGTCCAAGGTAAAAGCCAGCCCTTGGGTTACGCGAAGTGTCAACTAGGCGTCTGGATAAATCTTTAAATAATTTGTAAGCACTCGGACCCCACGGCCCCAAGGTTTCAACCCCAAACGGCTCGAAAATATAACTACCAACAATGTTATTATATTTCCGCCGCTTGAGGTTCTCAGCAGCCGCAGCGGCAGCGCCAGCACAGCAAGACGAGCTAGGAAGATGAGATGGTGCAAGAGTATCGACACAAGTTGCATCCCACACTAAAGCCCTACACATCTTCCAAGGAAATAAAGACACGCCGTCCGGTCTTTTGCCATCGTCGCGTGCCAGACCATTGGGTTCTAATACAGCTGGAACGCCGACAGTGACAAGAGCTCGTCGGATATGTCGTTAATATTCGCGTGCCGTGCTATGCGACCCGCGCTGCGGCTGTAGGAAAGGCCGTGGTGACCGAGGCTGTTGACAACTTCGCCGCAGTGGCAGCGATGAGCAGAACAGCAGGGAGCACCTAATCAGTCAATCCAAAAGGCCAACAGTTAAAACTCTTTGAGAGTTACTTGTCCAACCGAACCCAATGTGTAAAAGTTAATAATATTAAAAGTGATGAGGTCTCCATTCATTACGGCGTACCTCAGGGTAGTATTTTGGCCCCCACGCTATTCCTTATCTACATTAATGATCTTTGTCAACTAGATCTCCCGAACGCCAAAATCATCACTTTTGCCGATGACACAGCGCTGCTTTTTAGCGGAGAATCATGGGAAAGGGTATTTTTTAATGCCCAAAATGGATTCAATGCCGTTAACAGATGGCTAATTAATAATATTCTGACACTAAACTTGGAAAAAACTAAATATATAACTTTCTCCCTACAACCCATTAGTACAAATAGTCTTCTACAACATCACATTACATCCCATTCATGTAACCAGGAAGACCCCAACTGCACATGTACAAAGCTACAAAAAACCTCGGCAATGAAATATCTTGGTATTATGGTCGATGAGAAACTTAATTTTCACCGTCATATAGATATGCTTTCCGCGAGAATACGGAAGCTTATGGTAATTTTTAGGAATTTGCGACAAGTGGCCGATAGAGAACTTATGAAATCAGTATATATAGCGTTGTGCCAGTCCCAATTAACATACTGTATTACCTCGTGGGGAGGTACTGCAAAAACCCACTTCCTCAAAGTTGAAAGGGCTCAAAGAGCTGTATTAAAGGTAGCAAATCGTCTCCCATTCTTTCACCCTACTGACGATGTTTACAAGCTGGCAAAAGTGCTAACGGTTCGTCAGCTATATATTGTCCATACGATTATAAAAACGCACTGCCAAATGACTTACGATCCGGTCAAAATTAAAAATATCCGAAGAAAAGATAGGGTCTGTGAAAGGGAACGCTTACACACAAGTTTTTCGCATCACTTCTTTTGCTATCAAAGTAGTAATCTATATAACAAACTTAATAAGGTCTTATCTATTTACTCGGTCTCAAAAAATAGGTGTAAATCTCTAGTTAAAGAATGGTTGCAAAAGCTTAACTACACGGATACTGAAAAATTACTTAAATACCAGTAAAATCACACAATCTATACACACAAAATTACACACACACACACATACACACACCCATACACAAACACACACACACACGCACACACACACACACAATCAAACACACAAGGTCATAGTCAAAATTATTAATATTTTATTAGTTATGTTTAACAGTTATAAATGTTTTTGTTATTTTTTTTTTTTTTTTAGTTTATCGACATCTGTATCTCTTTTTTTTATTGTTAGTGCATAGTCTCTTTTTTATGGTTAACTTAGCTGAACCAAACTGTAAATTCTCAGGGGTGGGGACCTGGTGATCTGTAATACAGGGCCAAACCTAACTCAGACACCAGCTCCTCACATATACAAAGCTGTAACATATTAAGTTATTTTGATAAAAAATGTATATACCTGTATTGTGAGGAGAAATAAAATAAACGCATATAATCAGCAGTCTTGGTGTAGTGAATTGACTCATTTAAATGTATTAATTCAAAACTACTGATGCTTATTCCCAAACTAATCGATATTCACTTTGTATCACTCGTAATGACTGGTAACACTGTCTCCCAAAATACAAGCTCTAGCTTAACTTTCACACAACGCCATCTAGTGATGGCGTTGTGTGAAAGTTGTGGAATATTATTATTATTATATTAATAATTGACCTGTTATAATTTAGCCACAAGCTCCTCTTTAAAATAAATAAAGACAAAACAAAAATTATTGAACAGAATACGAAGCAGCTCCAATAGCATTCTAAAGATGCTATCTTGTACGAAGACGACGAATATTTATTTATTTATTTAAACTTATGTGCAATGGTGTTACATGGGCAAACTTAATGCAGCAAGGCTTTCTCAACCAGACAACCTTTGGGTTAAAAAAATACACATTGTTGTAGGTGTACGAGAAAATGGAATGAAATTACATATTTAATACTAATAAATATATAATACTCGTAAAATACACATGTATATGTTAAAATAATAAACGTATAAATACGATGCTTTATAATAATCATTCTGATTAAGACAGCTCAGAATAATTATGACGAAGATCAAACTAAGAATAACAGCCCCTTAAGTAGTGGTTACTTAACTGGTGAAGTTTATGATTTAATTATTTATTTTTTTTTATTCCGGATGACTCTCTCGTGACCTTGATCTCGTCGGATGGTAAGCACTCTAGCTTAAAAGGCTGAAAGGTCGTAAGTGGCAGGGAACACAGAAGCTTGTGCGCACATTAAATGTGAAGGAGAAGCGCTTGGAACGACAAGACGGTATATCAACCAAGTGCGGAGGGTACCCAGCAGTGCATCTGGTAGACCGGTAGTGAAGGGGAGATGGAGGGATCAGATCATGGAGCTCCTGCGCACACTCCCCGAAGTACAATCTTCAGAAAACCGTCAGTCAAACAACAGTTCGCCAATGAGTCAGGCCAAGCTTGTCAAATTGGCTATGCAACACAAAATGTACAAAGGCGGACTTAATGCCTAAGGCATTCTCTAACAGTCAACCATGGGTGGCGAAGAGATGATAATATTTTAAATGTGTATTTTACTAACCTTTTAGAATGAAGTGTTACTAACAAGTGAGCCTCTGTAGCATAAATAAATAAATATTGTTAAATAACTGTGTGGTGCTTTCCTTGGTCCTCAACACGAATTCTATGAACTTTAAAAGAGATCTTGATCTTGAATCGATTTTTCTTCGGATGATAGTCAGCTAGAAAACACCGGCCTCTTCTAGTTTTAATGAAACAAAGGAGATTGACCTCACAAAGAGTTATTTTTAACCACCAGGGTCTCATTCCTGATAGCTATTTATTTATAACAAAATCAACAAAACAATGTTTTATAGTAATTTATATCTAATCTTACAGCCAATGACGGATTTACAATTTATTCACTAGTGACAAACATGTAGAACGTGTTTTTTGTTTTTTTTTAATTAACAGTATTAAGAAGCGTAAATTAATGTGTCTGTGTGTATGTGTAAGTGGTGTATGATGAATGCCTGTAGTGTACCAACTTACGAGGGGCGGCTGAAAAGTTTTGAGCCTACCGTATTAAAAATGCTGGTAAAAATGTATTAAAAATAATTTTACAATATATAGTCACCCTCTATTTCAATACACTTCTTACATTTACTATAAAGGGCTTTTAACCCGGTCAAAAATATTCGCCGTTTTTGTCTTCAAATTGTTCATTTACGGCGATCTTCATTTCTTCGTCACTGGAAAATCTCCGGCCCCAAAGGTCTTTTTTCAAATTTGAAAAGAGAAAATAATCGCTAGGAGACAGGTCTGGATTAAAGGGTGGGTGGTTAATTGCTTCGAATCCTGTCTCAGCGAGGGCACGCCTTGCAACGTGCGCAGTGTGGACGGGTGCGTTGTCTTGCAAAAACAGGACTCCTTTCGCCAGTTCGCCTCTCCGTTTCTCAACAACCACTTGACGTATCATTATCAACAATGCGGCATAGTAATCTCTGTTCATTGTAGTATTTTTACAAAGGTAATAAATAAACAAAATACCTTCATAATCCCAAAAAACAGTGGCCATGAGCTTGGACGCCGATCTTTCCACTTTGAACTTCCTCGGTGGCTTTTCTCCCTTTTCTATCCACTGCATTGACTCCTGTTTTGACTTCGGATCGTACTTTCAAATCCAGGTTTCATCGACAGTAACAAGGCGTAATCCTGCGAAGTTCTGACTCGACGTTGCTTGTCCAGTGGCGTCAGCATTTTCGGCACCCATCGCGCGCACACTTTTTCATGTGCAGGGGATTATGCAGAATGTTTCCAATTCATTCCTTGCTAATGCCCACGGCTTCAGCTGTCTGCGATAACTTGATTTGCCGATTTTCTAGAACAGGTTTTTTACTTTTTCAACGTTTTCTTCGGTAACGGCAGTGTTTGGGCGTCCCGACCTGGGATCATCTTCGAGCGACTCCCTGCTGTGTTTGAACTCTCGGTTCCAACGTTTAACGGTCGCAAATGAAGGTGCAGCCTCCCCATAAACTACTAACATCTCTTCAAATATTTCCGTCAGCGTTTTGTTCTTCTTTGTTAAGAATTTTATGACAGCTCTGTACTCCAATTTCGTGCAAAGTGCGGATGACTCGGGCATGGTGACGTTTATGGTTCAATTACTAAAAGCGTAATGATGCTAATGACATGAAACTTGACATATATATTTCTAAGGATACTCACAATTAGTGGTATGATGCACGAGTAATTAGTAACACTTAAAGGTACTTAGGCTCAAAACTTTTCAGCCACCCTGGTAATCTCATACTATTTTACTTCTGTTAGGATCTGATTAGGTAAATCGACATGTACAGTGGATAAAAGTAGCTTCCTAAACATACCTTTTTTGGAGTTAAATATATCCAGATGGGAGAAGTTTTTGTTAAAAGTTCTTAGTATTCTACTAATAACTAAGCTATAATCAAGCTATAATGTAGTAAGCGTGCTTCATCTTCGACCAGATTGTTGCTTACCAACTGGTGAGATGGTGGTCAAACGCTTATCATCAATATATTAAAAAAAAAATGATTCGTCAATAAATATTATTAATCATAAACATTTACGATTTGTAAACTGCATAATTGCAGTCTCATTAACGAAGTTTTCAATCTAAGGACCTGCAACTGAGATATTATATAAATATTATACCAGCGCCGTGCTGTGGGCACGGCCATAGCATAAGATCCAATTACTAACTAGAACTAAAATAAGTCTCATCAGTCAGTCATCAGTTTTTAATATTGTTGGCATGTCATTTGTCTGTTGGCAATAAATACTTTTTCTTTCTTTTTTTCTCTTTTCTTATATTGCAGACAAAAAGTGAAAACAACACCAAAAAAAAAACAGTCACATCTTCAGTTACGTAATACCTGTCCATTTCAATTTTTTTCTCTCTAGAATTTCAGAGATCCGCATCGTGAGGGAGTGCGGCTAAGGGCGGCCCCCGCAGAATGTAAATGTGACCCGTTGATAAATAAAGAAAGAGGTTAAACTGTTAGAGGTGGGTTGCGTAAACATCGTCTTTGTCAGGGTTGGCACGTTGGAGAAAATGAAGGTAAGGAATTTTCTTGGGTGGGATTTAGAGATCTGTCAGACTGCAGCAAAAGAGCTAGGAATCCTACACGAGGTGAGGCGGTACTTCACGCCTGGACATCTTCTGAATCTGTATAAAGCACAGATCCGTTCCAGCGTGGAGTATTGCAGCCACTTGTGGGATGGCTCTGCAAAATACCAACTTGCTGCACTAGACTCGATCGAGTACAGAGCTAAAAGGCTTGTATGAGATGAGGTGCTAATAGACAAGCTCCAAGGCCTGGCTCATCGACGAGTCGTTACCAGTTTTTCACAGATTGTACTTCGGGGAGTGTGCGCAGGAGCTCCATGACCTGATTCCTCCATCTCCTTTTCACTACCGGTCTATCAGACGCACGGCTGGTTACCACCCACACTTGTTTGATATACCGTCTTGTCGTACCAAGCGCTTTATTTCACATTTATTGTACTATCGGCAAAAGATACGCATGCTCACTTAAGAAAATATTTCTGCGGAAGCGCAGCTAGTGACAAACCACATCCCTTCCTGGTTTCGCCCAATTAGAAATAATATGCATTTTGTGAGTACAGGGCGTGTAACATTATATTAATACTTACTATTACGAACACTACTAAAATACGCTTCGTGCATCCTATTGGTCAAAATGCATGCATTATGCGATCGAGTTGTGAGCCGTGCTATGCGATTATAGCCTCAAAGGTGAGCATGCGGAACATTGGTCGATAGTAGTACAGCCAAGTTGTGGAACTCTCTGCCGGCTTCTATCTTCCATACCACTTATGATCTTTCAGCCAGCAAGAGTGAACAGGCATCTTCTGAGTTCGTTTGTTTCATCGTAGACTTCATCTATCGCTTACCAACAGGCGAGATAGAGGTCTAGAGTGGGCTTATTCAAAATTAAAAAAAGGTATGACTTGGATGTGTAAAGGAGTATTTTATTTTGCCTTGTTAGAAGGGCTAGAAGGGTTAGAAGTACAATCATATTCAAAAGATCCTTTTTTTTTAAATAAAGATAACTAGCAATGTGAGTAGAATTCACATTACTAGCAATCTTGTTAACCCCTCCAACTAAGCTAAATATGCTTGTGTCTCGAGTGGGTTCACGGTAATAGTGTAATATGGGTGGGGTTCGAACCTGCGACCTCTTGGTTACAAGTCCTTTTTCCTAGTTCCAAGTACCTTAACCATTAGGCTATTGACGCTTAGTTTTATATACATGGATGGATATTTGTTACTGACTGTGTGGAATAGTCCATAAGCTTCTTTAATTTCGGGAAAGTGTACAATTCCCGTCAGATTATACCAAAACCACTCCAACTAGCTAAACAAAATTTTGGTTAACAGCTAGTTAGTCAAGTTTAGTAATTCGCTGTTACTTACGATTTCCATCGAATAGGGATCTTTAAACCTAAATAGAAAATGTAGGTTCAAGTTTACAGATTTATTTATTACTTTCACAAAAAGTATTTGGTTCTAAACTACACAAAACAAACCAAAATGCTGATTAATATAATCTCGTTATACATTTACGTGTAGGATAGAACGGGCTAGTATAAATAGTGAATAAAGTAAAAAAACTAGCACGTTCTATCCCACTGTTGGATAAATGCCTCCCTTTATTCTTTCCAACGGTCACGGTTCTGCCCCTCTTCCTTCCAATTCATAAAGAAGCCATCCAATTTGTCGATGGCTGGACAAGTTTCTTTTTCTTTTGAAGTTTGCTGCAGCCGAGCAACAAAAAAATGGAAAAAAGTAAAAATCTTCCGTACAAATTAGGTCTGAAAAACAATAAAAAAATATATACGCGTCGAATAGAAAACCTCTTCCGTTGTTTCTTCGGTTAAAAATGCACTTCATAATATTTCTAAACAAAATGCCTTATAATATTTTATCAGTTTTCGTTGTAGCGACAACCCTGGCAGCTAATATGTGACTGACAGATGGTCATAAATTACACACGTCACTAGATGTGTCCCGGGCGACGGGATCAAATGTTACAACTGAGAGGACATGATTCCGTATGTATGTATTGTTTTATAGTTCTATTTCGGATTTATCATAGTGTTAGTGAACAGTTCATGACTAAATATTTAAGAAAAAAGGAAAAAAAAATATTCGGCACATGCCACAAAGCACACAACACAAAGTATACAAATGGAAAGAAACCAAATATAAAAACAATTTAAGTAAGTACATTTTGCATTTACACGAAAATAGAAAAATTACGTGTGCCTCGCGACTGCGCCAAAAAGGCTCGGTTCAGCAAAATGCCAGACAACTAGTGCCTGACGCTGGTTTTCAACCGGACCTAGTGTTGAAGTGACTACCGGATGTGAACCAGCTTTGTATAGAAAATAAATCATTAATAATATTTATTTATATATACAACATGCATCATAATTAACCCACATCCTCAAACACCCCAATGAGAAAATTATGTTATTATCATAATACATACCCTGAATTTTTAGTTTTACTTGTTTAAACAGTTTTTTTAAGACTTTAACTTCCTTTAAATGAGTTTCATTTTTGTGTAATGTGTACTGAATGACGGAATTTATATAAATCGGTATTTAAAAAGTTACTACTTTACTTTACGGCCCATAGTTAGTTTGTTTTTACTATACAGCGAAAGTGTAATTTGTAATTTACGTAGATTTAATTGCTTTGGGATAAAAATTATCGATATTAAAAACGATAAAAATCGATTCAATAAACGATTCTGAACAAACTAATTTCAGGATGTGCATTAATTATGTTACTTGTTGTATATGTGTGTGTATGTATTTAATTATTTAAAGGTTTAGAAACACTTGCTGAAGTCACTCTGAGAATAGTTGGACATCTGGAGAGCGGAGAGCACGTAAGCTGTTGGTTCCGGCTGATGACAGCTGGGACCAACCAATGATGTTACATCATCGACAGTCGTCAAAGATGAGGCCAGAAAATCTGACACAACACAGTGTTGCTGAGCGGTATTGTGTTACCCAGATTCTGGGTTGTAGAGGTCAGATACCCAGTCGCTGCATACTATACTGTTACTCAGAGAGAACCTCCTTACGATACGCACCGAGTTCAGAAGTACGTACCGCTAGCAAGCTTCGTAAACACCTAATCCAGCTGCCTGTCGAGAGCCTCCTAAGATGTTGATCGAGACGACGAGTTGCAAGTCTATCGGTTTTCTATCGGTTACATTTCGGGGAGTGTGCAATGGAATTACACAGTCTAATTCCGCCAAGCCCATTCCATCATCGGACTACGAGACAAACGGCGAAGCGGCATCATTACATGGTGCAAATCCCACCCATATGCACAAAACGTTTTGGGAATACCTTCATTGTGCGTACGGCTAAGGAGTGAAATTCCCTGCCGGAGTCTGTGTTTCCCGATAGCTATAACCTAGGAGTCTTTAAGTCAAGAGTAAATAGGTTACTTTTAGGTAAGCGTGCTCCATCTTCGACCACATCATCACTTACCATCAGGTGAGATGGTAGTCGAACGCGAACCTATTTTTTAATAAATAAAGGCTCATGTCTATCAAACCATTGGCTGAAAAAACTATCGGTACAATGGTTGCAGTATTGTTATTATTGGGCTTTAATTTTCTCATCAATGTAACCGGTGTATACTCGCCTCCTGTCATACTTTAAGACAGGGACGATTGTACACCGGTCGGGGCGGGTCCTAGTTTGGGGGCAAAATAGCAATGAGGTTATTTATGTTAAAATTTGAAAAACAATAAACGAATTATTAAATTCATAAACTAGCACTTTGCCCGTGACTTCGCATGGATTTCGATAATTTAGAACCAATGAATAAAAAAATTAGAATCGGATCATTAGTTGCGGAGATTACCCCTTACATACAAACTTACAAACAAATTTTACCTCTTCATAATATAAGTAGATACATTATCACAGTAAAATATTTTATTTCCCACCAAAAACACAAGGGTTTTAACATCCCACCTTTCCCTACGGAACCCAGCATCTCATCGCGACACGAAGTAAGGTAAACAGGTTTATGAAGGTCCCGTCCCGTGGGCCACATTTAAGGGCGCCGTGCCGTGCCCATAACTGAAGCGCTCACCCCACCTTAATGATGTTCGATGTTCGATACATGTGTAATTTGTATTGCTGATTCTTTGGCTGGGACAGTGGGATACGTGGAGCAAATCTTAAAAGAGTGACTTGAAAGTACATATGAAGGGCTTATTCTTAGAAATTATAATTACTTAATATAATAATTCAGCCTATAACGTTCACGACGTTCAAAGACAAACGCAAAATCGATGCTCTAAACGGCATCTGACTACTGGCTGCGACTGTTGCGGTTCCCTTAGACAGCATTTTGGACTAATGTGTCGATTATGGATCAAGGAGAGGTTATTGTCGACTGTGCAATTACGAATCCTCAAATAATTCGGGCGCATTGTGCGTAATTAACACTCCATGGAGTGACTTGTTGTTCACGGGCAAGTGGCAGGCAAGCGGTCACGCGGACGGTACCCTACGCGTTTACTACGCACAGATTTAATTAAAGCTTCAACAAAGACGACCTTAGTCCAAAGATCCCGATATGCTGAAGACCGCAGGAAGTGGAGGCGCAATTTGAGGATAAAAGATCTACCAGCTACCAAAACTAGCCACGAGCCCCTCTCTCTCAGAAACAACCAGGATATTGATTTATTTATCATATACTTTAATCTACACCTTACAATATTTCATTAGATACAGAAATTAAAACTAGTGTACAATGGGAGGTCTTATCGCTCAGGGCGATCTTTTACAGACAACCTTTGGATGGACAAAACTAGGAGACAGATTTAGGGCTGTCAGTGTACAAACATCATAAATAATATTAATTGAACAAAATAATATAAAATACATACAATAAAATACAAAAATCATATACTAATCAATATTACATGCATAGTTGAGAAAGAAGGGGAAAAGCTACAAGGAAAGATAATGTTCCTTCACCATTCTTTTGAACGATCCTAAAGATGGTAATACTACGCTAGTAAGATGGTGGTCAAACGCGAACCTATTTTAAATAATAAAAAAAAAGTAAAATTACCAAGGTCAGTCAGTTTTAAAATTTCGAAATTTCTCCGTAGCTCGAAAAGTACGTTTAGTCTTTGATCTTGGTTGACCCTTGCACATTTTAGACAGTTGTTCCGCGTAGTTAGAAGTCAGATTATGGGAATATTCTAACGAGATACCGCAGCCCCGGAACTAAAGGGCAGATGTAGGAGCAGGGTGGGTTTTTAGTAATATCCAGAAAAACGAAAGGTTGCAGTCGTTACGTTGTTTGTCCTACTTACCCACGTATAAAATACCAAATCACAATAATGTGTTTGGTGCAAGCACGTGGGAATGCACGCTACCATAATTCTTAAATGACCTGTAAATGTTATCAAAAAATTAACTCCAAAGAACTGCTGTAAAGTGCTAAAGAAACACTTTCTAGAAAGTACTACGATCTAGAAAGTGTTTCGTTTCATAGTTAAAGTGTTACTTTTAATGATAAGTGTGTATGTGTGGTGTGGCATCGAGTTGCTGCGGCTAGCATACCACAGATAAAGCCTAAATGGTTTAGGTGGTATGTTTAAGTTTGTAACAAATGTACTTGCATGTTTTAAATAATAAAAAAAAAAAGTCAGTCGAAGTCTGATACTCCCTTCCGCTTAACCCTGAGCGGGAGAAGTCATTCGATGATTTCACACCCAGAAAAAATAGATAATCTGACACTAGTCTTGCCACAGAGTATCGTGTTACCCAGTTACTGGGTTGTGGAGTTCAGATAGGCAGTTGTTCCATGTAAAACTCTGGTACTCAGCTGGATCTCGTTAGACTGGAAGGCAACGCCTGTATGGTTACTAATTAATATAGTAGGCAAATGATGACGGAGTCTGTGGTTCCCGGTAGCTATAACCTAGGAGTCTTTAAGTCAAGACTGAATAGGTTACTTCTAGGTAAGCGTGCTCCATCTTCGACTACATCATCACTTACCATCAGGTGAGATGATGGTCAAACGCGAATCTAATTACAATTTAAAAAAAAATGTTTTACCAATTTCCAGATCTAGCCACGAGGCCCTCTCTCGCAGAGTGTCCCTCTCTAAGACAGAGGGGCTAAATTATCGTGAGTATATCCTGAAGGTGGTAGTAGTTACCAGCCACGGTTGACCGGTAGAGAATGCCTAAGGCATTAGGTCCGCCTTTATTTATTTATTTATTTTATTATTTATGTTCACACAGTAAAATACATTAGGATAAGCATAATTATAATATTTGAGTACAAAGGTACTGCTTATTTCTTAAGAAATTTCTTCCAGCAAACCTGCGAAAGGAGAAGTGAAAAAGAAATGTAGACAATAGTGTGTGAGAAGAAGAAGAGAAATAAATATGAATATGTGAAGTCTAAAACTAAAATATTAAATATATCTACACATATTTGTAATGCAATAAAAATAACATAATTATACTTAAATAAATACATAATGTTAGAATATATAAACATATAATATAAATATATACATAAATAATTAACACAGTTAAGTGGAAAGGTAATGCTCTTTTAATCGACATTTGAATAGAGATATTGTTTTTAAATCACGAACGCTTTGCTGCCTTTGTACTTTTGTGCTGCATAAAATTTAAAAAAAGAAAAGTTCTCCGGTAAAATTGACACACACACATCTTCAACGCTATTCAATTACCTACCACGTGATACAAGTAAGCCAGGGTGTTCCAGGGTAGGCCAGGGTATGGCAGGGTACAGCTCACCAATCCCACTGTTACGGGCAACTCGTAAAGTCACCCTGAGCGGGGATACACGCTATTAGCTTGTCTGTGGTTTGAGACAGAAGCGGTAGCGGGTGAATATTGTAGAAAAAATCAATTAATGTTTTTAAGCATTAATTTTATTAAAAATATGGTTTATTTACTAAAACTTTATGCGACACAAATGGTACAAAGGCGGACTTAATGCCTTAGGCATTCTGTACCTGTCAACCGTGAGCGGTAAAGAGATATCATGGCAGGTGCATAAAAAAAAGGTTTACAGACAGTATAGTGTTTAAAATAATATGCGCACTATGTTGAGCCAGTGAATGGCTCACAAAATTTAAATAAACTCAAGAAAAAACGATTCAAGAACGATATAAGTCAAGGAATTAAAGTTGAGTATTTCGATATCAAATTTTATGAAACGTTTTGGGAATACTTTCATTGTGCGTACGGCTAAGGAGTGAAATTCCCTGCTGGAGTATGTATTTCCAAATCGCTATAACCTGGGAGTCTCTAAGTCAAGAGTGAATAGGTTACTTCTAGGCAAGCGTGCTCCATCTTCGACCACATCAGGTGAGATGGTGGTCAAACGCGAACCTATTTTTAATAAAAATAAAAAAAAACTACATAGTTAAGTGTTTCATAAATACAGTGTTAAAGCTGTTAAATTAGGAAATTGGTGGGTGGGACCGTATCTAGTATAATTATTATCTATACTAATATTATAAAGCGGAAAAGTTTGTTTGTTTGTTTGTTTGCTTGAACGCGCTAATCTTCGAAAGTACATGGTGGATTTGGATGAAATTCGGTATGGAAGTAGCTTGAAGCTTGAGGAAGGTTATAGGCTACTTTTTACCCGACTGCAAAAAAGGAGAGTTATGTTTTTACCGTGATAGAATCCACGGGAGCGAAGCCCCGCGTGAGTACTAGTCCACCTATAAAGTTCTCACCACTCGCGCTGGCAGGCCTCCTCTCTATGAAAGAGAATAGCCAGCTATCCACGGATTTTACATGAATGCCAAACAAACTGCCCGTCTGACCTACACAACACAGTAGATGGGTCACACGATGGCCCTTGGCAAGACTGGTGTTACATTTTGTGGCTCTTGACTACCAGAAACTACTGGAAACGATGTTCAATGACAGCCGGGACGAACAGAGCAACGACGTGGTTTCCGAGTCAAGGATGAATACTCAATAATCAATACTTTTATTGCATTCCATATGTAGGTATTCTTAGGTGGTAAACTTATAATTAGATCATATGGACCCTGTCGGGCACAGCAAGAATAAGTAGTTTAGGAGAGGAAGCATTTGTTAATCTATACTTCTAATAAATCTGTAGAGAGGTCAATTCTGTACATGAAATATATTTCCAAAATAAATATCAGGGGGTGATTAGGGATCGATACTGATGCCAAAAATGCAATCAGTAAAATTTTTGTCTGTCTGTCTGTCTGTTTGTCTGTCTGTCTGTCTGTCTGTCTGTATAACCGTTATAGAAACAAAAACTACTCGACGGATTTTAACGAAACTTGGTACAATTATTTTTCATACTCCTGAGCTAGTTATAGTATACTTTTCATCACGCTACAATCAATAGGAGCAGAGCAGTGAAGAGAAATGTTGGGAAAACGGGAGAAGTTACTCCAATTTTTAAGCTTCCGTCGCGTGTGCAACCTTAATGGTTAAAGCTACACAGAAATCATTTCATGATGGAAATGTTCTCCTTAAAATTACATAAAAAATATCCCATGACAGCATATGTCTATCTTTTATGGTTGACTCACAATAACACGTGTAACTCCCGATAGCTTAGCAGTTCGAAGCTTTCTGATTATAATATTTGTCTACTCTTACGTTTATAACACTCTCAGTCACCCCTAATTGAAAAAAATAACATTATTAACTATTCCATAAAAAAGAATCATATAAATCGGTATAGAAATACCTAAGTTATACATGAAATAAGCTAATAGTAAGCCATCGCGCGTGAATACTGAATCATGCTATAAGGATGTTTTTGAGAATCGGTCGGTATAAAATTTCGTTCTATAGGTAGGTACTTAAGCCTCATGTAAACGTGATCTAAACAATATTACCAATACATTAACTTACGCTGACGGAGTCGCGGGCACAGCTATTAACAATAATATTGTGCGGTCCGTATTGCGATATTTTTCAACAGTATTATAGATTGATATTATATCTCCCTACTAAATTATGAAAGTTAATCTGTCTGTTACATCAAAATGACTGAACCGTGAGGAAGGACATAGGCTAATTTCTTTTTTAACGAAAAACGGCCGAAACGCGGACTAAGTCGCGGGCAACAGCTATCTATACTAATAATATAAGGCTGAAGAGTTTTTTTGTTTGTTTGAACGCGATAATCTCAGGAACTACCTACTGGTTCGAATTGAACAATTATTTTTTAATTAAATAGTCAATTTATAGAGAAAGGCTATATATCATTACGCTAAGGCCACTAGGAGCGGAGCGCCAATTAAGAATGCTTCAAAATCGGGGTTAAATTTAACGTTAGCCCAAAGTAACTATTCCACGCGGACGAAGTCGCGGGCAAAAGCTAGTACATAAATATTACGACACTCTCAAAGTAATTACAATTGATAGGGTAGTTCCCGTTGCCCTAGACCTATGAAATTTGACAAATAACATCGTTTTATTATAGTACAAGTTCAAGTCAAAAACTTAAAACTATATATTTAATTAAGTTAATTATTGTAATTGGTTTTAATCGTTTTAATTAACTATAAATAAATAAATAAATAAATAAAAAAATATTTCATTATTTATTTCAAATATGGGTGTCAAAATTTAAAATTGAAGTGAGTTAATTTATGAAAGGGCTTGATGAATATATTTATTTATTTTTTGGGGTACATGAATTCTAATTTATCTTACTTCTTACTTTTTACTAATATTATAAATGCGAAAGTATGTAAGGATGGATGGATGTATGTGTGGATGTTTGTTACTCTGAATAAAATTTATTAAGTAGATAGTTGACATCCTGGAATAACACATAGGCTACTTTTATCCCAGAATTATAACGGGATTGGGATTAAACTGTGGGAATAAACTCCCACGCGAACGAAGTTGTGTGCAGAAGCTAGTAATAAATAATATTAAAAAAATACCGACCCCGTGGTACGGAATCCCCGGTGGGCAAGTCTGGTTCGTACTTGCCCGGTTTTGTTTAGTTGAAATGCTACCTGATATATTTTTTAATCGTAATGGATCGTGTCTTAGATGAATTATCACTGAAATTATTTCGTTTCAACATCGCTACCTCTCGTGACTGATACCACCGCACCCAATCGAGGTATCGATGGATACCGCGAGGTGTCGTGGTATTTTTACGTTTGTTAGGTTTTTATAGTGTCATCCGTAGTCGCAATGCGGTGTATTGGCCACTGTATGAGAAATAAAATATCCTTAATATACCTTATTTTGGCTACTTACCTTACTTTATTTACCTATATTTTTAAAATAAGATAATATTTTTATTTCTTTAAACATGGTGTCCATGATACATTGCATGTTAGATAATATAAGATACAGAAAAGTTCTAATTAAATGTTCAATCGCATATAATTATGATTTCACTATAAATATTGTATCAATTTGAAAAATTATGTAGTTAAGTTCTTTTTACAAAAAGCAACATAAAATAAAGCACTTATTTACTCAGTTCTTGTTTTCGTGAGATATGTAAATATAATATTGTTTTTATATTAATTTTACGTAAAGCCTAAATTGATTGAAAAAAAATACGTGTAAAAGTGTTATCACAACCTATTTGCAAAAAAAATACTTTTAGTATCATTTATACAAATATAATACAATGTTTTTATTTTGGAACAAATCTATAAAATGTTAGTAACTTATATCTAATAACTTATCTAGTGTTAGTAACCTTCGCCCTCCGCACAAACTGCTTCATAATAGGAGAGGACACACTCTCAATCACCGTTCTCAGGATGCCGTTACGACTGTCCCTTACTCTCCTCAGAAGTGAAGCTGTTTTCTTTCATATAATCGCTTGAAACGCGTCCGTACGAGCTTGTGCAAACATTTCTGAGGCGCTACAGTAACGAGGCAGTCGTAAAATCATCCTGAAAGCATTATTATACTGGACAAAAGTTTTACTTTTCAGTCAAGTACATCCCGTAATTTTATATATTTATTATAGGCATTTTTATAGTATTAATATAAATATGTATTTTAACTCTATGTATATATATATTTGTTTATTTTAGTATTATAATTTAGTTTATTAGTTAAGTATGTTTAATTTTTCGTAATTTGTATTTATACACCCTGTGTCTATCACCTCTTCTTCAACTCTCCTGTCGCAGGGCTGCTGGAAGAATTTTCTTAGGAAATAAGCAGCATCTTTGTGCTCTTTTGTCTGTATGTATATTTTTTCTTTTGTACGTGTCATGTGTGTACATAAATAAATAAGAAAACCAAAGTCCCTGCCTAACCTACTAATAAAATCAATGGCCAATCCACGTCGACTATACCAAAGCATCTTTTGATAGTATTTGACATGACATCATGTAACTCAGTATTGTTTACAACTCTGCTTACCCTTTATTACGCGGGATTTGTTATATCTTATGTTATAACTCGAAGCGGGAGATCGCGAGGTGGTTTCATTGAAACAGGTAAATGTGAAAAGGCTTCTATGTTATTACTACTAATATTATAAAGCTTTTTAGGGTTCCATAGCTGAATGGCAAAAAATGGAACCCGTTATAGATTCGTCATGTCTGTCTGTCTGTCTGTCCGTCCGTATGTCTGAGCCATTTCATTCCGAAACTGTTAGCACTACACATGTGAAACTTTGTAGGTGGCTGTATTCTGTGAACCGCTTTCCGATTTTTATACAAAAATATATAAAATTACGGGGGCCTCCCCATATATGGAACTGAGACAAAAAATATATTTTTTCATCAAAACTATACTTTCGCATTTATGATATTAGGGAAGACAAGTTTAGGTTAATGGAAAACCAAAGTATTTTAATAAAGACATTGGCCAATCCACGTCGACTATATTAAAACCTTTTTTGATACTATTTGACACGACAACATGTAGCTCGGTATTGTTCACAGCTCTGCTTACCTCTTATTACGTGGGATTTGTTATATCTTATATTATAACTCGAAGCGGGAGATCGCGAGGTTGTTTCATTGAAACAGGTAAATGTGGAAAGGCTTCTCTGTTATTACTACTAATATTATAAGCCTTATTTTGGGGCAGGAAATCATCATTAGGTATGAGAATACAGTATAGACAAATTGACATAATACAATATACTAACTAATCAGAAATGAATCTCAGAGTTTATAGTGTCCTCGCATTAGCAAAATAATTGCAAGCCGTTCTGTTTTCTATCGGTTACATTACATTCATCGATGTGCACCATGTAACGATGGCGCATCGCCGTTTGTCTTGTAGTCCGATGATGGAACGGGCTTGGCGTAATTAGATTGTGTAATTCCATCGCACACTCCCCTAAAAGTAACCGACAGGAAACCGATAGACAAGCAAATAATATTTATCACCGCAAAACTAAAACAAAACATCAAGAAAAGATGGTTAAAAGTCGGATACAAAACGCTGTCTCATATCCAGCTTAAGTACTCGGGAATCGGTATGAATTCATTACTAACGTTTCTTTAAACTTCCTCCCGGGGGATGGCTCGTGGCTCGTAGCTCGTGAGGATATTATCGCTATCCTCCTCTCATCCCCGTCATCCGAACAGTCACGGTTTGATTGTTTTGGGGAGACGGGACGGTGTAGTGTGAGAGTGAGGCAAGAATACGATAAGATTTTATATTTTTAAAACATGCCAGTTTAGCTGTTTCTAGCTAAATAAAAACAGATGCACGAGTCAATTTTCAAGGTTAAGCAACGCTTGGCTAGGTCTGTTCAAGGATGGGTGATCATCGCAACATTTTAAGATTCCTCCATGCTTCGAAAAGTGTGTGAAGCCGTTATTCTCAGCTGCCATTTGTACATATTTGATTGTCGATACAGGTTGTCAGAACGTTGTCATGGCCAGTTGTCATTTTCTGACAAAATCAACAGTCTTGCGAAGCAGTATGCACAAAACGTTTTGGGAATACTTTCATTGTGCGTACGGCTAAGGAGTGGAATTCCTGCCGGAGTCTGTGTTTTCTGATTTCTATAAAAATCCCCTGGTTTTAAGTCAAGACTGAATAGGTTACTTCTAAGTTAGCGGGTTTCATCTTTAGCCACATCATCTCTTACCATCATGTGTGATGGTAGTCAAACGCCCTTGAACTATAGAAAAAAAAGATTTTTTTTTTCTTTTTTAAATATAATTTTCTTTTCGAATTTAATTGACTAGATTTTATTCTGATGGTCACCATTGTTGACTCTCAGAAATTACTGGTGTGGTGAGATTGTCCCAACAAAAAGTCTCACGTAAAATTCTAACGCAATCAACATAATAATCAGGCCTTGGGATAATAGCCAAGAGTCTCAACCAACACCTGAAGAGACTCGTTGGGCACACGGCGCGTATTGTGAGAAGGTTCCTCTCTCTGGAGCCCTGACCACCGGTAGCTTGGACCCTGTTCCCGATTCCGGTGGGCTACTGTTTTTTTTTATATTTTTAAGTGTTTTTTATAGGAGTATTTAAAAATGTAAACAATATGTATCTAAAATGTAATAAATGGAACAAAGTATATTATTATTATTTAAAAAAAAATATTCCGACGAACTGAGAACCTCCTCCTTTTGGTGATAATTATCCGACACGAATGACGTGATTCTACACAAATATGGATTGGTAGTAAGGTGTATTATTGGCCAGTGCGAAGATGCAAGGCGAATACAAAGTATTTAAAAAAAAAACATGAGTCAATTTACTTTATCAGTAATTATTTTTAAACCACTTTAAAAGCTGGAGATTATGATGTGGTTTCCATGAAGAGTATTTACGTTGTGACAATTAGAAATCAATCTCAACTTATCGTAGTTTTCCGTAAGAAAGGCACGTGATATTACATTAGCAGACTTAGATAAGTAAATTTTGTTGAATTTTGATAAATCAATAAGTTAGGAAATCACAATCAGCCTATAAAATTCTTACTGCTATGACACAGGCTCTTTTCTATGAGAGTAGTCTCGTGAGATATATTATAACCTAACGGTTTTTGCAATTTTACGGTGACATGTATAATAGTAAAAAAACTGGCCAAGTCCGAGTCAGACTCGCCCATGTTCCGCAGTAAGTAAGGGTTTATTTGACGAAAAAAAACCTTACAAATTTCCTAAAACTAACTTATTTACATTTTTTACAACTACGCCAGATAAATTTGTTTGTCATAGTGTTTGTATGAATTGCAAAGTTATATTTGCGGGTTTAGAAAATATGCTTTATCTCAAAAACTGCCCCGACCCGATCTCGTTCAAACCAATTTTGGTTGAAAGTTTATATTTAGATCTACAGCATATATTTTTTTTAGATTTTTCATTTCATTATTATAGAAGTTAGAGTGGGGGGGACATATTTTACCATTTTGGAAGCTTATATCTAAGTGATTAACTTTATGAAAAAGTGGTTTTAGAAACCGTTTTGTCATTTTTAAAGACCTGTCTATAAATACTACACACGCATAGGTTTCATGAAAAAAATATATTTTCAGTTTTAGTTCTATGTAATAAAATAAAGGAGGGCTCCCCTTTACTTTAAATATTATTTATTTATTTTTTCTTAAAATCGGAAAGCGGTTTACAGAATACATCTACCTACCAAGTTTCACATGTATATTCCTAAAAGTTTCGGAATAAAATGGCTGTGACATACGAACGGACGGACGGACAGACAGATAGACAGACAGACAGACAGACAGACGGACAGACATGACGAAACTATAAGGGCCGTTTTTGGCTATTCGGCTACAGAACCCTAAAAACCAATTATTTGTTAACCTCACCGTCCAAGTAAAAACATATTTGGATATTTCCAAAGATATACACAAATAAAATATCTTTATCTAATTTTCCATTGAAATTCTTCCATAAAAATCTTAGAGAGATACGCCAGGACCAACAGATTTTTTTTTACGTATATAGGTATTTGAGTAATTGCCCAACTAGCACAAATGGGCTGCATTAGAGCTTTAGAGCGTATCCGATTATTACTTATGGTAATAGACGTAAGCGCTAGAGCCTCTACTGCAGTCTTAAAGCAGCCGCTTTAGCGCTATTTGGGCGCCATTTTATGCAACCTAAAGTTCCATTTAACCTGCACAACGGTTGCATAAAGGTTCCTTAATAGCTATAACGATTTATTAACGCTATACTAAAGCTCTCGTAGCGCTACTTTTGAATGATTTTGAACTACTTTGAACGAATGAATTGATTATAGTTCTTTATTGTATATCTTCAGTTGACATTGTTTGTAATATTTTGGTAAAGTGTTTTCGTCGCCATCATGAAAATAAAACAAAAAGAAGTATATGTTTGTATTCTGTATTAGCAAGATATATAAAGATACTTAAAACGCTGTCCAGTTTACTGTAGATATATAAGATAATTTTCGAGTAATTTTAACGCGCTTTTATGATATTTAAAAAATTAACAAAAGATATGTGATATTTTTTATTTGTTATACAGAATAAATTTTATTTCCGTATTTTTACGTGTCGATAACTTACTATTTGCAAGTGGCCGATTGTTTACCGGTACATTTAATGCACATTTAACTGAAAAACCAATGTATATCAACTCAATTTTGCAAGTGAATTATAAGTTTTCTAAAAAAATCATGGCGTCATTGTACTGTAGTCATAACCTGCAGTTTGAGCCCTAATAACTCCCTTTTGAGAATCATAGCGCTAATTTTCACCCTTCTAACGCTTCCAGTGATTTTTGTTCCCCTAGTGCAACTCACAGCCACAAAAAGCTCCTATTTTCCTGTTTTTGAGGTTATAAGATTAATTATTTGTATCCTTAAGTGTATTGTAAGGTGTACAATAAAGTATATAATAAATAAATAAGATCTAGTTACGTACTTATTCGTTTAGCATCCATTTTATTAAATGTTTAATAATAGTTACAAAAGCGGCTGTAAAATGGCGAATAGATTGAGCCTGTAAGGAATGACTATTGCTACTAAAGGCCTTAGTTACATTGATGATTTTTTTGTAACTATAGTATGCATAAGAGTTTCTATTATTTCTATAATGAAACTTATAGTAGTATAATAGTGGTTACTATAACTATAACCTATACAAGTTACAATGGAAACTACTATGCAGCTGTGAGTGGCAGAATGATCTTCGTAACTCTCATATAAAGGTGTAAGTGGTAAATGAGTTCTACCGTGGACTACTGTGAAGGCTAGAGTAGTATTTGATTCAGCTTATAGCACCTTAAGTAACTTTTATAACTATAGACGTATACGGATGCAGATATGCAACTCTGAACTGCTTTTTGAACCCTTAAAGCGCTATTTTACAGCCCAAAGTAACAAAATAGGCTGCTATTTCCACTAATGTGCTCGTTGGGTGTAAAATAACTTAAAACACTTGAGAAAAAACAGTTATGAAATGAATTAATTGGATGGATTAATTTTTGCAAATTAGTTAAAAATAATACTTTTCCGTCCTTTTATTTTGTTTTAATTAAAACTAAAATAGCTCGGTGTTTCCCAATTGAATAAACTGAGAAGAATCGCCGAAATAAACTCAGAGTTCACTATCTTTTTAAGTCCATACTATCTATACTTGTCAAATCATATGAGAACCATGATGTAAGTGAATGTCTATGGATGAGAGCCATGTAGGTTTATAACCATAAATACGTTTATTCACAAACATTAGTAACACAGTTATATAAAAGCTCTGCTTCCTGAACTAAGTACTTAGCCTGTATTTCGGAAAACAGTTCCGGCCTAATAAAATAGTAGGTACAATTTCTTTACAAAATTATGTCTATTTATATAGATAAACTCCCTGACTTCAAACGCGTGAATTACCAATATATTCTTAGCATAATCAAACTCTTTAAATGCTTACTATGTAGATATAATATCATTGATATCAACTAGAGATAAGATCTACATAGTTAGTTGGAAGATAAAGTACGGTTATTTTCGACAACAGGAAGTATAAAATATATATCTTAAAACATGTCATATCCATTATATTAAACGATTTACTATGTAATTACCATATTATAAGACTTCTGTTTTTGGAAAAAAACCAGATTATCAATCATGTTATTCAATGTATCTATATATAATAATATCTATATTAATATTAATAAACTAATAGTTTAAAAAACACTAGAAAAAGACGCTTTTATAAATGCACGTAAAAACCAAAAAAATGTTAGGAAAACCGATAACGGATTTTCTTTAGGTTTGTTATAACCTTGAAACCTGATCGTGTTCGAAGTCCATTACATGGCCTTTCTCACAAGTGCAAACACGACTATGATACGATATTCCATCATGGAATGCCAGTGCCTATCTTCCGGCTTCATCACCAGACCTTCAAACCTAATTGTGGTCAAAGTTCATTACAAGACTTTTCTAAGAAATCCAAAACAGCTATGATACGATTTTCTATCATGAAGTTCCAGTTCATATCTTCCGGCTCCATCATCAGATCAGTTCGACAGTACCATATTATTGTATTGTCATCAGAACTACATACAGCTGCCAATTTTCATTACGCTACGACCCTTGGAAGATAGTTAAATTAGTTACCTTAGATTCCATTACATAGTTAGTTACATACAGGTCGACCTAATAAAAGCGTGTTAAAAAGCGGAAAATTTTGTTGTTTAAACGCGCTTACCTTAGAAAGTACTGGATGAAATTTGGTAGGTATGGAAGTAGCTTGAAGCTTTTTACCCGACTACAAAAGAAGAAGGGTTATGTTTTTAACATGATAAAGTCCACGGAAGCGAAGCTCCGCATGACTCCGCATGAAGCGAAGCTCATCAAATGACTCCTCCCACTTTAGATGGAGCAAAAAGGAGTGTCAGAGTTCTACTGACTAAAAACCCACCTATTATTTCAGTTGCCCTTGAATTTCGGGGCCGCAGTCCCTCGTTAGAACATTCCCGTAACCCCAGCAGGATTGATTTACCGATTAGGTAATGGTATTCAAATTTAGAGTTTTCTGTAATAACGTCCACCAGGCGGCAGCACTGAGGCATCAGGTCCAGGCACCTGTCAAATGTTTAAGTTTTTTGACATCTGTCAAATTGACGTCAATGTCATGTGTAGTGTACGCATACGTACAGACACTAGCACATCAAGCTACAACAATCTGTCAATATTCTTTAATAGATTTTCAACTTTATGGTTAAAGAAATTAGGTTCAAGGTTGTTTGGGAAACTTTGACAGTTTCGGGTAGCTTCATGTGCTAGTGTCTGTACATACGCGGTACATACACAAAGTATATCTACGTAAACATAAAAGTAGATAATATAACACTATCTTATGTACTCTTGGTAGGTGGTTGCGATCATCTGCAGTCACGCGAGAGCTTTGGCGCAGGTTAGACGTATATCCGCCATATTACCGAGTGTATTACTGAGTCTTTGATAATACCCATGTGAAGACAGTACATCATGTATACACAGTATACATCAAGGATTCGTTTCCAAAGAAGAAGACCTCTCGCCTCAGTAGCGCCAACTGGTGGTTTAAATTTGCCAGAAAACCCTCATTCTATATCAGCACCTCTCAAAACCGAGAGAGAAAACATCATGAGGAAACCGGCATTACTAGGACTTAAAAATCTGAAAACGTGCGACATCTACCAAGAGATCCCGCGTAATAGATTCCGGCCCATTCCCTCTCATGGAAAGGAGGTCTGTGTACAAACAGTGGAAACGAGATATGCTGGTTATATTGTTTTATGAAAAGAATTATTATTTACTGAATATTGCATAGTAACGTATTATTTAAAATTTAATGTAACAAAGAAAGAAAGAAAGACAAAAAAGAAAATAAAATTTATTTGACCCAGATGTAAAGGCACACAATAAATACAAAAAATAAAATTAAAAAAGTAATTCAATATAACTAAAATAACAACTTAATTAAATAAAACAGCGTTGCGTGTGCCTGACGGCCCAGTTCAGCAAAATGCCAGACAAATGCAAATTGCCTAACGCTGGTTTTCAACTGGACCTTATGTAGTGATGACGTGCTACAGATGTAAATCAGCTTTAAAGTGACGTAAGGGTTTTTGAATAAATTATTAATTTTTATTTGAATTTTCAAATCCACAATTCTGTAATGATTTTTTTAAATCTATAATTTTAGCATGTTTTTGACATGATACGGAAATAATGTTGAGATTTAGAAAGTATTTTATTTATACGTCTCAGCCTTCTGAAACCAATTTCTTAATACATTTTTTTTTCTAGTAAAAGTTCTTGCTTCAACATCACTTACTACATAAACTCGTCCCAACAATAGCAGTGAGAAAACCAAAGCGTTTAAATTCCATTTAACGCATTACGAACGTGATGTTATACTGTAAATATTTGTAAACACGTCGACACTGCACCTGGGTCTGTCTGCTATTAAATACGTATAATAACACTGAAGAAATCACGATACAATACTGCATTATACATGTATCCCCAGAAGAGTTTTAAAGTGGTGATTTCGTAAATATAACATAGCCCGCCTTTTCACACAACTGCAAAAAGGAGGCTTATGTTTTTATCGTGATAAAAAAGGCCACAGGAGCGAAATCCCGCACGACTGTTAGTAGATAATATATCATATCTAACATTCATTGAAGAAACTAACATTATTAAAATCGAGGCACCACCTTTTAGGATTTTGCCCTAGACACGAATAATTCTACGACTACAACGTGTAACGGAAACAACATCTGGTATGGAGTCTCTATGCACAGTTTCAGTACAAAATAACTGAATCAAAGAATTGATACCAAATTATTGGTTTCATACATTTCTCGAATACCAATAATAACAAACGTGTCACATCACTATGAGGGTCATCACTTTCCACGTCACTTGCCAATAAAACGATAATTCTCTTCGCACTTCTTAATTTGAAAAATTCGGTCTCTGGTATCAGTGTATTGGAATTTGTAATAAGCAAAATAAGTTCTACACACGTAGACTTGGGATTAGAAAACCCTTGCCATATCGTTTGTTATCATCCAAAGAAGCCATGCACTTGGTGTGTATATATACTCTTTAAATTACACGTTGCATAACATTAATTGAAGAAACTAACATTATTACAATCGAGGCACCACCTTTTAGGATTTTGCCCTAGACACGATTAATTCTATAATAGAGCATAGTGTAAATTGGGTCAGATATTATTAAGTTAGGCAGTAAGCGAACTATTTTGGAACTCACTCGCTCTCGTAAAGGAGTTCGTAGCTTAAGCAATGCCCGACCGACAGTGACGGATTGAGACTACTTGATGCCCTAAGCAATCCATGCCTGTGGGCCCTATACGTATGTCAACTAGAATCGGTCTTTAAACCTTTACCGCCTAAAAACATTAGTTTAGAAGTGGAATAGGTGCGACAACAATAAAAACCAAAGCATAATTAATTTATTTATTGAAATGTATTACGTACGCATAGAAGCCGGCCGGCACAATTACTCAAAAAACAAAACATTTGATTGACACAGATTTGCGGGGGCGCCAGGCGAGGAAGGAGTGGTTTGTGATTGGCTGATCGCAATTCCGGTGCATTCGAATACTCTATGTCAACTTATAACGCGCGAATTTTCAAATGAGTCCTAGAATCTTTTTTGGTGTGGTTTTTGGTGACGTGAGAGTGAGACGTGATGCACTAAGGATGGATTTTTTTGTGCTTCTTCTGGTGCCCCCCCAGACGTGATGCCCTAGGCAATTGATTAATTTGATTAAGGATTAATCCGTCACTGCCGACCGAACGACCAATTTCGAACCGCACTAACTTCTGACGTTTTGTTAGTGCACATGTAGGCATAAGAGTATTTTGCGGTCATCGCTATATAAAAAAATACATATTATGTACATTTTTTTCTACAAAAATATATTTAAATTATAGCAAATCGCCAAATTTCAACAATGATATACATGTAAAATAAGTGTGGAAGTGGTGTTAAAAACTGGAATAGCAAGTCGAGTGGTATTAGAATAGCCCTTCTCGAGAGATTAGGTCAAGTTAGCCGGAACAGGTTCATGTAATAACAAGATTCGGGGAGCAGCTTGACTTTGATTGTACATCTGACTGACTTCCGAATCCAGACTTCTTTTACTGAATAACGTTCTAGTTTACTGTTATCATGGCTAGACTTTGGAAATTTGAGATTAGGCCGGACAAACAGAGAGACAGACAGACATAAATATACAAAAAATGTTTCTTTGTGTTTCCATCATCATTCAAAGCCTGACTTCACCCATACTGGGTGTAGGCCTCTCTTTGCTTGTTCCAAGCTCCAAGTTTCTGTGTCAGTCTCATCCAGGATATACCCGTGTTGGCAACAATGTCGACGTCTCACCATCTCACTGCTTAAAATGACACAAATTTTACAGAAGAGACGAAAACATGATCAAAAGATAAATGAATAATCAAAACTAATAGAATAAACTAGATTCGTAAATATGTAATCTATATTTGAGAAAAAAATCTAGTATCTCAATTTACGAAGTTGTTGACATATGGAATGTGGACTTGGCGGTCATTGAGCCGATTGTCTTAACCGCCAATGGGCTGATAACTAAAAGCTTCGAAGACCAACTGCCGAAGCTGGTGTTGCACGGCTGGATAAAGGGCCTGATACACACGACACGAATTTACATGGCAGCATGAGTTATAACCGTAAGTTTAAAATTGTAAGTTTCTATTATTT
The DNA here is from genome assembly GCA_943138885.2 of Tholera decimalis. NCBI lineage: Eukaryota > Metazoa > Arthropoda > Insecta > Lepidoptera > Noctuidae > Tholera > Tholera decimalis. Next base: position 23,493,018 of record OW964578.2, on the reverse strand, counting down.
CGTTTTGATTGTCATTACATTTTTTTATTTTATTGTTTTCTAAATTATTTTGTATGACGTAAGACTTTTGTCACTAGTATTAAGAGGAAGACAGTAATACCTGCAACACAGTTTATCACAGGTATTACAGATTCTGATTTTAATATCTAAAAACTTACTGTCAATAAATAAATTTATTATTTATTATTATTATACAGAAGGCAGTACTCCTCGATACAGCTCGTATTGTGAGGAAGGTCCTTTCTCTTGAGATGTAGTTTGGAGAGTACCTTGGATCCTGGTCCTGATGCCGGAGATATATATTATATACCATTTATATTTTGCCAAACGACCGACGGACCACGGAATCTTTTTCTTACTAATCTTCCTTATTAAACGAAAGTTTGTGAGGATGGATTAATGTTTGTTACTCTTTCACGCAAAAACTATGGAACGCATCTGAATGAAATTTGTCAAGCAGATAGTTGACATCCTGAAATAATACATAGGCTACTGTACAAGGGTCTGAACAATTTTTAAAGATCTAATTGTTTATGTACACCTACTTTCAGATGTAGTATTCATATTTATTAGATAACAAAATAAAACATTGTATTTTAAAAAACACTGCTAAACCTATAAAAATTAAAATGAAAAACAAAACACAAGCTCAGGCATGAAAGTACTCCTCCACATTGCTATCGTCCGGAAACATCGTTACATGGTGGACATCCCACCCATACGCACAAAATGTTATGGGAATACTTTCATTGTGCGTACGGCTAAGGAGTGGAATTCCCTGCCGGAGTCTGTGTTTCCTGATCGCTATAACCTGGGAGTCTTTAAGTCAAGAGTGAATAGGTTACTTCTAAGCAAGCGTGCTCCATCTTCGACCACATCGTTACTTACCATCAGGCATCAGGTGAGATGGTGGTCAAACGCGAGCCTATTATCAATAAAAAAAAGAAAAATACGTACCTAGAAGACTGGCAGCATTGCCACGTTGTATGGCAATGCTTATTATTTGGGCAAAGAACGAGCCAGCCCTCCGGTCACGCAAGGAATCGATCGGCCGGCGAGACAATTCCTTATAAAGGAGACGCGCACTCGGGCGCCATGACCCAAGCGTTTCGACCCCAAACGGCACAAAACCGTAATTACTAGAAAGGTATTTTTTTTTAAGGTAGGTAGGGCAGTAGGCAGCTCGCCGTACTTGGAATATGAGATGGCGCAACAGTGTCGACACAAGTTGCGTCCCACACTAGAGGCCTACCCATCTTCCAAGGCACCAACGTCATACCATCTGGTCTCTTCCCATCGTCACGTACTAAGCCGCTTGGTTCTAATATCGCAGGTGTACTGGCGGTGGCAAGAGCTCGACGAATAATGTCATTGATGCTGGCGTGCCGAGCTATGCGCCCTGCACTCTTGCAACAGGACAGACTATGGTGCCCGAGGCTGTCAACAGCTGTACCGTAGTGACACCGATGTGGAGCAACACAAGGTACGCCTAAGCGTAAGTGAGTCAATTTCAACAACTCGATTTTTTACCTAATTTCCATGGACATTTTCATTTTCAGGTTATGTAAAAAACTTTAATAATAAAGCGCAACATATCCACATTATAAATACATTTTCTAAAAGGGGATTATATAATTATATTACTTAGAGAGTTATTTGGCTCACCGAAATTAGCGAGCCACAGAAATTTTATTATTGCCACTGAAATTTTATTGGTGACACAGAAATTGTGCGTGTGCACTGAAATTGTAAATTACTAAAAAAATATTATTAGTATGAAAAAAAAACTGATATAACGCGAATCATTTTAATAAGCATTTATAAAAATACAACGTGTTGTACTATTGCTTAAATCAGTCTCACAGAATTAGCAATCAAGGAACTGATTACGTTTTTTACTCCTATGATTGGGTAAAATTTACTAAATTACCAATCTAAAAAAAATATTATCACTGCAATAACATTAGTTTTATCTTAATAATATTAATAACAGAACTAATAATATCCAATCCTAAAAATGAAACAATATATTCTGATTTGCATAACAATATGATCAATTTGAAACTAATAGAAAAATCCTAAACAAATTACTTAAATATTTGTGGACATACAGTTTACTTCTCAAAATCAAAGAACGTTTTTTATATTTTCTTATTGTCAGAATCTTAAAATTAAATAACGAATTATTGCTATACACAGTTAATCAGTTAACTTTAATTTTGATATCTTGTACGTATCAAAATGACAAATTAACAACTAACTTAATAATCACAAGAGCAGCTCAATAGAAGTCATCGCTCTGAAGATAAACTATAAAAAAATAATGATATTAGACATCAATCAACTTTTAGGTAACTAAGATATTAAAAATATTCCTTAAACAAATAATCACTAACATGGCGAAAACCTTCAGAAAATATTTTTATCATCACTATCAAAAATATTTAAATTATGTCTTGTAACTAATTCTTTGGAATATTCAATGTGAGCTTTTTAGCATCAGTCTCAATGGTTTTTTCAAAATTCGACGGTATATCACTTAATATTTTGGAAAAATGAGGCTGATGCAACTAGATTGTCATAGTCTATATTGTCCAAGTCGTGTAAAGCATCAGCTGATTTGATGGTCTTATCTTGAGGTATGTTCTTGGTTTTAAAGTAAAATAATTCAGATCCTTTAAATATGTGAATTGTTGATGGCTTTAAACTGGAATCCGATTGTGATGCAGGTGGAACGACCATTGCATTATCCAGGATTTCAATAGGCAATTCATAGAAACCTAAATGTTTTCCGTGAATGCATTTTATATTGTAACGACAGTGTTCATCAGTGCATGACAGTGATCGCATTGCAAGAGCTTTGGATATTTTTGCCCAAACGATCTAATGGATCTTCATAGATCCCAGGAAACATTTTAGGACTTTTGGCAAAAGCCAATCCATTTCATTCACTTCATAGTCGTTTACAACCTTTATTTTCACACCTGTGACAGTTGTTGGAAGACCTTCCACTAAAGCTTTAATATCGTTGATGCCAAAGGCAACCAGAAGATTTGCAGATCTCTTAAGAACATCGCCTACACCGTCAGGTGCTCCTTTTCCATTTTCATGCCCACATTCGGAGTAATGCCATATCACTCGAGACAATTCACTCAAGTCCTGGCAAGTACATTAAAATTTTATGAGCTGCTTTATAATATAGATTTTTTTGTTTCTGTATTGTTCTGACGGAGAGTCAGATATGAGATGGAGAACCAATTTTTGGATTCCCAAAATAAAAAGGATATTTAAAATACTGATGAGTCAATTTAAACTCTCACATTTGATTATGAAAGGAGGCATGAGCAAAATAATGGGATATCACAGACTGTAAAGGATTGGATAGTGCTATCTCTGTGTAATCTATAACTAGGGATGTTTAATGAGTTCTGTCAAAGTAATTTCGGCATAACAAATATTGTTGCTTTTCAAAAACCTTCATTAACATTAATACAATAATTGATAGGTACAATTTCTGTGGAGTCTTGTAATTTCCGTGGACGCCCAGATGCCACGGAAACCACAGAAATTGCCCCACAGAAATTAGAAACGTGGCTATTTTTTTTTAATTCCAAGAAATTATCAAGGCTATGACTATTGTTTTCTATAATCATAAATGTGTACCAAAGGTTACTTAGCATGCATAAAAGTAATACCTTTATTTCATGAAAAAATCCTTTTAAAACTTGATTACCGAAATTGCAAAATTTCGTTCCGAGTAAACTGAAATTAAGTACTAACATTTTTGGCGGGAATACGAGGCAATATGGTGCACTACCGTTCTCACCACGCGTAAGGGCACGACTGTCTCTTGCTGGGCAGGGATTTATTGTCCGTTTAAACTCATTGGTGGAAGCTCAGGAAGGCTAAACAAAATGACCATAGAAATTGGTAACTTCGCTCGGACAAAACTACCGTTGACATGTACTCATTAACTATGAGCATAAAAATTCAAAAATAATTAGCTTCTTGTAGGTCAATTATTACTTAACGCAATCAAAATACATTTTCCTATATATGTTGAAGATTATCTTCCTGAGAGGTAAATGCTGTGTATGAAAGTGATTGTGGACAAGACATAGAAATTGATAATTCATCATTTACCGATTTTTTTCTTAAAAAGTAAAAGTCTTATAAATATAATTTAAGTGGCTTCATTTAGATTCACGTCTCTTTAATCCTGAGAAAAAAGATTGTTGAGTTATCTGTAAACCAGCACTACGTTTCCAGCCTAGACGCGCAAATTTTTCGCCTGAGAAAATCACTCAAGTAGCGAATAAACCTTATTCTATTTTGGTCTATGCAATTTTTTATCCCGGAATTTTCGCGGGATCGGGAATAAAGCCGCAGGCAGAATCTAGTAATCTTATAAGAAACTTCGTTATAATATACGAAAACCCAAAAGAAAAATGCCCCGGACCAGTTTTACCCGGACACCATTAAAAGGAAGTAAGATACAAAAATATAAATATTAATAATATTATGTTAAATCCGTCACGGTGAGGGGTAGCCAGAGAGTAAGGTAGTGAGACAAATCTTATTCTTATTGTATCTTTATTAGGGTGGAGGGGACTGTTGTTGTCTGTGGGTTTAATAAACTTGACGGCGCTTTATTCGCCCGACAATCCACGCCTATATAGTGCAACATCAGAATTGAGATCATGGATCCAATTAATATCGCAGATGAGGACTTAGTCCCTTCAAACTTGTTTTCATAATTGTTATTTATTATTATTATATACTTTATTGTACACCTTACAATACACTTAAGGATGCAAATAATAAAACTAGTGTACAATGGGCGGTCTTCACACATGGCCATCCCTATTTTCATAATCATTACTTTCGTTTCGTTGCTCTTTTCCCTTCGTGCTTCCCTCCCGTGGAATTTATCTCGATAAAAATATAAACCTTCTATTTTTACAGTCGGGTAAAAAGAGCTTTTAACTTTCCTTCCTTTAAGCTACTTCCATACCAAATTTCATCCAAATCCATCCAGTATTTTCGAAGATTAGCGCATTCAAACAAACTAACAAATTTTCCGCTTTATTATGTTAGTATAGATCACAAAAGACTGCCGAGAATAACGGCTTAATCTCAATAATTATCTTAAGATACCCTTTCTACCTTTTTTATAATCAAGGGTTAAAATACACTATCGTGATAGTATGTTTTATAGTAACCAACAGTATTTAAGGTGTAAAAGATTTTTTTCTTTTAATTAATTAATTAATGGAACTCTCTACCGGCTTTTGTGTTCCCTGCTACTTATGATCTTTCAGCCTTTAAAGCAAGAGTGAACAGGCATCTCCTTGGCTCTCTCGTTCCATCGTAGACCTCATCTATCACTTACCATCGAGATCAAAGTCATCTGAAAAAATAGTCTTCTTTCGCGTAATTTAAATTCTCAAATCGCATGACATTTCCCTGTAATTGAAAAAACACAAGGTGTTATAGTTTCATAACAAATTTTAGCATGTAAGTGTATTCTTTGTTAGGAAACCTAAATTAATGTAATGTATTGTAAGGTGCAAAATAAATTATATAATAAATAATTAATAAATAAATGGAAAAACGCACACGCCAATTTTATTTCACTTAAAATAACATGGCAACCAACAGCATTTCTTACCTCACAATAATGAAATTCGCTTGTAAACATCTGTTCGAGATAGGATTAAAATATTATTCCGCATGGTCCTCCGAAGCTCTTCAGAATAGCTAATTTGTCTTTTGTTTAATTTCGCGTCTTTACAGCCAGTTCTGTAAAGGGGGTGAGTAGTAACGTAAGTATAAATTGTAACGTCTCAAAAATTGCTAAGAATACAAATCCGCCATCCTATTTCCTCTATATGCACATATATTGTGCCATCGTTTCATGATGGATATCACACTCATGTGGGAATCCTAGTAAAGGTGAGACGGTACTTCACACCGGAACTGCAGCTCAATACGTATCAAGCCCAGGTTCGGTCGTGTATGCATCTTTGGGATGGATATGCCATATAGTTCATATACCAACTGGACGCGCTTGAGTCTTTCAAGAAACGGGCCAAGAGACACATTGGCAACGATGCACTGGTCGAGTTACGAGTTATATGGGCGGTTTACACGGGCTTCGTAGCTAAGCGCTTAGTACTTGTCACTAATACTAAGTCTTCATGTGTAAACACGCTGATTAGTGCTTAGTATTAGTATTTGTGAATAGTGCAAGTGAATAGAAAACGATCCTATTTACTAAGCGACAAGTCGATACCCCCACCACGATTTACTAAGCACTTGTCGCTTGCTGACCGTGTGTAAACAGCTCGACAAGTTATTTAGTGACAAGTTGTACCGGGAAGTGAAAACACGTGTTTACTTACGTATTTTATGTGATCATGGCTGCGGAAAGGTGGAATTAAAAAAAAAAAAATGTTTGAATATTGCTTAAACACACTGCGCAAAATCAGGCGGCGACGTCGCTCCATTTCGAATGTCTGGTCACTAATAACTTTTACTGGCTCCAACGTGTAAACGGTTACTTTCACTTGTCATATTGAGGCTTAGTATAGTGACAAGTACTAAGCACTTAGCTACAAAGCCCGTGTAAACCGGTCATTAAGTAAGTAAGTTAAGTACGTAAGTACGAGGAAGAAGAGAGCAAATCTTGGCCCTGACATTAAAAATTAATGTGTCCTCAAATTGTGTGATGCTCTTAAGCAGGTACCTATCTAGCTCGCCGCACGACAGAAACCAGGCCATACACCAGGACACCAGAAACCAGGTTAAACAGACACCAGAGACCAGGTTAATTAATAGGCTCGCGTTTGACCACCATCTCACCTGACGGTAAGTGATGATGTGGTCGAAGATGGAGCACGCTTGCCTAGAAGTAACCTATTCACTCTTACAAACAGGATTATCCCGTAATATACTTTCTAAGTCAGTTGCATATATACGAACATTATTTTAAGGTACAATGTTACTAACAATTATTATGGAATCTCGCAAGTCTTGAATCAAATGAGTTTATTATTCCATTTATGTAATCAATATTCGTATCAATTACATTTTTAAATATTAATGTACTAAAATTTAAACATTTAAAAATATAAAAAATAGTAGCCCACCGGTATCGGGAACAGGGTCCAAGCTACCGGTGGTCAGGGCTCCTCCATTTCTAAGAGTACTGCTTTCTAGATCAAGCTACTGATCCAGCTGCCCAACGAGAGCCTCCTTAGATGTTGGTCGAGGTTCTTGGCTATTATACCATTGGCTGTGACGACTATCGGCACAATGATTGCTGTCTCCATATCCCACATGTCGACAACCTCGCGCGCCAGGTCAAGACACTTATTTTTTTATTATTATTAAGCAGAACATGAGTTAGGGTAGCAATTTTCCACGTAGTACAGAAAAACATCTTTTACCACGTGGAATTTGACAGCCGGTACTAGTGAGTGAAAACCGCGATGCTAGCTCCATCTAGTATCGAATAGCGTAGTCATACTTTACAAACACATTTTAATATGAAAATCTTACTTTATATTTATTAATATCATTATATTAATTTTATTATATCATTGTATTTTTAGGACAAATAAATAGCATTCATTCACGGGTATAATTATTTGGACTTAATAAATGAAAAATTAGGAATTAATATTTACGAAGTCGGGTATATGTTTCGGGTAGCTAGCGACATCTAGTTGAAGTATCTTTATAAAAAGTAGAAACCTTCAACCCTACTTTCGTAAGAGATGAACAGCAGATATTTTAGTACCCATTCATCATCACCATTATCGTCATGTCACCTGAGTCTCTAAAACTGGACATATAAGGTAAATCATAGTGGATAAATAATTAAAGAAAGAATGAATGAATAATATTTATTTATACCAAGCGCTTTTCTTCCACATTTATTGTACGTACTGCCAAGCTGTGGAACTCTCTGCCGGCTTCTGTGTTCCTTGCCAATTTGACCTTTCAGCCTTTAAAGCAAGAGTGAATAGGCATCTTCTGGGCTCGCTCGTCACATCGTAGTCCTCATCTATCGCTTACCATCAGGCGAGATCGAAGTCAAGAGTGGGTTCATCCTGAATCAAACAAAAATTAAAATATATATTATTAAAACTTATGAAACTAAGGGTTAGTATTTATTAATTAACTTTTTTTTTATTTATTTTTTTATTGTGAATAGGCTCGCGTTCGACCACGATCTCAACAAAGACTGGGGTTATATTCTCTATGATCTCACCTGATGGTAAGTGATGATGTAGTCGAAGATGGAGCATGCTTACCTAGAAACAACCTATTCACTCTTGACTTAAAGACCCCCAGGTCATAGCTATCGGGAAACACAGACTCCGGCAGGGAATTCCACTCCTTACAAATTCAATACTCCGTACAAATTGTCTCCGTTTCAACCACGCGGCCACCTCATAATTTTTGATGAAACTTTACCAGGAATTAGTGCTAATTTGTTACTTTACACTCCTCTTTTCGTGAATTTGTTACAAAAAGAACTTAGAGGCTATGACAAAGAATAGTTGGCCGCTAGAACCGCCACTTGCCGTAGTCATCGTCCGTGATTACACAGAAACTATATAACGCAAATAGACGAATAATGCATCAAAAGAAAGGTCTTGATCTTGTTCAATTTGTTACAAAAATAAAATACTTCAAAACGTAACTAACAAAAAGTTATGCAATATTTAGTTTTCAGGTTATGAGTAGGTATGCCACCATAAATATCAAATTAATGGAGGCTAATGTGTATGGACAATTAGTCACTAATTTGTTATAGCGAATAAACAGAAAAGAATACTAGAAAGTAGGTTCAATAATTTGTTAGAGGTGAATTTAGTTGGCCGCTCGGGCGGCAATATGCCTAAAATACAACGATGTTTATCTCGTTATAAGTAGGTTTAAGCTTTGTTAGAGTACTAATCGACGGGTAATGTAATTTAGTTTGGATAAATATGGCGAATATAACTTCAGCATTAATATTTTAGAAGATATTTACATAAAAACAGTATTATGAAACCGTATGAGAGTAGGGTGACCACGAATTTTCACAATAAAGTGAGATCGAATAGTGATTATTGAAATGTTCGATATTCATTTCTTATTTTTTTAAGAGCGAGTGCTTACACAAATACATTTTAAGTTAAGGCATCCTGTAACATACTTTGTAAAAGTCACAAATCGATTAAAATATCTTTGTTCAAAATCAACACAAAGGCAAAAAAGTCAAGTAATAAAAGTCAACAAGATAAATATAAAATCTTTTTATACTAATATTATATTTAAAAATTAACTGACACGAATATGTGACACAGAATGTTGAAATATATCCTTAGTTCCGTGGACTTTAGTCAGTACAAGTCTGACAGTGCCTCCGGCCCTGCCCGGGGTGGGAGGACTCATCTGATGATTTTACCACGTTAAAAAAAAAAGAGGTACTGTATGCTAAAACATTAAATATTAAAAACACTGTTAAACCTAATTATGTACATTAAAAAACAAATATAATACAGGCGAAAATAAAAGGGAAATTATAGGGCATCGAAAAATTCATCAACATCGCTGTCAATGGGAAAAGTGGCCAGAACACTGGCCGCATTGCCACGTTGAATGGCAATGCTGATTCTCTGTCCAAAGAAAAGGCCAGCCCTCTGGTCACTTGTGGAGTCGACTAAACGAAATAATAAACAAACAACAAAACGACTAAACAACCTAATTGGGTGCTATATGTTTGAGCCGTTTGGGGTTGAAACGTTGGGACCATGGGGTCCGAGTGCGCATCGACTCTTTCGTGACATCAGCAAACGTTTAGAGGTACTTATTTTAAAAACAGTCATTTGTAATAAACTAAAAATATGCTCCTATTTCTCTATGAAATGGGCCTATTGGTATGTCACCGTGAATTAACTGTAGCTGGTTTGTCATAACAAAGTCATCTCGATCTAAGTCTTCTTTTCGTCTACATGATAGATCATCACTCGCTGTCTTGCTTTCCATTTCCATTAACACATTTATCAATCACAGTATTAATACACTTTTTCATATTTTTGTTTAATCGAGAGCGCCAACTCTCGACAACACTATTGGCACGATGACTTACGGAAGTACGTTCACTGTATATGCACCATGATGAGCGGTAATCTTTGCTCTTCGACCGAGTCATTTTTATATATGTCATAAATTTAGTCATTATTGGGCTTTCAGCCAGATTATAAGGAGGAGCATATGCTTCGTTTCTGGTGTCAAAGGTATTAATTATATACAGGTGGCAGTGGCGTGCCTAGGGTTTCAAAATAACGCAAGCCCAATAAAATTTTAACCGATTTCAAAAAAAGAAAGTTCAGTTTTCGACTGAGTATGTAGGTACCTACGTATGTATCATCGCAATTTTCTCATAATCATAAACTACTGGTTAGGTACAATAAATTAAAAGTGAATTCATCCATCTTCTTCTTTCCTCTTCTTTCTTCAATTTCACTCTTGCTTGTCGTGCGGTGAATGAGGTAACCAAAGCACACTGAAGGCATGCTAGTGCTAGATTGAATATAATAAACATATCAGCAATTGCATACCTCCGGTGGCTTTGAAAAAAGCCGTTTGGTTTGCTTCATTGCTTGAGGGAACAAAGTTATGGTAAGTAGTTGCTTCCTTCGTAACAGGACCCAGGTTACAGACAAAAAAAAAAAAACAAAACAAAAAGTTACAAAACGAAAGTTAAAAAATAGCTAGATAGAATGTAATAAGGAATTTAAATAAATTATTTATATTCTAATTGGAATCGTCTATCTTTCTTAAGAAATGATTTAATTACATCAGAGTAAAATGTTGGTGATCGTTTTAATTCTACCAACAACTGTTTTTCAATAGCTATCATTGATAATTCGGAAAGACGCTCTTGACCTTGTGTATTTCTCAGATAGGTATGGATACGTTTAAGAGACGAAAAAGCACGTTCCGCGGAAGAACTTGTAGCCGGAATAGTTACAACAAGATACGCTAACTTTAACAGTTCGGGAAAGGCATCTTCGAGGTTATTCTCATGAATGAAATCAATTAATTCGAAAACATTACGATCTTTCAGATCAGGACTAGAATACAAGCAAATCAATTGGCTTTTTAATGTTTTTTTGTCGAATTAGTTTGCATAAATGTCAAATAATGAATCTAATTCCTCTGTAGGAAAATGTGAGTGATAATTGTCAAATTTTTTGTTGTTGAGCAGTTGGAAAAACTTTAATTTATAAATTTCAGAATATCGATCAGTAATTTCGGTATTAATGTTATCAATTACTTCTACAAAAAGTCGTCTGTATTCCGTTTTTGCACAGCGTACGTTGCGTCTCAAACGAGGAGCCGAGTTATTTTGCAACGTGTTACAACTAGTTTTATACACTGATCTATTAAATTTTCGTTTTTGCGATTTACTAGTCTGAGAAATACACAGATTAGGCGTCGGTTTTAATGAAGAAATTAACTGTTTTTTCTGAGCAAAGTTTAAAGATTTTACCTTATCTTCGCCAATCAAAACTTGAACGCATTTTAAATCCTCACAAGGTACAATTACCTCCATTGTTGTAGGTAAATCACCAAAACAATTGTATCACTGAGGAAATCTTAGAAAACAAACAAAAAACTTTAACAACAAAACCTTTTCCAACTCAAGCAAATGAAACTGAAGTTAGTTGCACTCTCGGATGTCGGGAACTACTCAGTGTTGTCATTTAGGCAAAAAAAGTCGCCAGGTATATGAAAAATCTAGATATTTTTTTTTTATTTTTAAGATATTGCTTGAATACAGTCAAAATCTATTATAACAACATCCAAGGGACCACTCATATTTGGTTGTAAAAACCGATAGTCGTAATAACCGGTGATGTTTTCAAGGTACAAAGTATTTTGTACCTATGATTTTGGTCTATATAACCGGTATGTTGTTCTAAATGATGTTGTTGTAAACGGTTTTGACTGTATTTAATTTCGTTATTTTAAAAGTCGCTAGTTTTTATTGTTGCTTAATGTTAAAAAAGTTTCCAAACTCGTTAAAAATCTCCAAGATCTTTCAACGTGTGGCTAAAACGGCAACACTGCAGAGTTGGCAAGCTGACAAGATCACGCATACGCATGCAACTTCATACCAAAAGCCCTGCTTAAATCTGCCATAGTGATCGATTTGTTCTATGCACAAGGCCTAACTCGTTATACGGCACATCGCTATAAGTGCGAAAGTGACAGATATAGTATTTGAAAGCCCGGTAAAAGCCGGTGCGTGTAAGCGAGATAGCAATATGTAGATCATTAGATGCTACAAATGCGAAACTCTGCGCGCGAACAATCGCGATGTGTAGTAGTGTAGCAGGCAGTAGATACATTGTGTTATTTTGATAAGAATTAAGCGCGCGAACTTTTAAATAGTTCGGGTTTGACATTGATTCTCTATCGAGCATTATTTAGTAAGGCTTTTGGGCTTATATGAAGGTACCGCCACTGACAGGTGGTATAAATAAATTATTACATACCTAATACGTCATAGTAGGACGAACAGAAACTGGTCTCCCTCGTGGTCCTACTTACCAGGACAAAATAGTAGAACCACAAGAAAACGGCGCTAGACATAGAGCAAATTTACAACTGTAGATCAGAAATAACAAAAACATTTTTTCAAAATAAAGACTGCAGTTCTTTACGACGACAATTCTTTTAAAATTGAAATAAGTAGTACCTCTAAGGAAATATGACACACACACACACTTATCTTGTTGACTTTTATTACTTGACTTTTTACCCGACTCCAAAGGAAGGGTTATGTTTTTCGCGCGTATCTTGTATGTATGTATGTAATATTCTTTATTACCTTATATCTCCAGAACCGCTGAAAGGATTCACACAATTTAGGTATCGATAGATTTGTCTTAACAGCCCGAGTGTTCTTAGATAGGTGAAATTAAATAAAATTAAACATGGCGGCTGTGCGAAGCCATTATACAAGGCGAAAAAAAAATTTTTTTCAAATACTACAATATGAGTATCAAATTAAAGGGCTTAACATAAGAATTTCAAAAAGGTATATCATGTTTATCATTAGTGTAATACTAGCAAAATAACACAATGAGAAAGTTTAAAAATATGGACTCACTTTCTGAATCCGTTGGGAGTGCCAATGTGACACGACCGGGACAACTAAAAAAATTAAATTAATATTTTAACTAAAAAGTTGGAAAAAAACTTATTTAAAAAATCTAAAAAAACCCGACTGCTCAACTGAATTGTAAGAAACAAGCACATTTTTATTTTTAAAAGTGACAAGCAGGCGGACCCATCCCATTTTAAAAAATATGTTCAATTGGGTCCCACCCGCTTGTCACTTTTAAAAATAAAAATGTGCTTGTTTCTTACACTTCAGTTGAGCAGTCGGGTTTTTTTAGATATTTTAAATAAGTTTTTTTTGCCTTTGTGTTGATTTTGAACAAAGATATTTTAATCGATTTGTGACTTTTACAAAGTATGTTACAGGATGCCTTAACTTAAATGTATTTATATAAGCACTCGCTCTTAAAAAAAATAAGATATGAATATCGAACATTTCAATAATCACTATTCGGTCTCACTTCATTGTGAAAATTCATGGTCACCCTACTCTCATACGGTTTCATAATACTGTTTTTATGTAAATATCTTCTAAAATATCAATGCTGAAGTTATATTCGCCATATTTATCAAAACTAGGTCACATTACCCGTCGATTAGTACTCTAACTAAGCTTAAACCTACTTTTAATAACGAGATAAACGGCGTTGTTTTTTAGGCATATTGCCGCCCGAGCGGCCAACTAAAATCACCTCTAACAAATTATTGAACCTACTTTCTAGTATTTTTTTTCTGTTTATTCGCTATAACAAATTAGTAACTAATTGTCCATACACATTAGCCTCTATTAATTTGATATTTATGGTGGCATACCTACCTACTCATAACCTGAAAACTAAATATTGCATAACTTTTTGTTAGTTACGTTTTGAAGTATTTTATTTTTGTAACAAATTGAACAAGATCAATACCTTTCTTTTGATGCATTATTCGTCTATCTGCGTTATATAGTTTCTGTGTAATCACGGGCGATGACTACGGCAAGTGGCGGTTCTAGCGGCCAAGTATTCTTTGTCATACCGTCTAAGTTCTTTTTGTAACAAATTCACGAAAAGAGGAGTGTAAAGTAACAAATTAGCACTAATTCCTGGCAAAGTTTCATCAAATATTATGAGGTGGCCGCGTGGTTGAAACGGAGACTACAAATTCATAACTGCCGTACGAGCAACCAACGGCATGTTGTAAGACTGGCACATTGCAGCTAGGGTTTACCAAATACTAAAATATATTTTTTTATTGGCATTACATTTTTTGCAGACTGTGAAGCCCTGTCTACCGAGCTAGGTATACAATACCTGTATTTCGATAGTCAATATCTTCTTCTCAATAACAGGTTGTGCTTCTTATATGCAATTAACCAAACTATGTTATTAAGATTAGTAAATTAAATATAAAACATTGAAAAGAAATAATTAAAATAAATCGGACTACAAGACAAACGGCGATGCGCCATCGTTACATGGTGGACATCTCACTCATACGCACAAAACCTGTTGGGAATACTTTAATTGTGTGTATAGCTAAAGAGTGGAATTCCCCGCCAGAGTCAGTGTTTCGTGATCGCTATAACCTGGGAGTCTTTAAGTCAAGAGTGAATAGGTTACTTCTAGTTAAGCGTGATTCATCTTCGACCACATCATCACTTACCATCAGGTGTGATGGTGGTCAAACGCGAGCCTCTATCAACAATTATATAAAAAAACAATATTCAATCCAAACCTATGCTTGACACAAGTTTCGCTCCTCCACGGCACAAACAATGAGGAGAGTTTTAAGTCATTACGTTATTTTTATGATATACTTATCAATATCATAAATTTTACATAGAAATATTTTAAAATATTAGTTATAAGAACTGATTGTTATGCAAAAAGGTTCTGAACAAATAATCATCTAATCCAGCTGCTTAACGAAGGCCTCTGAAGTGTTGCATCCTGAATACTATTAGCAATAAACGTGTCGTTGGTCTAGTGGTCGTATGCACGAATTTGAATTAGATATTGACCGCCCGGAGCCCGGAGTTTGGAAGTTGGCAGTGTGATAAAATACCTCGGAAAGCATGTTAGGCCGTTAGTCTTGCGCCTTATCAGTTATCTCTCTCCAGTCGTGTCGGATTGCCGTCGCACCGGACTATAAGAGAAAGGGAACAATAGTACATTGTTCACCGAGAGGAGAAAGTGACCGATTACCGTCGAGGGTGTCGGCGAGGGCTTTAAAACACCCGAGATCGGGAATCGCACTTTCTCTCGAGTGATACATAGTGCTTTATACTACACCTACGAGGAAAATCACAATCACTACTTATCATTTTGATAGTTTTATTTTACTTTCTACGAAAACTGAATCCTCAAACAACACACAAATTGAAAATGGCGCCAATGGCGTCTGCAATTTTCACATGTTCTTTTTTCAAATAGTTTATCCTGCCGCCGCAGGGTCGCACTGCCAGCCCGACACCATCCAACACACAGCTAGTGGCCAGTGTCATTTTGCGAACTTGGAGATAAAAACTCACTGTAAAAACTTTTTGGCTTTTGATATTTAGGTTACCGGCGCATAGTCTTACCCAAAATTAAAAAAGAAAAACCACGTAAGAAATGGATTTTCATACACTTTTCTGTGCCGCTCAGATGCGTTTTCTCCCCGCATATTTGTTCGATATGCAATGACGTACTTTCTACCGTAAATTTGATAAAGTATCAAGGTAGGTACTTTCCAAGCAGGTGTAGTATAAAGAATATACCTGTACTTGCACACATGCTTATGTGCACCTTATCTCCTGCGCAGATGGCTAGTCTCCGCTGAGATAGGCCGCCGCGTGTCATCGCTGATATCAGTCAGTACGAGTGACGACTAGGTATACTATTAATTCTATCAAGCGTCACTTTGTAAAAAATTATGAAATAATCATTATTTTTAAATATTCATTCTGACATCCTAAAATATCAAAGAAATCAAATTTAATGTATTTTTTACTTACTTTTAACATAATTGTAACTAAGTTAATTTTGACATACATACATAAATGTACTCTTTTTGTCTGACATTTTAAATAGATGTAAATCATTCATTTAATTTTAATAATGTTAATTAACTGTGACATTATAATTTGACATGCAGAAATATTTTTGTAGATTATAGTTGTATTCATTATTATTACTAAGTTGACATTCTTGTATTATATCTGGTTTATAACTAATTGTATAAAATTTTTCGTGCCTGTATCAAGTGTAAGCAATTATTAAATAAATTTAATATTTAAACGTGAATGAATGTAAAAACATGAATTTAGAGTTTGCAACGTGACTCTTATTATCCAAAGTTTGGTACTATTAAATCTTGATAATTTGTTAAAATATGATTTCAAAATAATACTCTAACATTTATTTAAAATGTTAACAACTCCACTACTTTTTGGGTAACGCGGGACGGAGCTGTAAAATAGAAAAAGTGAGATTAGGATAGTCATCTATCTCTTCTGGCTGTCGAGTAGTATTAAGCTAAATAAATCTGTACAAATGAGTCTAACTGAAGCTAAAATATACTATTTCACAATGGTTATACTGTAGTTTTCTTTCACAAGGCAGAATGTACATTGCTCATTTCTGACTGTATTTACCACCTGTATTTTTATTGTACCTACATTCGTGCAAATAAATGATTGATTGATTGATTTCGAAGATGACATATCAAAATATGTCATAAAACAATCCCACAACTGGGACACAAGCTTCATTTCAACGAGTGGGAATTGACCGTAAAACAACATCGCACGAGCCTAAATACGGGTTAGTAGATGTCAAATGTCTTCGGATTTTTGGTCCTAGGACGTGCCGGTTTTGCCGGGGTCGTGGGAATGTTCTAACGTGATGCCGCGGCCCCGGAACTTAAGGGCAGCTGAGGGAACAGGGTGGGTTTTTATTCAGTAGAAGTCTCACACTTCCTTCCGCTTTACGCAGAGCGGGAGAAGTCATTCCATGATTTTCCCACCCAGGAAAAAATACATGCCGGTTTCTTCGCAATGATATCCTCTAACGTTTTGGGAACAGTAGTACTTCTGAAAGTTACTCAAAGCACCCACCTGGGTTTGAACACACGTCTTACAACTTGTAAGTCTTACCTACACTGAGGTTCCACCTCTCCTATTAGTATTAATTCAAATTGAATGCAGTATGCAACTCTGCCCTCCCGTTAGCGAATACATATATGTAAGTATATGCAGAGTATTTGGAGATGCGTGTTACATGGTGGACATCCCACCCATACGCACAAAACGTTTTAGGAATACCTACCTACTTTCATTGTGTGCACAGCTAAGGAGTGGAATTTCCTACCGGAGTCTGTGATGCCTGATATGTTACTGTGTGAATAAGTTACTTTTTAGTAAGCATGCTTCATCTTCGACAATATAATCACTTACCATCATCTTATATATAAAAATCAATTTCTGTTCGTTAGTCTCGCTTAAACTGGAAAACGGCTTCACCGATTTCATTAATTATTTTTGTATTATGTTCCCTCAAATACAGGGAAGATTTAAAAGGTGAGAAAATATGGATAATAAAAAAATATGGCGGTACAAAGTTCGGCGGGTCAGCTAGTCAACAATAATAAAATAAAATAAGCAATATGCTACCCAAACCTGAGCTTGACACAAGTTTCGTTCCTGCACGGCACAGACAACTAGGACAGTTTACGGTAGGTGTGTCTTTTATGATAAATTTATCAATATCGTAAATAATATTATTTTATATTAATAGTTGTAGGAACTGGTTGTTACACTAATAGGTTCTGAAAACCTGATATTTTTTATGATTGATAGCATGATAATAAATCAATAATTATAATCAATTTATGAAGGTGAATAATTTTGCTCAACTTGGTGGTGATATTACATAACGATCATTTATTAGAAAGAGTATTTAAGTATACGATAATGGCTTTCATAGAACATGTAACGCCTATGGCTCCGCCCGTTCGCATAATATAATTAGTACGATAAGTGATATTTATCTAACTAATTGATCATATCTAACATTTTAACACGTCATTATCTTTCGGAAATGTAAACTAGATGAGGCCGGGTGTATCATAGACAAGAAAAAAACACCGAAACAAGTTCAGAGCTCAACTTCTTTTGAAGTCCATGCCAGTCAAATCATAATGAAAACCATGTTGGCAAGTAATAATTTAATGTATTCATGGTAAAACCGATAAAACTTTCCAGAAAACTTTATCAGTCTTTGACACATGTTCTGCCCTCTATTAACAAAATTACGAATGACTATACCAAATTACAACCAACCTTTCAACAAAAATTATCACTAACCTCATTTCTAAGTGGTTTCATCACTACTCTAGGGATGGCGCTGTCTTAAGCTCTCAAACCTATTTATATATTTTAATGGGTAAAAATAATCTTGTAAAATTAGAATTCGTTTCCTCATATTGACGACTGCGTATATGTATACAAACTCCTAAAACCACGTGGTGAATCACGGGGTCTGTGTTTAGGATGACCTAAGTTTACAGCCCATTCCCTTTCATAGAGATCTACGTCCCAGCATTAGGAGCGTTATTCATAGAGTCTATTAGTTTAAGTGAAATTATATAGGTACCTACTTAATAGTTAGTTGGTTAGTAATTTGAAAATACGTTCTAGCCTGTAATACATGTGCTGCCATCTATTAAAATAATAACGAATGATTATGCCAGCAAACTGTTCAATAAATGCTTGCAGTATTCTTCGGTACCTATACGTAAACCTAATTTCTAAGTTGTTCCTTCAGCACTCACCAGATAGCGGTGCATTAAACTTATGAAGTTTCTTGAAAACTATTCCATCTCTCTTTGAAATGAAATATTTATTTTGTAAACTGGTTATAAATAACATCTTTACACGTAATTTTTTTGTGTTTTAAGTTAAGCTAGATGAGGCCGGTGTTTCCTAATTGACAACTCTGAGAAGAAACACCGAAACATACACAGAGGTCAACGTCTCTTTTAGAGTCCATACAATTCGTATTTATCAAACCATATGAAAAGCATGAAGGTTCATGTCTGTTGCGTCTTTTGAGGAAAGGAGCACGCAGATTTGAGCGGATCTGTCCAGACAGTGCAAGCATTTGTCAGTTACCGTCTTTAACATTGATAGTCTTGATCACCATCTCAACTGATGGTAAACGATTATGTGGTCGGAGATAAAGCACGCTTATCTAGAAGTAATCTATTCACTCTGGACTTAAAAACCCCAAACAAAACCTTACAGCGTACTCTATAATTTCTAAGTGTGGTCGAGAGATGGCGCTTCTTTGAACTCTGTTGAGTCACTTTTTTCATCTCTTGTGACTTTTTACCCGACTGCAAAGAAGACTATTAAAAAAAATACAACGAGAAAGTTCAAAAATATGGACTTAGCTCAAACCCATTGAGTGAGAAATCAAAATAAAGAGCTTTTTAAATAAATATGTGACCAATATGTTTAAAAATATATAAAATTAAATGATTGAAAAATCTTTAAGTAGAAATAGATAATAAGTTTTATCCAACTGCACAAGAAAGAGGATTGTGTTTGTGAGGACTGCTAGTAATATTATAAGGAGGTAAAATATGTGTACGTTTCTAACAGAGGGCGTTCCCGTTAACCCACAATAGTATAGAATCCATACATGCTAAAAAAATTATTACCATTCGAAAACAAAATGTTTTTATTTTTTTAATATTAAAATATTCATTAAAAATGTCAAATTGATACGTAAAAGAAACACTCTGTACACGCGTACTTGAAGGACGGAAACGTGGCAATTTATTTATGAGCAGGGGTCGCTCACCGTCCGGTAAGGACCAGGGCGGCACGCGGCGCGTCGATTTCCACGCGCGCCTCAAAGAGCTGTCAATACCAGTGACGGGGCCTCATAGGGCCATTGTGTGTCGGGGTTTGCGGGAAAGTTCTATCGAGATACCGCGGCCCCGGAACTTTAGGGCAGCCGAAGTAACAGGGTGGGTTTTTAGTCAGTAGAAGTCTGACACACCCTTCCGCTTAACCCAGAGCGGAAGAAGTCATTCGATGATTTTCCCACTCAGAAAAAAAAAGAGTTAAAATATTGAATCGATCGTGACCTTCGATTGCCTATCTAAATTGTTACATCTAATCTATTTGTGTAACACCGCCAAAATATCTGAAGCGGAATATTTTGATGATAATTATGATAAAGTTGGCTATTAGCATTCATTAACATCGACACTGACAATGACCACACGGGTGATGCTTGGTTGCGCAATTCAAAATCAAAAGTCAATCCTTGAGCATCAATAGCCCTATGGCTAAGGAGTCAGCCTTGTGATCCAGTAGTCGTGGATTCAAACCGCACCCATATAATCACTATTTCCGTGAACCTACTCTAGACACAAACGTATTTAGCTTAGTTCGAAGGGTTAACAAGATTGCGTGTAATATTAATTCTACCCACATAGCTGGTTCTCAAAAGTTATTTATCTACACTCCACCAACTGTGTCCCCCCACCAACTGTGTCCCCACGTTGTCGTCGTGGTGGGGCTTGCGTGTTTCGATGATCTCTGTGGCCATGCCGGTAGAGGCACTCATGCCGGACGGGCCCAGAGGGAGAAACCAGACCAAGAGGGACACACCGGGGGAAAGGCGCGCCGCCTGGAGGATCGAGCAGCTAGCTCGAGCTTCTAGACGGCGCGGGGCCCGGTCTCAGAGATCGGGTCAAGGGGGAGGAAAGGTTCACTTCCGGTATGCGTCTAATCTTTAGACGTAACCGTGAAGTGAACCAGGGGAGGGGAAATGGGAGTAGGGATGGAGGAACTCACCTTGCTAAAAAAGTATAGAAATGGCAGACAAAGTTTTTGAGAAAGCTACCCAGGCGGGTCCCAGCTGCTCTTCAGCTGGGGAGTCCCGCACCGGACACGTCCGGTCAGTCCCGTCGTACTCTGGGGGGGACAACAAAGGCTTTTACCCCAATTTTGCCCCGGCAGTCGCCGCATTGAGCCAGGGAGGCTCACGTGCCCGTGAGGTGGAGTCGCTGGACTTGTCCAGCACGTCCACTTCACCGGCACCGAATTCTGAGTGAGCGCAGAGCGCCGCTCCGCGGAGGAAGGGGGCGCTGGTGCTCGGGTCGGAGACCGACTCGGCATCGGACGCCGAGAGCTTCCAGAGCATGGTCTCTGGAAGCGCAGTGAGGAGCGACGAGGGGGGCGCCGATAGGAGGAAGGAGTTCCTCAAGCGCCCCCGCGAGGACGTGTCGTCGTCGGAGGAAGGGCTTGTCTCGGCCCGTAAGATCCCCACAAGCGTGCGGGGTAAAGGCCGAGGCAAGACTTCGGGGAGAGGGCCTTCCTCTGGAGAGCCAAACACTGGTCTGGCCTCGAGCGAGGCCAAACTAGAAGAGGCCGTGGCAGCTGCCATCCGCACCATCTTGCGGAAGCGCAACAGAAAGAGCAAGGAGGACGCGATCGGCGAAGCCACGGCCTCCATCATGGCGGCCACGCGGACTTACTGCGGGGCTCCGGCTGCAAGGGACGATATGTCCGATCTGCGGCCGGAGGTCACCCGCCTGACTGCCGCCATTGAGGCTCTCCAGAGGGAGAACGCCGCCCTCAAGGTGGACCTGGCCGCAATCCGGGGAGGCGGCCAGCGGGATGCGCCGCCGCGGGGCCAAAAGGAGAAAGGCCAGCCCACACCAGCGGAGGACTCGGTTCGCGACCTGGTGCGACAGGAGCTGGCCGCCTTCCAGCAGCGGTTCTCCGTATTGGAAAGCCGCGTGCTGCGACCCCCGCTGGCGGCGACTTCGTACGCGGCTGCGGCCGCGTCCAAGCCTCCCCAGACGACGAAGAGGCCGCCTCAGGCGAAGACGGCCACGGTGCGGACGGCACCAGTGACGGCGGCCCCTGCGAGGGCAAAGACGGCCCCGGCCAAGCCGAAATCGGGCCCATCAAAGCCGCCTCCGACCCCGACACCTGCGGGGCCGAAGCAGGCGGCCAAAAAGAAGAAGGCCCAGGCCGGGAACCAGCCGTCCCAGCAGCCTCCTCCAAAGACTCCTCCGGCTGGCGCCGACTGGCAAGTGGCCGGGGAGAAGAGGAAGGCTGCTGGCGCAGCCAGGTCCTCGCGGCGTAGGGAGAGACGGCGGCGGCGAGACGCCGCGGCGCGATTGCGCGCCCCCAAGACCGCGGCTGTAGTGATCACACTGCAGCCGGACGCGGTGAAGAGGGGCGTGTCGTACCGCGACGTGCTGGCGAAGGCGCGGATGGCGATCGACATCACGGAGCTCGGCATCGTCGGCGGCCTCCGTCACCGGGTCACTGCAACGGGGGCTCGGATGCTGGAGATCCCCGGCGCGGCCAGTGGCCCTGCCGCTGACGCTCTCGCGGAACGGCTCAGAGCGTCCTTAAATACGGAGGAGGCCCGAGTCTCCAGACCCACCAAGCGCGCAGACATGCGCATATTGGGTCTGGATGACTCCGTGACGGCCGAGGAAGTGGTGGCCGCCGTCGCCAGGACTGGGGGGTGCCCTCCCGATCAGGTGAGGGTGGGCGCCCTGCGTCCTGGCTTCACGGGGACGCAAACCATTACGGTTAGTTGCCCCGTCCCGGCGGTCAAAAAGATCCAGGAGGGCCGAAGGCTCCTGGTTGGTTGGGTGTCTGCGCAGGTGAAAGTCCTGGAGCCCAGACCCCTGAGGTGCTTCCGCTGCCAAGTGGGCAACCATGCGGCATGCGTGTGCACCTCGGAGGTAGACCGCAGCGATAGGTGCTTCCGCTGCGGTCAGCCCGGTCACAAGGCCGGCTCGTGCTCCGCCCCGCCTCACTGCTTCGCATGTGAGGCGGTTGGCAAGCCGGCCGATCACCGGGCGGGGGGCAAGTCCTGCGCCCCACCCACCAAAGCCAGGCGCAGAGGTAGGCCCTCTGCCGCCGTCGTCACCGCCACCGCCACCGCCGCCGCCGCCGTCGCTACTGCCGCCGCTGTCGCCGTCGTGGCTGAACCCCCGCGAGGGGCCCTGGAGGAGGCTGCAATGGATCCCGATTAATGGCCCCATTGCGCTTCCTCCAGGCGAACATCAACCACTGCGCCGCTGCTCAGGAACTTTTGCTCCAGAGCATGGCGCAGTGGTTGATCAACGTCGCCGTGGTCGCCGAGCCGTATTTTGTCCTGCCCAGGAATGACTGGGTGGCGGACTTGGACGGCTCGGTGACCCTCGTTTCGTCGGCCGCCGCCGGTACCCCGCCCCTCGATCGCGTCAAGAGAGGGCGTGGGATCGTCGCGGCACGGTTCGGGGAGATCGCTGTGGTAGGCGTTTATTTCTCCCCGAACCGAACTCTCGCCGAGTTCCAGAACTCCCTAACGGAGCTGGGAGACGTCGTCGTCGCCCTCGGTTCCCTCCCCGCCCTCGTCCTCGGGGCACTTATTTTCATGTAAGAACTTTAATACCATGTTTGATGCAAATAAAATGAATTTGAATTTGAATTTGAAAAATCCGGCTTGGGGTTCCCGGTCCATGGACCATGGGCGGGGCAGGATGCTCGAGCACTGGGCCCGTGCGCAGGGCCTGGTATTCGAGAACCGGGGTTCTGTCCCCACGTGCGTGCGGTTTACGGGTGTGTCGGTGGTGGACATTACGTTCACCACCCCCAGCCTGTCACCGCGCGTCACCGACTGGCGCGTTGTGGAGGAGGTGGAGACCTATTCCGACCACCGGTATATCCGGTTCGACGTCTCCGCCCAGACCCCAGACGCGCCGGTCCGACGGGACCTGAGTGGTCCGCGATGGGCGCTGAAGCAGATGGACCGGGAGCTATTCCTGGAAGCCTCGATCGTGCAGGCCTGGGGGTCACCCCCGGACAGGCCTGCCGACATAAAGGACGAGGTGGAGTGGTTCCGGGAGGCCATGTCGGAGATCTGCGACGTGGCCATGCCCCGGGTCCGGCAAGGACGCGCCCGGCGTCAGCTGTACTGGTGGTCGAGCGAGCTAGCAGCGCTGCGCGAAGCGTGCGTTGCGGCGCGACGCCGGTACACCAGGTTCCGCAGGCGCCGCACACGACTTTCGAATGCGGCGACTGTAGAGGCGGAGCTGTACGAGGGCTACAGGGCAGCGAAGGCCGTCCTCCGAGACGAGATCTGGCGGGCCAAGGAACTGGCCCGGGAGGAGATGCTGGCGACTCTGGATGGGGACCCATGGGGCCGCCCCTACAAGTGGGTGCGAGAGAGGCTCCGCCCCTGGGCTCCCCCGTTGACGCAGAGTCTCCAGCCTCAGTTCTTGGAGGACGTGGTGAGTGCCCTGTTCCCATCGCGAGGGGAGCACGCTCCCCCGCCCATGGCTCCGTCTCCGACGGAACCTGAAGCTGGCGCAAACGCGGACCACAGCGACGACGACGTCTACGACGCTCCAGAGGTGACCGAGGTAGACTTGAGAGTGGCGGTACAACGGCTCAAGGCCAAAAATACCGCCCCAGGACCCGACGGCTTGCCAGGGAAAGCGTGGGTCCTGGCCTCGGAGACTCTCAGGCCTCGACTAGGGGGGCTCTTTAGCGCATGCCTGGAGAGGGGCCAGTTTCCGCTTCGCTGGAAGACGGGAAAGCTGGTCCTGATCCAGAAAGCCGGGCGCCCTGCGGACTCTCCGTCCGCATTCCGGCCCATCGTGCTGCTCGACGAGGCGGGCAAGCTCTTGGAAAGAGTAATTGCAGACCGCCTCTTCGGGCACCTGAATCAGGTGGGCCCGGATCTTGCGGAGTGCCAGTTTGGCTTCCGCAGGGGGCGCTCGACGGTGGATGCCATCATGCGCGTGAGAGCCCTCACGACGGGGGACGCGGTATCCCGGGGCAGGGTCGTCTTGGCGGTGTCTTTGGACATCACCAACGCCTTTAACACCCTGCCCTGGAGTTGCATCAGGGAGGCACTACGGTATCACCGGGTGCCGACCTACCTCCGTCGCATAGTCGAGGACTACCTGACGGACAGAGCCGTCATCTACCCCGGTCACCGGGGAGAGTGGAACCGGCGAGAGATGTCGTGCGGTGTCCCACAGGGATCGGTCTTGGGGCCGCCCCTGTGGAACATCGGATACGACTGGGTGCTGCGCGGCGACCTCCCTGACGGCGTCAGCGTAGTATGTTACGCTGACGACACGCTCGTCCTGGCGCAGGGAGAGTCGCACCAGGCGACGGCCGACCTGGCGACGCAAGCGGTTGCGACAGTCGTTCATAGGATCCGGCAGTTGGGACTCGACGTGGCGCTGCACAAGACCGAGGCCATGTGCTTTCATGGCGGTCGGAACGCGCCACGGTCCGAGTCCCACATAACGGTGGAGGGGGTTCACATCGGCGTTGGGAGGACGATGAAGTACCTGGGACTCGTCCTCGACAGCCGGTGGAACTTCAGGGAGCACTTCCTGAGTTTGGCCCCAAAGCTGAACCGGGCAGCAGCCGCCTTCAGGCGACTCCTGTGCGTCTATGAATGGCGCGTGGAGGCGCAGCGCCGGGGCGTATCCCCGCTGCCTCGAGAAGTCGAGACGCGGCGGGAAGAGCTCCGGCGCGATCTCAGAGCAGTATGGAGGGAGCGACTGTCGCAACCGACGGCCGGGCACGCCGCAATTGCGGCGGTAAGACCCCTCTTTGAGAAGTGGCTAGATCGGCGTCACGGCGTCCTGACCTACCGCATGACGCAGGTCCTCACCGGACACGGAAGTTTCGGGAGGTACCTGTCTCTGATGGGTAAGGAAGAGACGCCTGGGTGTCACCACTGCGAGGGTCGCCCTGAGGACACAGTCGAGCACACGGTGCAGGACTGCCCAGCTTGGGCAGAGCACCGACGTGTCCTCACGGCGACAATAGGCGGAGACCTCTCGCGCCCGGCCTTGGTCGAGGCCATGCTGCGGGGCGAGAGGGAGTGGGAAGCGGTCGCCTCCTTCTGCGAAGCAGTCATGCTTTCGAAGGAGGAGGCGGGCCGCGTGAGGGAGAGGATGGCGTCCTCCCTCCAGCCCAGCCGCAGTGGTAGACGCCCACGGCGTCGGACGTCGGCCGACGATCTCCGGCCACCGTAGGCGCGGGCATGCGGACAGCGAGTAAAGGGCAACTCGCTGTCCGACCATGGACCATGCCCGGGTCGACGGCGCGTCGTGTTCCACGCGCGCCTCAAAGAGCGTCAGCAACATGACGAGGCCCCCTCTGCAGAGGGCCGAAGCCTGCCGGGGTCGTGGGACTCATCCCGTTACCGTGGCCCCGGTATGTAAAGGGTTATTGAAGGAACACCGTGGATTTTAGTCAGTAAAAGTCTGACAGTCCCTCCCACCCTGCCAGGGGTGGGAGGACTTATTTGATAATTTTACCACGTTAAAAAAAAAAAAAAGGTGAAAATCCGCACTTTTTAGGGTTCCGTACCTGAATGGCAAATGTCTGTCTGTCTGTCGGTCTGTCTGTCTGTCCGTCCGTCAGTATGTCACAGCCATTATATTCTGAAACTATTATTAGGACTATACACATGAAACTTGGTAGGTAGGTGTATTCTGTGAACCACTTTCCGATTTTAAGAAAAAAAAAATTAAAATTAATTAGGGCTCCTCATACATGTAACTGAAACTGAAATTTTTTTTTTTTCATGAAACCTACGCGTGTGTGATATTTATGTAAAGGTATTTAAAAAAAATTTTTACCAAAAAATTAAACCGACTCCCAAAAACACTGCAAAGTGAAAAATAACTTTAATTTCGGTAGTTGGTGTCTTTAGTTTTGTATTTTCGTTTTTGGCACCGCCTTCCGAAATTAAAGTTATTTTTCAATATGCAGTGTTTTTGGGAGTCGGTTAAATTTTTTGGTAAAAAGTTTTTATTTCACTCTTTTTAGTTGGTCGATTTAATTTACCTAGTTAAAAGAGCCTAAATGTCAACTACTAATAACCTTTTACAAAATATTGCTTTGCTGGGCCGTTAATTGTTGAGGAGTTCTCCTGGTACTTCACCATCAGCTCTACATCACCATATGTATTGTGACGAACATAAAGTGCTTAACATCCATATTCAAGTAAACGAATCGCAATCAACGAAATACATATTATTGAGTAGGTACTATCATCAGTTCCGCAAATGGTATTTTTTGAGAGCAAATGCACAAGTTACTATAAGAAATACCCAAAACGCCATAGGTATGCCTATAATATTTGAAGAGTTCCCTCGATTTCTCCAGGATTTCATCATCAGATCCTAACCTGGTGACAATGGGACCAATTTCAAAGTATACCCTTTCAAACAAAAAAAGAATTTTCCAAATCGGTTCAGCCGTCTTCGAGTTATCGGTGATCATACCTACATAATAAAAAAAAAATACAAGTCGAATTGATAACCTCCAATTTTGTCGTCGGTTGAAAATAACATTGAGGTTTCTAAAAACACTTTTTCATAAAGTCAATCGTTTAAAAGATATACGATTCCAAAGCGTATTATATATATATATGTTATACATATATATATAAGGTGTATCTATTCATACACGAAATATTTTAAGAGATATACCTATAGCTTGTAAAGAAACAATAAACACGACAAAAAAATGTTTATCAATGTTTTTTTTATTTTACGTAATTCTTAGAATAACAACGCATAGAAGAGGCGTCTAGAACAAAACACGAGCGATTTCGTGTGTCCACTTTATTTTCTTTGTGTGCGTGAGCCGAATGTGTCTACGTTCTTCAAACGCACACAAATATAGCTTTCAGTGATACCATTACCAGTACCATTACCACAAAAATGGGAAAACGCACTATTATGTTGCTGGATCAAATCAAGTATTTTATGTTATGAAACTAAATAAGATGATGTTTTTTCATGTAATATGACTTATATGACATATATTTATGGAAGGTAAACGAAATGAGATATCGTTTATTGCGTTTAGAATGTTTGATGTGTAATGTGTCATAATGATATTATAGAAATGTATTAATTGCTTGAAAAATCTCGTTTGATATTAATTAAAAGTATGTGTTGTATTTATGAAATAGAAAAATATTATTGAGAACATTACTTAAATGAAAAAAATCTTAATCAATAAAATTGTCATCTTTATGATGCCACTCTTCGAACTAACAGTAACTTTTAGTTATAAAACACTGTAGGTAGTAGCTGTAAATAAATATAGTTTAGTTTGACGCATACATAATTGCCGCCAAAACTATATTTTTTAAACAAAAATAAGCACAAAAGAAATCAATATGGGTATTTTTTTCCTCACAGATAGCAACATTGAATTGTGATAAGTTAGGTTATTAGAATTTTTGTTTGATGGTCGATTTACTTAAATATAATGTATAAAATGTAAGTATTTACTTGTGAAATGTAATTTGATTACACGTTTTTTGTTTTCCTGAAGGACTATGACATCCCTTTACGCTACAAATGGTCGTTTTAAATTATTTACTCGCGAGCTCTGTTTGGCAGAATGTGACCTTGAATACTGACGGCTCGTCGAGCAAAGTTAGCCAAAAATGGCTAAGTTTTAGTTGCCTCACTTTTTGCACTCGTACTATCCTTCTATGCGTTGTTATTCTAAGACGTAATTATTATAATTTTAAAACTGCTTGAGACATTTTGCATAAAATCTTTACTCCATATTCTATGAATGACCCGCCTGCCCGCGCCGCGGTGAAGTGACGTGCCCCCGCGCGCCTGTGTCGAGCAGCCGCGTGTTGGTGAGATTGTGCGAGTATTCGCTTCGCATGCATGTCTCCACGTGACGGCGCTACATGGTAGTTATTTCGCGTCCTGAAGGTTACCGCACTCCAGTCTGTGTTCTGCCGGATTCAAACACCTGCCCCCACCTCATTTTACATGAGACCTAACAATATCACTGGTGAACTGTAGTGGACTTACGAAAATACACCTCTGCCTATCTCTACCGAGAAATCAGGCGTGATGATGTTAAAAATAAACCAATGTAGCTAGACTTCGTATCTCATTCTAGTGTCATTTTAATAACGTATCGCTTACAATGGATAATAAATGTGAATTTAAATTACAATACTATTTAAAGCTACTTAGCTTTAATAATTTGCCTACTTAGGCAAATTATTAAATTCACTCCATTAAAGTTTTACGAAAAAAATTTTTTCTTTTTTTCTTTTAATATTATTATTGTGTGTGTGCTTATTGTACTGACGTCAAATAAATATTTTTTCTTTCTTTCTTTCTTTCTTTCAAAAGGAACCTAGATGCGATTAAAATATTTTTTCAATTATAATCCTAACCTACAATTATTATTATTACCCATCTACATCTATCCTACCTACATCACATACGATGATACGAATTGAATGGACTTTAAGAGACGTTGACCTCTGAGTTCGTTGTTTCTTTTCAGAGTAGTCAGGAAACACCGGCCTCATCAAGCTTTACTCAAAACACAAAAAAATGACGTGTAAAAGTGTACTACTTAGAACCAATTTACAAAATAAATACTTATTTCATTTCATGTGCAAGCTAGGTAAATACCAATAAACAGCTGATAGGTTCAACTCGAATTCGCATGTTAATGACCTTTGTGAGGTTATTAAGATGTGTCGAGCGAGTCGTATCCGTCAGCTGATTGTTCAAGCTTTACTCAAAACACAAAAAAATGACGTGTAAAAGTGTACTATTTAGAACCAATTTACAAAATAAATAATTATTTCATTTCATCTGTAAGCTAGGTAAATACCAATAAATAGCTGATAGGTTCAACTCGAATTCGCATGTTAATGACCTCTGTGAGGTTATTAAGATGTGTCGAGCGAGTCGTATCCGTCAGCTGATTGTTATAAAAATACACATGTGAACTTTAAGAATGCCGTCAATAATGAAATTATAGGTACTTATTATTCTACATTATTATTATTTTGGCTTTATGTCGCAGTGAAGTTAGTCGGAAACCTGTCTATTTTACAAGAAATTCTTAATTGTGACGCTTTTTACGAATTACAGTAACAATAATTTGGCGTGTCTAAAAATTAGAATCAACTTATTTACAATAATTTAAAATGTACATACCTAGTACCTTCTTCCTTGCACTTTTAATTATGTGTCTCTATCACTAACCATCACTGTGAAAGCGTTCACAATTCGCGTTTTTAATTGTTCCACACTTGATTTATTTACGGCCGTCATTACCATAAACCAGGTCTTTAGCCCTACCCCACCGGGCACGCCGCAATTGCGGCGGTAAGACCCCTCTTTGAGGAGTGGCTAGATCGGCGTCACGGCGTCCTGACCTACCGCATGACGCAGGTCCTCACCGGACACGGAAGTTTCGGGAGGTACCTGTGTCTGATGGGTAAGGAAGAGACGCCTGGGTGTCACCACTGCGAGGGTCGCCCTGAGGACACAGTCGAGCACACGGTGCAGGACTGCCCAGCTTGGGCAGAGCACCGACGTGTCCTCACGGCGACAATAGGCGGAGACCTCTCGCGCCCGGCCTTGGTCGAGGCCATGCTGCGGGGCGAGAGGGAGTGGGAAGCGGTCGCCTCCTTCTGCGAAGCAGTCATGCTTTCGAAGGAGGAGGCGGGCCGCGTGAGGGAGAGGATGGCGTCCTCCCTCCAGCCCAGCCGCAGTGGTAGACGCCCACGGCGTCGGACGTCGGCCGACGATCTCCGGCCACCGTAGGCGCGGGCATGCGGACAGCGAGTAAAGGGCAACTCGCTGTCCGACCATGGACCATGCCCGGGTCGACGGCGCGTCGTGTTCCACGCGCGCCTCAAAGAGCGTCAGCAACATGACGAGGCCCCCTCTGCAGAGGGCCGAAGCCTGCCGGGGTCGTGGGACTCATCCCGTTACCGTGGCCCCGGTATGTAAAGGGTTATTGAAGGAACACCGTGGATTTTAGTCAGTAAAAGTCTGACAGTCCCTCCCACCCTGCCCGGGGTGGGAGGACTTATTTGATAATTTTACCACGTTAAAAAAAAAAAAAAAAAAAAAAAAGCCCTACCCCACATTTACACTGAACCGCGTCGGCCTAACAACATGTGGATTTTCTGATGCCCACCAGTGTGCGTTGTAGATGTTAAACATCCCAACGCGCGTAAAGGTGGACTCGTCCGTCCAGAGTATGTGCCGCGTCGGGTCTTCAAGTAACCAATGGCAAAATTCCACGCATGGATTTAAGTCTATCGGCTTTAATTCTTCCACCCTAGTGAAGTGGAACGGGTGCTTCCCCTCATCCCGCAGAAGGCGCCAAACGGTCATTTTGCTCACGTTAAAAACACGAGCGGCGTCTGATGTGCTGGCCATTGGGTGCTGCAAAAAGAAGTCGACGATGTCGTCCTCAATTCTTACTGGCACTCGTTGCCTTCCTCCGTCTGCAGCTGGTGGCATGTAGATCCTATAGTCCATATGCCGCTGTACAGTTCCAAGGATGGTCTGCAGTGATGGTCTTCTCCCAAATCGCTTCAAGAAGAGGGCTTGTGCTGTGAGCAAAATATTTCCACCATCATTGTAGCACCACCACCATGTTCTGGTACTCCTGTAGTTAGGCATTGTTTAATATGTTCCCCGAGCGAGCCCGACGCGTGTCAGCTGTCTGCTAAGGCGCGCGCGGGCGACACGACACGCGGATTGAGCGGGACGTGTGTGACTGGCCTAGCAAGACGCCGCGACTGAGACGCGGGCGCCGGGGAGGGTAGCAGGCGCCCCCACCACCCGCTGCGCGCGCATGTTTTTTCTTTGATCATATTCACAAAAGCTGCGCGCCGTTTCAAATACCGCCGCCCGCGTAAACTAGCGTAGTGGATGTTTAAAAATAAGAAAGAACCAGTATTTATTATGTGTGTCAAGTAATATTAAATTATTTAATTATATTAATAATATACCTAGATATTTTTTTTATTTTTTTGTTGCTATGGTTTCCTTACCACCTATAGGTATATCTCTTAAAATATTTCGTGTATGAATAGATACACCTTATATATATAATAACCATAAATATAATATATAATAAATAAATTAAATTAAATATAATCATAACCTCTTTTATCTGTTCTGTGGTAAAATTCGAAAATATAGATACAGGGAAGTGTCAAGATTTTATGTAACTTAAAATAAGGCGCGCAACTGTCTGTCGATTTAAGTTTTAATATTGATCGGAGACATCTTTTCTGGGCCTTAAAAGCTATATCTCGATCAGTTGAGTTCCCCCAGAAAATGATACCGTAGCGCAAGTGTGATTCAACTATTCCGTAGTAAGCTGTAAAAACTGTTTTGACATCTACTATGGAGGATAATCTATATAACACATAATATGCGGATGAACTCAATTTTTTACACAAAGTGTCTATATGTGCTTTCCAGTTTAAGTGGCAATCTATTTGCAACCCTATAAGCGCTAACTTTTAGTTTTCAAAGGTGAAATGTACTCCAACTCTAAACAAAAATTCGTCTCAAAACTGCGAATCATTTCATTTATAGGATAAACAAATGAAATTCTAATTTTGAATTTTCGCTTATCACTGTAATGGCCAAACTGCCAGCTATACAACGTGTAACGGAAACCCCATATCAATCCAAAAGGGCTGAAGACAACATCAGGTGTGGAGTCTCTATGCACAGTTTCAGCACAAAATAAGTGACTCAAAGAATTGATACGAAATTATCGGTTTCATATGTTTCTTGAATATCAATCATAAGAAACGTGTCACAGCAGTACGAGGGTCAATAACTTTCCACGTCACTTGCCTATAACACGATAATTCTTATCGTTCTTCTCAATTTGAAAAATTCGGTCTCTGGCATCAATGTATTGAAGTTTCTAATTAGTTCCACATATGAAAACATAGGATTACCAAACCCTTGTCATATCGTTTATTATCATCCAAAGCAGCCGTGCACTTGGTTTGTATATACCCTTAAAATTACACGTTGAATAATCATGTGACTTTTTTCATGGAATGAAAATCTTTTGTGTTAAATTAGGACAGAAACCATAAAAACAGAAGTGTTTCGATTTTTCTGATGAGAAGCGTATTACTCTTAGAGCAATGACGGTATTACTCTTGAATTCCAATTATAAAACTGCACAACTCCGATTTCCAAGATACAGACATTATACACACGTCTAGTTTGGGTATCACTGTAAGGCCAAATTGTAACCATTACCTATCTATACTTCTATACTAATATTATAAAGCGAAAAAAAATTGTTGTTTTTGTTTGTATTAACGCGCTAATCTTCGAAAGTACTGGGTGAATTTAGATCAATTTTTTTTATTGATAATACTCTCGCGTTTGACCATCATCTCACCTGATGGTAAGTGATGATATAGTCGAAGATGGAGCCCGATTACCTAAAAGTAACCTATTCACTCTTGACTTATAAGACTCCTAGGTTATAGCTATCGGGAAACACAGACTCCGGCAGGGAATTCCACTCCTTAGCCGTACGCACAATGAAAGTATTCCCAAAGCGTTTAGTGTGTAAGTTTAAAGGCTATACTTTTACACCACTACAAAAGAGGTTATTTTTTTATCGTGATAAAGTCTACAGGAGCGAAACCCCGCGCAACTGCTAATGACTAAATAAAAAAACTTATATTATAATTATTTTATGAAACATGCAACTATCTTGAAATTCTTTAGATTAATATTCTTAATCATACATACTTACGCTTTGTATAGGCGTGTGACGTTTTCAGACGTAATCCAACTTAGATTACAACTGCCGATTAAAATCGTTAATAAAACAGTTGTTTCAAAGTGTGTTGTTATAAGCATGACCTACTATTTGTAAGTCGTGGATTAAAACCCAGACAAACACGTTCCTTTGTGTGATTTCCATCATCATAATTACGAGTGAAGCCACGGGCAGAAATTAGTTGGTAGAGTACAGATTTATAAGGCTCTTAAACTAAATGATGCCTGTGTTTTTTGTCTAAGTTTTCTGAAAAAGTAAACATAAAAACAAACTTCCCTCGGAAGTCTATTTAATGTTTTTTTTTATTGTTAATAGGCTTACGTTTGACTTCTCACCTGATATTAAGCGATAATGTGGTCGAAGATGAAGCACGCTTGCCTAGAAGCAACCTATTCACTCTTGACTTAAAGACTCCCAGGTTATAGCTATCAGGAAACACAGACTCCGACAGAGAATTCCACTCCTTAGCTTTACGCACAAGGAAACTATTCCCAAAACGTCATAGGCGGGATGTCCATCATGGCGCAACGCCGTTTGTCTTGCAGTCCGATGATGGAACGGGCTTGGTGGAATTAGACTCTTTAATTCCATCGCACACTCCCCGAAATGTAACCGATAGAAAACTGATAGGCTTGCAAGACGTCGCCGATGTTCTAGGCTCTGAAGCTACAAAGCTTCAGAGCCTAGAACCCAGAACCCTCGACCAGCTTTTCGCTGCCAATGAGCCTTTTGGCCCGTTTCTTGATAGATTTACACTATGATCTAATCAGCTCCTTAGCCTTTTCCAAACTATGCTAACCGAAACCGGCTGAGTATCAATGTTTTACATGGAAGGACTGATTACTTGACTTCCACAACTCACTCTGTATAACACGATACCCCTCAGCCAGACTAGTCTCAGAATTTCTGGTTTCTGACTTCCTGTAACGATTGTGAAAGATGTACAAATGACAGCTGGGGGCAACGGCTTATCGTTTTTAGGGTTCCGTAGCCGAATGGCAAAAAATGGAACCCTTAAAGTTTCGTCATGTCTGTCTGTCTGTCCGTCCGTTCGGATGTGACAGCCATTTTATTCCGAAACTGTTAGGACTATACACATGAAACTTGGTAGGTAGATGTATTCTGTAAACCGCTTTCCGATTTTAAGAAAAAAGTAAATTTAAATTAAGGGGGGCTCCTTATACATGGAACTGAAACTGAAAATTTTTTTTTTTTTCATGAAACCTATGCGGGTGTCATATTTATAGAAAGGTCATTAAAAATGACATTGAGGTTTCTAAAAACACTTTTTCATAAAGTCAATCGTTTAAAAGATATACGTTTCCAAAGTGGTAAAATGTGTGTCGTCCCCCTCTAACTTCTATAATAATGGAGGGAAAAATTAAAAAAAAATATGCTGTAGGTCATAATGTAAACTTTCAACGAAAATTAGTTTGAATGAGATGGGTCAGCAGTTTTTGAGATATAGCATATTTTCTAAAACCGCAAATATAACTTTGTAATTCATACAAATACTATGAAAAACAAAGTTATTTGCCGTAGTTACTACGGAACCCTTTATGGTTGAGTCTGACTCGCCCTTGGCCGATTTTTTTTTATTGCGAATTAGTCCGCTCTTGACCTCGACCACACCTGATGGTAAGTGTAAGATGAGGTCTACGATCGAACGAGCGAACACAGAAAATGCCTATTCACTCTTGCTTTAAAGGCTGACGGGTCATATGTGGCAGAGAATACAGAAGCCAGCAGAGAGATCCACACCTTGGCTGTGTGCACAATAAATGTAGAGGAGAAACTAACTTCCCTTGGAGTTTGTCAAAACGGTAAGGGAAAGATTGTAAGGGACATCCCAAAAATATCAGTATGTCTATACTATTGCTTATTCGTACCGTAGTTATTCTTTGATCATATCAATTATTATTTAATTTATTACATTTTATATACATATTATTTACATTTGTAAATATTCCTGTAAAAAAAAACATTTAAAAATATTAAAAAAAAACAGTAGCCCATTGGTATCGAGAACAGGGTCTAAGCTACCGGTGGTCAGGGCTCTTGAGAGAGAAATCTCCTAACAATTCGCGCCGTGTCCAGAATTACTGCTTTCTGGATCACGCCCTTGATCCAACTGCGCAACGAGAGCCTACTAAGATGTTTGTCGAGGCTATTGGCTATTATGCCACTGGCTGAGACGACTATCGGCACAATGATTGTTGATTATTATTATCTGAAAATAATTCATAATTAACCTATAACGTGATGTGGGACACATGTCTATCCTCTGGAGTGAAGCGGAAAGGAGAATCAGGCTTCTACTGACAAAAAACCCACCCTGTTCCTTGAATTGCATCCCTTGCATTGGTATCTCGTTAGAACAAATCAAATCCACAAAGAGTGGTACAAAAGATGTTAGCATAATATAATACTTAGTGCAATGACACATTTCGCCACAAATTGGCATGCAAATATTAAACTATCATAGGGTGCCTAATATAATCTTAACTATAACTAATTGAATACAATAACATTTAAAAAACATGAAGTAAAATCTATCTAAATGTTTATAACTCAAAGGTGACTGACTGACTGACATAGTAATCTATCAACGCACAGCCTAAACCACTGGACGGATCGGGCTGAAATTTGGCATGCAGGTAGATGTTATGACGTAGGCATCCGCTAAGAAAGAATTTTGCGAATTTCCCACGGGATCGGGATTTACACGGGAACACCTTCCCACGCGAACGAAGTCGCGAACTGGTAGTAAAAGATAAAAACAAACCAAAGATTACAACCAAAATGTCAAACTAGAGTTTATACAATAATAATAAATTTACAAAAGACCTAAACACTGGTCCACAATTTGCAATCTATACTAATATTATAAAGCGGAGAAGTTTGTTTGTTTGTACGCGCTAATCTTCGAAAATACTGGATGGATTTGGATGAAATTTGGTATGGAAGTAGCTAGAAGCTCGAAAAAAGGAAAGTTATATTTTTATCGTCATAACAACCATGGGAGTGAAGCTGCGTGACCGCTAGTAACATTAATAAAAATTCAAATGAGTAATTAATTTCCTATGGAAATACAACGTGTAACATAAAGGGTATATACATAGTAATCGCACGCCTTCTTTGGACAATAGCAAATAATATGGCAAGGTTTCTGTAATCCTATGTCTACATGTGTGGAACTTATTAGAAATTTCAATAGATTGATAACACAGGCCGATTTTTTCAAATGAAGAAGTACGAAGATAATTATCATGTTATCGGCAAGTGACGTGGAAAGTTATTGACCCTCGTAGTGCTGTGACACGTTTGTTATGTATATGGTATTGAAGAAAACATGTGAAACCGATAACTCGCTGGACAACGTTGTTAGACCAATCAAAACTAAAAACTTTATTATCGCTGGTGACGTCAACATTGACATTAAATTAAACAATGCAGACAGAAACAGCGCTCCTTACCTAAATTTGACTGCTGAACTAGGGCTTCTACCTGCTCATTTATATCCTACAAGGGAACAAAACTGTTTAGATCATATTATGTTAAAAACATGCCATGCTGCCTCAGTATTTGTATTGCACTCCACTGTAACCGACCACGATTCTGTCTTACTTTGTATGTCCAACAGTAATCTGAATAAAACTGAAACAAAATCATTCATTAGTCTTGACTACAATGCTACCGTTAAATATTTAGAAACGACAGATTTTTCTTTTGTGAATAATGATCTGGACGCAAACCATGTAGCGACGCTTTTCGTGAACACGATCTCGACAGCATTAAAACAGAACTCAAAGGTCCTAACAAAGCCCTGTAGAAAACGTTTAATTAAGCCTTGGCTTACCCCGGGCTTGCTGCGATGTATCCGTCATAGAGATAAACTACACAAAAAGTATTCCGAACAGCTACAAAACAAAACTTTAGAAACATCCTATAAACGATATCGCAACTTCTGTAACATATTACTCAAAAAAGTGAAGCGAAGATATGAAAAATCCTTACTGGAGGATGCAAAAACCAATAAAGACAAGTGGAATGCAATCAAAACGATAACTGACACAAAAAAAAACAAAAGTCATTAGCTGACCAATTGATACCTGTAACTAAAAATGGATTACAGGCCGTAGATGAGGTAAATAATTAATTTGCAAATGTGGGTAAACAGCTCGCAGACAATGTCACACAAACCAAAACACCACATAATTTTGACATACCTACAAGTCTAAACTCAATTGTTTTACTTCCCCCTGACGAAACTGAAATTGAATTACTAATTATGAACCTAAAAAATGACTGCGCCGTTGGATGGGACTTTATTCCAGCTAAACTTCTCAAATTAGCTAAACATATACTGACTCCACACCTGACAAAGCTCATCGAGATCTGCTTAATTCAAGGCGTCTTTCCAGAGGTTTTTAAAAAATCCCTTATTACTCCTGTCTACAAGGGTGGATTGAAGGACGACGTTGGAAATTATCGGCCCATCTCTGTACTTACAACAATATCAAAAATATTTGAAAAGGTTCTAAATAGTAGGCTCGTTAGTTTCTTGGACCACAACAAAGTACTGTCGGACGCTCAATTTGGCTTTAGGTCTGGAAGGAGTACTGAAGACGCTGTTAGCCAACTAATAGACCACGTTACGCTTAAACTAGACGCCAAACCGAAATGTATTGGCGTTTTCCTCGACCTCACCAAGGCGTTCGATACCGTTTCGATTCCCATTCTTGTGGACAAGTTGGATCGGATTGGTATTCGCGGTAATGCGTTAAACATATTTAAAGACTTTCTTTATAACCGCACACAACGCGTTAAAATTAAAGAATACCTTAGTTCAGATGCGAGGGTAACCTATGGCGTTCCGCAAGGCAGTATTCTCGGCCCCAGCCTCTTTCTAATTTACATCAATGACCTATGCCAACAATCCCTTTCAAACGGAAAAATATTTACATATGCCGATGACACGGCTTTGATATTTCATGGAGATACCTGGGATGAGGCTCGAAATATGGCTGAATCTGGTTTGCATAAAGTAGGTAATTGGTTAAAAGCTAATCTTCTCACATTAAACCTCCCAAAATCTACCTATTTGCAATTCCACTTCTCTAAATCAAAGCCTATAAACATAAATATTAAGCAACATACATGTAACTTACCTTCAATTGACACAGACTGCTCATGTTTGGCCTTAACTAAGGTTGCGCATGTTAAGTATCTTGGTATACTAGTGGATGAAAAACTAAGCTGGCGTCAACATATAGATCTCACCACTACGCGTGTCAGGAAAGTGATATGGGTATTTAATAAATTGAGACATGTAGCTGACTTAGACTTATTGCGCAGAGTTTACTTTGCACTTGTCCAATCAGTGTTGAGTTACTGTATTGTAGTCTGGGGAGGTGCTTGCAAAACGTTTATGATACAAGTAGAAAGAGCACAAAGATCCTTGTTAAAAGTTATGACCTTTAGACCCCATAGATTTCCCACTGCCGAATTGTACGAAAAGTGTAATGTACTTACTGTCAGACAAACATATATTCTGCAGGTTGTTAGTAAGCAACACAGCGTTACACCTTTTATAAGAAACCGCAAAAGTAAACGTACTGTCCCTGACGTTTGTACACCTTTTCGATGCAACACTGCGTCTGCTAGGCGTTAGCGTATTTTTTTGACCATATACTTATACAATAAGCTAAACAAGACCCTTAATATTAATTCTCTTACAAATCACGAAGCTAAACAAAAAGCAAAGATATGGCTACAAACACAGGACTATGGAAAAACAGAAAATCTACTTCCTCAATGATGTGAAGCAAATCTGATATAACTTCCTACAATTGTACACACAATAAAATACAAACACGCACTCACACACCACACACACACGCACACACATACCACGCACGCACACAAAATTACACCCTCATACACCAAAATCACAAAAAAACTCATCATGTAACCATAACATACTATTCACACATATATATTTTTTATAATATTGCACTCGCAGACATTCAATATCTTTTTAGCTAATGTACCTAATAGACTTACTAAATTATAAACTTTATTTTGCTGCCTACCCTCATGGGAGAGAGGCGAGAGTTTTTATGTTTTAATTTGTGTTGTGTAAATATTGTTTTAATTTTCCTATTTTTATTTGTAATATTTTATTGTCAATTTGTAATTATTTATTTTAATGATGTATTTTAATGATTTATTTTAATGATGTATTTCAATTATTTCCATTCATGTTTTATATTTAATTTGATGTAATTTTAAATAACAGAGTTTGGTTCATTGCATATAAGTTGCACAACCTATTGAGAAGAAGACACTGACTACCGAAATACAGGTATTGTGTACCTAGCTCGGTAGACAGGGCTTCACAAAGTCTGTAAAAAATTGTTATGCCAATAAAGAAAAAGAAAAGAAAAAAGAAAGAAAAGAATTTGGTATCAATTCTTTGAGTCACTCATTTTGTCTTGAAACTGTGCATAGAGACTCCATACCAGATGTTGTCTTCAGTTCTTTTGGATATATATGGGGTTTCCGTTACACGTTGTATAT
Organism: Tholera decimalis; assembly: GCA_943138885.2. NCBI lineage: Eukaryota > Metazoa > Arthropoda > Insecta > Lepidoptera > Noctuidae > Tholera > Tholera decimalis. Next base: position 23,452,592 of record OW964578.2, on the reverse strand, counting down.
TCGTAATGAAAATACGAAATTTTATTGTAGTTGATATCAAAATTGTACCGTCGCGTCGTGTCTGTAAAAATAGCAACCGTTATCTAGTTTTCTTGCAGTACGCTGATAAACATAGAATGTGGTCTTAAGGCGACATTATATGGCAGCTACCTTGAGCGACTGGGGAGCAGCTTGCGTCACTCCCCGCGACCGCGCAATGCACCCCCGCAACGCAAGCTCGAAATTTCGTAAGGTAACCATAGTTTGAAATAGTAAAGACTGTACTGCCTGATTTATTATCACCATCCAAATTTTTTTTGGACTTTAATTGTCTGGTCATTGAAAACTACTATGTGTATTTAGACAAGTAAATCTATCTATCTATATATATAAACTAGTATTTGCGTGTTGCGCGAGGTGCAAGCACCTCGCGTGCTTGTGAAAAAAACTAAAGCATTACCCCTCTAAATCAAGTATTTGCGTGTTGCGCGAGGTGCAAGCACCTCGCGTGCTTGTGAAAAAAAAAAAAAAAAGGGGGGTGGTGATGGGGGTTTTAGTATTTGCGTGTTGCGCGAGGTGCAAGCACCTCGCGTGCTTGTGAAAGAAAAAAAAGGGGTTAGGTGATTGGGGGAGATGGGGGGTTTAGTATTTGCGTGTTGCGCGAGGTGCAAGCACCTCGCGTGCTTGGGAAAAAAAAAACATGGGGGGGGTGATGGGGTGTTTAGTATTTGCGTGTTGCGCGAAGTGCAAGCACCTCGCGTGCTTGTGAAAAAAGAAAAAAAAGGGGGGGGGGTGATGGGGGGAGATGGGGGGGTTTAGTATTTGCGTGTTGCGCGAGGTGCAAGCACCTCGCGTGCTTGTGAAAAAAAAAAAAAAAGGGGGGGGGAATGGGGGGGGGGGGGAGGTTGCACAATTATTTCGACTAAAGCATTGCCCCTCTAAATGAATCTGAAAAAAAAAATGTTCCAAGTCTCTTAGATTCCGAGATCCGCCTAAAGGGGGGGAGAAGGGGGGCGGGGGGGGGACTTTGAAAAATGGTTTTTACTTTACCGAGCCTCCTCTATACGAATCCGTAAAAAGAAAAAAATACGGGTCTCGTAGTTTCCGAGATACGATAGGGGGGGGGAGAAGGGGGGGGAAAAGGGGAGGTTTGGCACTTTTCCCGTAGGTTTGAGAGTTATTTGTTTACGAATCTGTCAAAATATACCCACCTCCCCATCCACCATCTGGGAGAACAATTATGTCAATGAGTGAGTGAGTCAGTCAGTGGTAATTTAGCTTTATATAGTATAAAATGACTATGTGGCTACGCTACTTAGACTCATTTGATACTCGTAAATAATTAAGTTTTAATAACATTGAAATCGGAATATTGAAATAAGTATGAATTTACTTGTCAGCAATCATGTCCTCATTTTCGACATGCTGAGTTGAGTTTTTCCCTTTTGTATACAGCCAGAGCTGAATTTTTTTTTTAATAGTTTATAGGCTTGCGTTTGACCATAATCTAACCTGATGTTAAGTGATGATGTGGTCGAAGATGAAACACGCTTGCCTAGAAGTAATCTATTCACTCTTGACTTAAAGACTTCCAGGTTATAACTATCAGGAAACAGACTCCGGCAGGGAATTCTACTCCTTAGCCGTACCCATAATTAAAGTAATCTCAAAACGTTTCATGCATATGGGTGGGATGTCCACCATGTAACGATGGCGCATCACCGTTTGTCTTGTAGTCCTATGATGGAACGGGCTTGGTGGAATAAGACTGCAATTCCATCGCACACTCCCCGAAATGTAACCGATAGAAAACTGATAGGCTTGCAACACGTCGCCGATGCTCTAGGCTCTGGACCTTTGTCTCGACCAGTTTCTCGTTGCCGATGAGCCTTTTGGTCCGTTTCTCTATAGACTCAAGTGCATTAAGCTGGTATTTGGCAGATCCGTCCCAGAGATGAGAGCAGCACTCCATACACGACTGAACTTGCGCTTGATAGAGGTTGAGCAGCTGTTCCGGTGTGAAGTACCGTCTCACTTTTGAAATGAAATTAAATTAAATATTTATTTTGTAAATTGGTTATAAATAACACTTTTACACGTCATGTTTTTTTGCGTGTTTAGTTTAGCTAGATGAAGCCGGTATTTCTTAACTGACTACTCTGAGAAGAAACACCAAAACAAAATCAGAGGTCAAAGTCTCTTTTAAAGTCCAGACAATTTGTATTTGTATATGAGAAGCATGTAAGTTCATGTCTGTGGTATTTTTTTGAGGAAATAATTAAGCAAATTTGAGCGGACCTGTCCAGTCAGTGCAAGCATTTGTCAGTTATAGTGTAGCTCAACTTAGAATTTAAGGAGCTCAACAATTTGACGAACAATACCAAGGCCATTTGGGTAGGCTACACAAGTACTCAAACTGCTTGACATCATTAAAGAAATTATAGTGAAAGTAAAAACTATGAGGATAGAATAACCTACATTGTCCTCACAAGTACAATAATGAAATAATTATATTTATATACAACGTGTAATTTAAAGGGTATATACATACCAAGTGCATGGCTTCTTTGGATGATAAGAAATGATATGGCAAGGGTTTAGTAATCCTAAGTCTACGTGTGTAGAACTTATTATAAATTACAATACACTGATACCAGAGACCGAATTTTTCAAATTAAGAAGAACGAAAAGAATTATCATGTTATTGGCAAGTGACGTGGTAAGTTATTGACCCTCGTAGTGCTGTGACACGTTTTTTATGATTGGTATTCAAGAAATATATGAAACCAATAATTTTGGTATCAATTCTTTGAGTCAGTTATTAAACTGTGCATAGAGACTCCATACCAGATGTTATCTTCAGCCCTTTTGGATAGATATGGGGTTTCCGTTACACGTTGTATATAAAAAAAAAACAATAAACAAAAACAAAATTAATAGGTATATACAATTTTTTTTTTTCTCTTTATTGATTATAAGGATATACAATACTTGAGAACGCAAATATTCTAATGAATCAAAAATAAATCATCAATCAAAATTTTAAAACTAAATAGAAAAGGCACACGTATATCACTGGAGCATCTCATTACCAGGCCTTCTTGTCCTCAATATAATCTGTAACTGTGTAAAAAGCTTTCTGACATAGCTTACGTTTTATAAATAATTTGAATTTATTAATACTTAGTTCTTGAATATGGCTAGGAATTTTATTATAAAAACGTATACATTGGCATCTAAACGATCCACCAATCTTTTTTCCTTGTTTTAGGAATGACATATGTGTCTTTGTTCCTTGTATTTACACTATGAATATTACTGTATTTTTTAAAAAAGATTAATATTTTTGTGTGCATACAAGAGATTCTCATAAATATACTGAGATTAATATTCATAGTCAGAGTCACTCAGAGTCATAATATTAATCTCTTTAAATTTGTCTCTTAAGGAGTGCTTAGGACTTAATTTATAAATTGCACGAATGGCCCATTTTTGTAATACAAATATTGTATGAATGTTGGCGGCGTTTCCCCAAAGTATAATGCCGTATGAGATCACTCTGTGAAAGTAACTAAAGTAGACTAAACGTGCTGTTTCGATATCAGTTAATCCACGTATTTTTCTAACGGCATATGCTGCAGAACTTGGTTATTTTGACAATTTATATGGGGGCCCCACTGAAGCTTCGCACCCAAAGTTATGCCCAAGAAAACTGTGGTATCTTCGGGTTTCAATATTTCGCCCTTTATTGATACACATGTATTCACTTGTCTAACATGAGGTAACGTAAATTTTAGGCATTTGGTTTTTTTCTCATTAACAAGAAGATGATTAACATTAAACCAGCTAACTACAGTTGCAAGGGCACTGTTTACTTTTTCAGTAACCTGCTGTTAACTTTGATTTTAAATAAAAGATAAGTATCGTCAGCGAATAACACTATGTCATGATTTTTGATCAGGTACGGTAAATCATTTATATAAATAAGAAACAAAAAGGGACCTAAAATTGAGCCTTGGGGACCCCCATCTTGACATCACAGATCCCAGCGATCTTTTGCCGTTTAAGTCGACTCTCTGAATCCTTTCACTCATGTATGAGGTCAGAAGATTCAGAGAGGCGCCCCGGAATCCGTAGTGGTGCAGTTTCCTGATTAATGTCTCATGGGGAACACAGTCAAATACCTTTGAAAAATCGCAAAAAATGCCCAATACTTACCAACACTTATCTTCCCATGCATTATAAATGTGTCCTAAAAGTTCAACACCGGCCACCAGTTGTTGAACGTCCCTTTGTAAAACCAAATTGTTTATTATGTAGCAATTTGTGTTTATTAAAATATCTTTGCATCTGCATTAAAATAATTTTCTCAAAAATTTTACTGAAAGTGGGCAATACAGAAATAGGTCTATAATTAGTAGGGTCAGATGTACTAACTGATTTAAATAGTGGGATTATTTTACTATATTTCATTAAATCAGGAATCTCACCGCAATCAATACAATTATTAAATATAACAGCTAATGAAGGAGCTATAATGTGTATAATGGACTTAGTAACATGAACAGAAATACCCCACAGATCTGCAGCCTTTTTAATATTCAAAGAATTAAAAGTTTTGATGATGTCATTGGAAGTAACATATTGGAATTTAAACTCTGAACTACAAACTGGAACACTTTTTTTAAGTAATGTGTCTGCAGCAATGGCAGATGATTTTAGCGACTTGATTGTCGATACGGGAATGTCAGTGAAAAAATTTTCAAATTCTGTGGCGACATGTGAATCTAATGTTATTATATTATCATCAATAGTTAGGGTGTAATTACTAGGATTCCCAACTTTTTGGCAGCCAATTGAGCCTTAGCCTCGATAAACGGACCAAAATTAAGGGTGGATGTCAACGTAACCTCAAGAAGTTCGATGCGATCTATATAATATAAAGCGAGTTATATAATATAAATTAAATTTAGGTAAGTATAGGCACGGGCGCGAAAGTAGGATTGACCATATGGGCGAACGTTGGAATATTGGAGAGTTGTGCGTAAACAAAACGTTAGATCTCCGCATTCTAGGTCATGGTACTTTCGTACCATAGCTAGCTATAAGTACCTACAACTATGTCAAAAACCGCACTCAAGTATTTTTTAAACTAATCTGGACTGTCCTTACTACGCTGTAGTATGGTTACATTATAGTTAAGTACTTACCTCGTACTCACCACAAAAAAAAACACAATTATTTCAATGAAATAAAAAATTACTAAACATTAGATCTCCGCATTCAAGGTCATGCTACATAAGTACCTACCCTAGACCTATACCTACAACTCGTGTCAATATCAGCTCTCAAGTATTTTTTGATACTCTAATCCGGACTGTCCTTAGTACCTACGCTGTAGTATGGTGCTATTACATTGCAATATTTACCTCGTCTCTGCATTTTCGCGGCGAGAATCGAAGTTATTTGATATACTCCAAAAAAAATAATTTTAAGTAAGTACCTACTAAATATTAGATCTCCGCATTCAAGGTCATGCTACTTACGTATCAAGAGCTACCTACAACTATTCCAATATCAGCAACACTCAAGTATTTTTTGAAACTCTAATTGAACTGTCCTTACTACGCTCCAATATGATTAGCTACTCGTAAATTACATTTCAATACTCACCCTGTCTCTACATTTTTGACTCAAGAATCTTTACTATTTGGTGTTCTCCTAAAAGGAAATAACATAATTATTTCAATAAAATAAAAGTTTGTTTACTACATTTAAATCACATTTATTTTATTCCAATATGCTAATTTAAACTATTGATAGAGATTATATAAATAATCTTCTTCTTATCGTGTGGGTAGTAATGTCTAATGACCCCATACACCCTAGTGTCAGAGTTTCTAGACTGCCTCAAGAGCCTCTGACGTGGTCTATTCTGACGACCGCCATTTGGCGACCGGGACTACCGGCTTATATGTGTCTTCCGAAGCACGGAACCATCTTTTTATCAGACAATCAGGTGATTCAGGCCTGCCATGTCCTAGCCAAAGTGGAAACAAATTTACAAAGCATGCGTCCCGCGGGAATCGAACCCACGACCACACACAAGTTAAACCCCTAAACCACTCGACCATGGCGGCAGTAAATTATATTAATAATTAAAATTCGTTACTTCATTAATCTATTTTTAACATTGTAAGGCGTTTCTTTTTTAGTGTTTTGGGTTTACCAACCATTTTGGCGTTAAACTTCTATGCGAATAAAATCATGTTGTATTTTTTGCGCGGAGCGTTAGCGTCTACTCGTGACAGTGGTCAGCGATGCACTGCCGCCCGTCGCCCGCAAGAGCCCCCGATTCATTGCGCACCTAGATTATTCGAATAATAATACACCATGACTTTACCAAACACAATATGAAGAAAAACCGTATACTAAAAGATTGGCAATTAAATTATCTTTTAGACTGTGAAAGTTTTATAAAAATACACCCAATGGTTGTTGCCTGATCTTCGCTTTTATGCCCGCGTTAGACGTACTTTTAAAAATAAATTACACAATGTTTTACAAAAAAATATTTAAATATTCATATATCAAATTATTAAGGAAATAGTCTAGTTTATCATTATTTTTTTTCAAAGCATACCGACTAGCCGTTTAGACGTGATCTTGGATTAAAAATCATCGAAAATCGAATATCTGCCCCTTAATCCCTAATTCCGGTTCTCAATGGCAAAACAAATAAAAAGTTTTACAATGAGGAAAAAACAATAAGTCTAATACAGTGATATGAAAGGTTGTTAAAGACAAAAGTGCGTGGACATATTTCAGGGTTGTGTTCTTTTTATTGTATACTAGCGACCCGCCCCGGCTTCGCACGGGTGTAATGTTTATATTAAATACTAGCTTCCGCCCACGACTTCGTCCGCGTGGAAAAAATATCCCCCGATTTTGAAACATTCTTCATTAGTGCTCCGCTCCTATTGGTCTTAGCGTGATGATATATAGCCTATAGCCTTCCTCGATAAATGGGCTATCTAACACTGAAAGAATTTTTCAAATCAGAACCGTAGTTCCTGAGATTAGCGCGTTCAAGCAAACAAACAAACAAACAAACAAACAAACAAACAAACAAACTCTTCAGCTTTATAATATTAGTATAGATAGGCAGCGTTCGCGAGAATCGTTAACGTACGGCAGTTTTTTCGACGCCTTACTCCACAATTTTCACTACCACGAAAAATCCTATCTATTTTCCGGGATAAAATATAGCCTATACGGATTCGGAAGAATCCCTCTAAGTAATGGTAAAAGAAATTTTGAAATCGGTCCAGTAGTTTTTGAGTCTATTCAATACAAACATACAAAAATACAAAGGTTTCCTCTTTATAATATTAGTATAGATACAACGTGTAATTTAAAGGGTATATACATACGAAGTGCACGGCTTCTTTGGATGATAACAAACGATATGGCAAGAGTTTTGTAATCCTAGGCTACACGTGTAGAACTTATTACAAATTTCAATACACTGATACCAGAGACTGAATTTCACAAATTAAGAAGATGAAAAGAATTATCGTGTTATTGACAAGTGACGTGGAAAATTTTTGACCCTCGTAGTGCTGTGACACGTTTGTTATGATTGGTATTCAAGAAATATATGAAACCAATAATTTGGTATCAATTCTTTGAGTCAGTTATTTTGTGCTGAAACTGAAATGTTGTCTTCAGCCCTTTTGGATAGATATGGGGTTTCCGTTACACGTTGTATATATTACTTAGTAAAGAAAAGAAATGCCTTGTTAGTCAAGTGGTCGCAAGCACTACTGCTGTGCATGTGGTCTCGGGTTTGATTCCGAGTGTTATAGATTATTAAATAAGAACGCACCATTAATTTTGACCATGCACCTTTTGACATATGTTGTCTGTGTTTTTGTCTATGTCAGATCCAATAAAAGGCTGTAACAATGAAGACCGTTCATAATTGTTTTATTAAAGAACCTGATAAAAATCTCCATAAAACAGGAGAATCGTCAAGAAAATACCACAAAGTGGCGACCGTGAGATTACGAAAAACAACTATAAAAGATGGATCTCGAGAAATTAAAGCGTGAACGCTAACAAATACGGCGTGTTTTTAATCGCCACGAGGTAGCCGCAGTATCACAGGTAGACCTTGAATTCCTAACAGAAAAAATGGAGAAGCTAGCATTATTAGACAAATCAATACAAGATGAGTTGCTTGAAAACATTCGATCAGACAGGTTATGAAAAAGAATGTGACGAATGCGACATAATGCGACGCAAGTATCTAAAAGTAAAGACACGGCTACGAGACATGAACACGAACAGGTCGGATGATTTTACGAAGCAGGAGGCTGGAATTAAAAGACATAATCTCAACCTACCCAAATTAGAGATTCGCAAATTCGATGACAACCCCAAATCCTGGCTGGCATTTTGGGGTCAGTTCAAGAAAATACATGAAGAGAACATGGATGCGGAAACTAAATTTCAGTACCTAACACAAGCAATGACCCAGGACAGCAAAGCAAGAATCTTGGTAGAAAGCTATCCGCCCACAGAAGAAAATTATCCAAAGGTTATCCAGGCGCTTAAAGAACGATTTGCCAAGGATGAAACACTTATTGAAATATATGTACGGGAGCTGCTGAAGCTAGTGAACTGCAAAGATCAACTGTTACTGGACGTGCTTTATGATAGGATTGTTACAAATTTGCAAATATTAGAATCATTAGGCATTGTTAAAGAAAAATATGAGTGTATTTTGCTTCCAATGATAGAATCGGCATTACCAGAGAGCACACTACTATTGTGGAGTAAAGTTCATTATAAAGGGGAGAAATCAAGACTCAATAACCTTTTGAATTTTTTGCAGACAGAAGTTGAGGCTGAGAGGAGAGTACAAATAGCAAAACGTGAATTTTTAGGTAGTTCTAAAGCAGCAGCTCCGTGGTGGGGAGGATGGTGGGAGCGATTGATCCGAGTAGTAAAAGAAATGCTGCGCAGAATACTAGGCAAAGCATCAGTGAATTGGACAGAACTTTGTATTATTTTATGTGACTGCGAAATAGTGATTAACAGCAGACCCCTTACATACGTGGAAATGGGAGATGTTAAACCACTGACACCGTTATTGTTTTTACAGAACTTACCCACTGGAGAGACACCTGATCTTGACCAGGTGGATGAGAAAAACATACAGGTTCGTTATCGTTACCTACAACAACTAAGACTACAATTTCGAACAAGATTCAAAAGTGAGTACTTATCTCTACTTATAAGCAAGGGAAAGCAGCATAGAAAGGAACCTAAAGTAGGCTAATTAGTTTTAATAGAGACAGAAGGGAAGAGACTATACTGGCCTCTAGGTATAATCCAGGAGACTTATACAGGAAAGGATGGTTTCACACGAGTAGCAAGAGTTCAGACCGCCACAGGAGTAAAGGTAAGACCCTACCAAAGATTATACCCTCTGGAACTCTCTATCTCAGAAGACTGGCTAGACAGCATCCCTTCATCCAGCACTGCTCACCCACACGATTCAGCGGTGTATTCCCGTTCGTCCCCTCGACTTCGTCCCCCTAGGGGGACGAACGGGAATTCGTTATTTATTTTCCCAATGGTCCCTCTAACTTTCTTGGGGGACGAACGGGAATAATTTATTAATTCTTTTTTAGTTCTATTGCTCCCATGGCTCCCACCAAATAAGACTGGTGGTTTTAATTGGTATAAAAAAAAATTGAAACAAAAATCAGTCATTTATTAAGGAATAAAAATCACAGTAAAAATCACAGAATCAACTAATTCTTACAAAGTCACATTTGCTTATGTAGGTCACCGTATACGGGGTCACATTTTGTGTTACATATTGTATAAGAAATCAGAACATGTTACACATTAATTTTACACATAAATAGCGTCAAAAAATAGCACAATTTAAAAATCAAAATAAAAACATTTACAAAATCAAAATGAAAAAACATGAACACAAAACATCATAAAGAGTAACAACAATAAAAAATTCACAATTATTGAAAGAAAGTAGTCGAGGTCATAACAGTAGGCAGTAATAATTATTGCACACAAAGCCTAGCTAACTAAATGGAATATATAAGCAGGTACTTACATCAGTAGTTTTCCGCAGAATTCGTGTCGAATATATATTATTACATTAACACCCGTGCACTTTCATTGTTTTGTCAACACTAACCCGACCGGTCTAATTTAAGGATAGGAAAGGGAAAGAATGTCAGGTTTACGCAAATAACAAAATGTTATCGGCACTCTTTTGTTAAGTACCGGCATCGCCGGCGCATTTTTTTTTTATTGAAAATAGGTTCACGTTTGACCACTATCTCACCTGATGGTATGTGATGATGTGATCGAAGATGGAGCACGCTTACCTAAAAGTAACCTATTCACTCTGGACTTAAAGTCTCCCAGGTTGTAGCTGTCGGGAAACACAGACTCCGGCAGGAAATTCCACTCCTTAACCGTCCGCACAATGAAGGTTTCCCAAAACGTTTTGTGCATATGGGTGGGATGTCCACCATGTAACGATGGCGCTTCGCCGTTTGTCTCGTAGTCCGATGTGATGGAACGGGCTTGGCGGAATTAGATTGTGTAATTCCATCGCACACTCCCCGAAATGTAACCGATAGAAAACCGATAGACTTAAAACTCGTCGTCTGTGTTCAAGGCTCTGGAGCTTTGACTCGACCAGTGTATCGTTGACGATGAGTCTCTTGGCCCGCTTCTCGATAGACTCAAGCGCGTCCAGTTGATATTTCGCAGATCCATCCCAAAGATGAGAGCAGTATTACATACACGACCGAACCTGGGCTTGACACAAATTGAGCAGCTGCTCCGGTGTGAAGTACCGTCTCACCTTGGCTAGGATTCCCAACTTTTTTGATGCTAACTGAGCCTTAGCCTCGATATACGGGCCAAAATTGAGTGTGGAAGTTAAAGTCACCTCAAGAAGCTCAATATGATCGGTTATCGGCACGGTTATACCACGGAAAATAGGAACCGGTTCGAATTGGCTCCTTTTTGCGGAGAAGAGACACGCCTGGGTCTTAGCTGCATTAAACTTGACCAGGTTGGCATCGCCCCATTCGGAGACAGCCTTCAAGGTTAAGTTCAAGCGCCCGACCATGTCCTCATGGAGAGACTGGATCTGTGACCCACCAGCTCGCGCGCTGGACACATATCTCTCAGAAACTGTGCTGTCGTCTGCATACCCAAAGGTACCGGGCATTAGCAGATCGTTAATGTGCAGCAAGAATAAAGTATGCCAGTAGTAGTAGTATGTAGAGCTGTTACATTTAGTGTAGATAAACATTTTAAATGAAACAATGATAAACTTAGGATACGTTTTTATAATTCATAAAAAAATAGAGAAGAATTTTGTAAAATAATGATTAAATCTAACGAAGTAACTAATTTAAAAGTAAGCTACGAACCAACGAATACACATATTATGCACAATTTTTTTTTAGTGGGACGTATGGCTCTAATCGAAGAACATATTCCCATTCGTCCCCTTTTTAATTAGGAAGGGGACGATCGGGAACAAATTAAATATTATTTTTGTGAATTCCCGTTCGTCCCCCTAGGGGGACGAAGTCGAGGGGACGAACGGGAATACACCGATTCAGCGGAGCAGCCAGGTAATTCTCAGAGCTCATGTACGCCTGTGCCTCTAGGTACGAAAACTAGGTTAGGACGTGCAATAAAACTACCAGTTATATTTATGGAATAACTTTATTACCTACTTTTTTACAGGGCTTTATTCTGAATAATATGGTGCTCTCTGGTGTGCTTTGTACTGATTACTAAATGTAAAGTTGTCGACTAATACAGTATATTTTGATCTCTAGGACTGACTCTTTTTATGTTATAATAATAATTAATTATATTCTCAGTCAGTATTTCAGTAATGTTATTTTAGTATCAGTAAGTGATACTAATTATAAGTAATCTTATAGTAACGATGTAACTAACTTAAGAGGGAACTTTGTAAACGAAGCATCTACAACTTTACCCTGTCCCGGGAGTGTGTTATAGATTATTAAATAAGAACGCACCATTAATTTTGACCATGCACCTTTTGACATATGTTGTCTGTGTTTTTGTCTATGTCAGATTCAATAAAAGGCTGTAACAACGAAGACCTTTCATAATTGTTTTATTAAAGAACCTGATAAAAATCTCCATAAAACAGGAGAATCATCAAGAAAATACCACACCGAGATCGGGAAAAAAATGCTATTGGATTTGTCTATAAGAAATCTATTTCTTTAAAAAAAACTCAGTATTAGCCCTGAGTTAGGAAGTTTACGGTGTGATACCTGTGCATCAGAAACCACGTGAAATCGTTGGTTCGGGCTGACATTTAGAAATCTTTAACAGACGTTACGGGCCAGAAAGCCAGAAAATCTGTCACTGGTTTTGGCAAGATGTATCGTGTTACCCAGTTACTGGGTTGTGTGGAGGTCAGATAGGCAGACGCTCCATGTAACACACTAGTACTCAGCTGTATCTGGTTAGACTGGAAGCTGTTCCTGACATAGTTTAAAAAAAGTCTAAGCAAATGACGACGTACGACGGCTCTATTATACGTCATTGGCCTATTAATTATTATTATATACATTTATTTCAGACAAAACTTATCCACATACACATAATTAAACACAATACAAATGACATACAAACAAACACAAATTACACATAATACGCACACTACACAATGAACATATTAATTCATACCCTATCTGCTCCATAACTTATACACGGGGGCATGTAAGGCCCGCCAATGCCGCAAAAATGGCCCCTCCAACCTGTGGGCAACGACGGTAAGGAGACTATTACTGCTGTCCCGCACTCTACCCGCTATCGAGGTCGCCCTATTCCGCATTATTGTATAGAAACAATTCACGCGCATGTTGTACTGAACGCGGATATTTTTTTTGGTTTCCTGATATTTAAACACATATATATTTTAAAATAAATGATAAACACTTTAAACACTTAAATAAAAGCCCTAAACTACATACAACGGTGTAACAGAATAAACGCAATTCCTGAAAGTAGTTGGTTCAGAATCGGCTTTTGAATCGATTTCCGTCATAAAAAAATAGGTGTTAAATTTTGACAAATGCAAACACAGTATCATGAAAAATCAAAACAATCCTTAATTCAAGGAAATGCGCTCGTGTGCGTGTCGGCCACTAACATTGCATGAGTGCATGCGTCTGCGTAAGGATGGTGTATGGCGCACATAGAAAGGATAACTATTTTATAAAAAATGTCTAGGTTTGGTTTCAATTTATTTAGTTACGGATGTTGTTTTAGACTTATAATTAAATATTCTAATTGGGGTGTCTGAGGTATTGCGCTTAATCTGTTACGCCTTGTACGAGTATACAACATGTAATTTAAAGGGTATATACATACCAAGTGCACAGCTTCTTTGGATGATAATAAACGATATAGCAAGGGTTTTCTAATCCTATGTGTACCATGTGTGGAGCATATTAGAAATTTCAAGACATTGATACCAGAGACCAAATTTTTCAAACGAAGAGAATTATCGTTTTATTGGCAAGTGACGTGGAAAGTGATGACCCTCATAGTGCTGTGACACGTTTGTTATTACTGGTATTCAAGAAACATATGAAACCAATAATTTGGGGTCAATTCTGTGAGTCACTTATTTTGAGCTGAAACTGCATAGAGACTCCATACCAGATGTTGTCTTCAGTCCTTTTGGATAGATATGGGTTTTCCGTTACACATTGTATTCATCTAAAAATAAACTAAAATATGAAACCCAGAAATTCATGAGCATCGCTGTCCACTGGTAATGTGCACTAAATAGGAGCTTAAAAAAGGTCGCACGTCTTCCGGGGAATCCTCGCGCATTCTCGAGAATTTTTGGCTCCTATTTAGTTTGTATGTTATACAATTGACATAAAGTTCGCATTAGTCGATCAAATAGGTTCAGGAAATTTTAGAAAATAGGGCGGAAGAAAGTGTAAGACTTCTACTGACTAAAAACCTACACTGTTTCTACAATGCCCGTACATTCTGCGGTTGCGGTATCTCGGTAGAACAATCCCGCAACACCGGAAACCGCTTATCCAATTATTTCTAAAATTCCTTGGTCCTACAAAGAATTTGAAGACATGATATTCACATAGCTGCACTAGGTCAGGAGAGAACAAAGGGAACGGGCCTTAAGTGACTCTAGTTTATTCTCTCTCATAGGACCTATGTCCCAACTCCCATCAGTGATAACGTGTGAAATATTCAAAAGATTTTTTAATATTTTGCAACGTAGGTACTTAATATGTACAATACATAAATACCTTGAACGTCTAATATTCACGTGTTATTTTAAGTCTTATCGTTCAAACGTAGATTATCGCTAATTTCCAGACCTTATCTAACATTGTGTTCATTGTCATAAGTATGCGCGTTGAAGCAATTTACGTACCTGCGCAAAAAACATATATTGCATATGATGGTGTTATTTTGAAGTGACACAATATTTATTTAGAAACGAATATTTATTTACACAATATTTATTTATACAACTAAGACTTAAATACTGACGTCCAAAACAACGAAATTCAAAATACCGAAAGTTTTAAATGCCGATAGCCGTTATATCGAAACATAAAATACCGATGTCCAAATGCCCGAAAGGATGAAACCCCGAATTAACGAATTCCCGAATGGAGGAATACCGATGGATGAAATCCCAAAGAGTGGCGACGTAGTTTTCGCGATTACTCATAGATGGCACTTCAACACAGTTATGACGTGACGGTGGGCATTCTGCTTAACATGTTTATAGCGGGGGTAGATCTTGAGTGATATCGAAAGACCTAAATATTGAAGTACAGAGTATCGAATGTCTTAGGTTAGGTTAGAACAGTGTAAATTGACGCCACATCCCCTCTATTGTTGGTGAATCATTTGGTTTAGATGAGGTCAAACTCCACCAAATTGTCGGTGGAGCGGAGCTCCTATTTCAAGAGTTTAAAGGAACCTAACCAAACTGAACCTCGGGATGCCCCTAACGTCGGACGTGTAACTTCGGGATTTTAATTTTCGAGATTCATATTAATTTATTTATCAAATATAAGCTAACAGTTTACACCAAATCGCTTATATCTATGCTAATTCTACAATATTACATAAAAAATAAATTAAAACTCTTAAAACTAAAAAATAAATACAAAAATAAAACGGAGATATATATATTCGGGATTTTAACTTTTCGGGCAAATGACTTTCGGGATTTAAAACTTTCGGCCAAACAATCAATCGGCGTTAAATTTTTCGGGATTTCTTCCATAGGTATATTAAAATACGGTTTTTTAAATTTCGGTAGGTATTGTAATACGTACCCAACATATCGGCTCCTTTTTAAGATTCAAAAGAAAAATTTTGAATATTTACATATATTTAAATTGCATTTGCCCAACTATGTATGTTGGGGTTGGTGCCAGTCTAACCTAAGTATTTTACTTGGGGCCTTCACATTATTAGTATCTATAGATTTCGTCATAATTATTGCAATTAGTCAGCCACAGCACTCAAATTTTATCTTTAAATTTGTGACTTTAAAGTGATTAATTATACCAGATAACAAACACGAATGGCTACTAATTTCCGCAATTCCGTGAATAATAATTAAAAATCATGTTACTTATCAAGCTTTTTTTCGGGTGACTAAATCATCGAATGACTTTTCCCGCTCTGTGTGGAGCAATAAGGAGAGTCAGACTTCTAGTGACTAAAGAGACCCACCCTGTTCCTTCAGTGGCCCTTGTGATCGCGGTATCTCGTTAGAACATTTCTGCAACCCCGGTAGGCAATGGCCTTATATGCTTATGCAACCGCGAAGCACACGTAATTTGTCTATTTTCGTGTTTGCAAATTTGTACTTAAGGGCCTATACTACCTTAGCACTTCTCACTCTTTATCTCGCTCGCACACTACTGGCTGCGGTTACGCGAGCAAGCGAGACAGAGTAGCAGGGAAGACTCCAAGACACCGATAATTTAGTTTATTTATTTTTACGATGAAAATAATGGTAATTAAAAAAAAGTAAATAACATAAGACCTTTTTTATAGTTAGTTCAATTAATATGCAAAGTTCCATTATCTAATTTGAAGTTATTTTTTAATACCAGCGGTTTATTTTTCGGTTTGGAGGTAACTTTAGATTTTTTTTCTATCAAGAAAATTTGATGGAAACGTGTTTTCATCAAACATAGTGCCTAACGTTAATCCTCAACTTTACCGTATATTTATTTCAAAATTATTGCTGCAGTATTTTTGTCATAACGGAGGATCATGCTAAGCCATTTGAGGTAATATAGGCCCTTAAATTGTATTTTTATTTTGTTGCTTTCCTTTTGTATCCTGCTGTGTGCTTTGTGGCACGTGCCGAAAAAACACGTTTTCTTTCATCTTCTTTCCTTTTTATGGGGTCCCATGTTGTCTACCTTACCTATTCCTCGCTATGTTTCTGTTCACGCGTTAGTCCAACAAGATGAATCTAAGTAGGTACCAGTATTTTAAATAGCACGACTGCTTATCTGTCCTCCACAAACCAGTAGTATTAAGACTGGTGTCAGATATTCTGACTTCTGACTGGTTTTCTGGATGCATACACTGACAGATTTTATTTTTTATTTAATTTTTATTATTTATTTTACAATGTCATTAGAACTTAAAACGGGATAATATATATGTGTATGTATGTGTAAGACTGGTAAGGGAAGCGATTGAGATTATCAAATTCGACAATTTCAACCGGGAGAATGGGTTTCAAATGAGTAAAAACCGAAAAAGTTCCGTAGAAAGTTCGCGAGTCGACACGGTGAGTTTTGTGTGCTGGGAACAGAATCGAGTGTTTAGTGATACATGTTGCGACAGTGGTAGCGGTGTCGCTAACAGAAAACGAACGAGAAAGAGGGTAGACCGATTTGTCTGCTCATAAACTTCCACCCGCAATTACTTCAGTTCATCCGTGATAATGGTGCTTGCAACAGTGCCGAAATATCGGAAACTCAAAACAATAAATACACATGGTAAATTCCCGTTTTAAGTTTTAATGATACTGTTAGTGACCATGTTAGCTTAAAAACATTTTACAATGCTTTTGTTTCAATGTCTTATTAGTAAAATGTTCTCCTGTAGGTAAGTGTTGTCGTTTGTCAAGTTCTTTTTTTAATATTTATAAAGCTGCTTTTTATGAAAATGGGAGAACACAGTAGAATCGCTTTTCATTTTTTAATTTGTAATTACATTGTACAATGTTAATTGGTCCATACTGTGCTCTAATACGGGTTAAGGCTGCCTTTCCACCAGAGATGTGCGATGGAAATGTGTTGTGCGAGGATGTCTAGCTGTGCTGTGAAAATGTGTGGGGGTTTCCACCAAAGCTGTGCGATGAAAATGTGCCTACGAGGATGTGTAGCGGAGCTGTGAAAATGCGCATTAATGTGTGGTGCGAGGATGCGCAAACCTCGCAACACATCCTTCTCAACACACATTCCTCGCAACACATCCCTCGCAACACATCTCTCGCACACATCCCGAGGGATGTGTGCGAGCACACATCCCTCGCACACATCCCTCGCTTGTTTTGTATGCGTAAAAATCTAGCTCCGCTGAGCCGTTTCCACCAGAGCTGTGCTGACCGAGGCGAGGTAAATGAAGCGATTCTATTGGTTCTTATAAACACATCCCTCGCTACGCATCCTCGCACATCTCTGGTGGAAACGCAGCCTAAACCTGTATTATGGATACATTGTGAAAATGAATGATGTTTTGAAAAGAGTAAGGCTCAATTTACACCACCGCGGAATGGAATGGAAGCGAACGAAATTGTACATAGCATAATAAACTTTATGTCAATTGTATAACATACAAACTAAATAGGAGCCAAAAAAGTTCACGAGTAATCCTCGCGCATTATTATCCTATTACGATTCTGCTAAAGTGGCTATCTTAGGCCCCCAGGACACGACTAGTGAGACCAAATAAAAAAACGAATTATAAATCTTTTTAGGGTTCCGTAGCCGAATGGCAAAAAACGGAACCCTTATAGTTTCGTCATGTCTGTCTGTCTGTCCATCCGTCCATATGTTACAGCCATTTTATTCCGAAACTATTAGGACTCATGTGAAACTTGGTAGGTAGATGTGCAGTAAACCGCCTTCCGATTTTAAGAAAAAATTAAAGATTTAAAATATAGGGAGACTCCCCATACATGAAACTGAAACTGTAAATATATATTTTTTTTTCATTAAACCTATGTGTGTGTGGTATCTATAATAGACAGGTCTTTAAAATTGACATTGATGTTTTTAATACCACTTTTTCATAAAGGTAATCGTTTAAAAGATATACGCTTTCAAAGTGGTAAAATGTGTGTCCCCCCTTCTAACTTTATAATAATGGAGCAAAATTTAAAAATATATCTATGGTGTAGATTTTAATGTAAACTTCCAACCAAAATTGGTTTCAATAAGATCGAGTCAGTAGTTTTTGAGATACAGCATATTTTCTAAAACCGCAAATATAACTTTTTAACTCATACAAACACTATGAAAAACAATGTTATTTGGCGTCTGATTCGCACTTGGCCAATTTTTTTTTTTTTCATCTTTCGATGCCAATAGAAAAGTCATCTTTTTCGATACAAAAAGATCGTATCTTGAATTTATTTAAAGACAACCAACAAAGCATACACCAATAAACATTTTACAAGTTAAAATATTATTACAAACAATACGGCATGCATTAAACAATAAACATGAAAGTAGAGATAAAACAAAACAATAAAAGATTACTAACATTGCAATTGAATTTCGAATGAGCTTCAGATTAGTTTGAATGCAAAACGATATAGGTAATAATAATTTCTTATACAAACCCGAAATCCTATTTTTAGTTACCTCAGTATAACAAAGCAATTAGAAATAACAGAAGGCATACCTTTGCCTCGAAGTTAAAAGAGTGACAACAATAGTACATTGTTCACCGAGAGGAGAAAGTGACCGATTACCGTCGAGGGTGTCGTTTGAAGCCCGATCCGTAGGCCGAGGGCTTTAAAACACCCGAGATCGGGAAGCGCACTTTCTCTCGGGTGATACATAGTGCTTTATACTACACCTACGAGGAAAATAAAAAACTAAATCTTTACGAATTGAAATTTATATTGAAATTGTTGCAGTTAGTGAAGCTTAATGTAACACTGTTTTCACAAATGGCGCCAATGGCGTCTGCAATTTTCACATGTTCTTTTTCAAATTGTTTATCCTGCCGCCGCAGGGTCGCACTGCCAGCCCGACACCATCCAACACACAGCTAGTGGCCAGTGTCATTTTGCGAACTTGGAGATAAAAACTCACTGTAAAAACTTTTTGGCATTTGATATTTAGGTTACCGGCGCATAGTCTTACCCAAAATTAAAAAAGAAAAACCACGTAAGAAATGGATTTTCATACACTTTTCTCTCCCGCTCAGATGCGTTTTCTCCCCGCATATTTGTTCGATATGCAATGACGTACTTTCTACCGTAAATTTGATAAAGTATCAAGGTACTTTCCAAGCAGGTGTAGTATAAAGAGCATTACTATGTTTGTAGTTTTAATTCTTTGCCAAAAAATGCAAAGGGCGCCCGCCCTTAACTATTTTCTTCGTTTCTAATTGCACGCCAAAGTAAAAACATAAAAAAATCGGGCCCAAGCCGCAGTTTTGTTATCTAAACATAAATAACACCGTTGAGAATTAAATAGGTGTGAATAAAGGGCAAAACAGATATTTTGTTCTGATTAAAAGTTTCAGGTTAACATTTTTGTAAACTGGTATCTGTGACTTATGAGGTTGTTTATTGTTTGTATAGAAACACTGTGCGGCTGTGGATCAGACGCTATGAAGAAGAAGGTGTCTTAGAGGATAGACCGCGGCGGGCACCACGTCCATATCTGGAGGCACCATATCCAACGTTAGGTGAACACCTATCAACAAGAGAACGCGTTCACACCGACGAGAGTGTTCGCCGAAGAATACGACGTGTCACTACGCCCAGTTCGTCGTGCTTTACATAGAGCAGGGCTCCATCACAGAAAACCGGCAAAAAATCGTGCTTACCGAGCAACTAAAAGCGGCAAGAGTGTCCCAACGAGCACATTAGTGGAAATTGCAGCCTATTTTGTTACTTTCGGCTGTAGAATAGCGCTTTAAGGGTTCAAAAAGCAGTTCAAAGTTGCATATCTGCATCCGTAAACGTCTATAGCTATAAAAGTTACTTAAGGTAGCAATCAAGAACTGCTAACTTATAATGCAAACGAGAATGTATCAATTGATAAGTGCAACGAAGTTTTTGTCTCGGTGGGCCAGAATCTTGCAACAAACATCTTAAAGAAAAAACAGTCTACGGGAGACGAAAATTACATTGTTGTTAAAAGTAAAATCCCGCCGAAGAACTCGCTGTTCCTAAGTCCTACTGACAAACAAGAAATAAGTGACATCATAGATAATTTTAAAGACGATAGTGCGCCAGGCCTAGATGAATTTGGGCCTCAGCTCCTTAAACGCATTAAGAATTGCATACTGGAACCTCTAAATTATATATGCAATTTAAGTATGGAAACTGGAAAAGTTCCCGCTTGCTGGAAAACTGCTGTTATTACGCCCATACACAAAAGTGGTGCCAAAAATGTACCGGATAACTTCAGGCCTATATCCCTGCTCTGTGTGACTTCAAAAATTCTCGAAAAATTAGTAAATAACCGCCTTGTAAGCTTCTTAGAGAAAAACTCTGTACTTTCGGACAGGCAATTTGGATTTCGGCGGGAGAAGTCAACTGAACAAGCTGTGAGCCTCCTAACTGGCATCATCGCCTCAAACATCGACAATGGCCAGCGTACGGTTGGTGTCTTCCTGGATCTCGCCAAGGCCTTCGACACGGTATCAATTCCTATACTACTAGGAAAACTCGAAACATTTGGTGTCAGAGGCCTGCCCTTAGATTGGTTCAGAAGTTACCTGTCTGGTCGATACCAGCGGGTCAAAATTGGAAATACTGTCAGTGGCAGCCTTCCAGTTGCTTTTGGGGTACCTCAGGGAAGTATTCTGGGACCTACCCTCTTCCTTATGTACATGGATAATATTCTGAGGCTTAATATTGCACAGTCGGAAGTTATATGTTACGCTGATGATACTGCCATAATCTTTCACGGAGCTACTTGGGAAGAGACTGTAAACATAGCTGAGAAAGGGATGAGCATAATAACTGCATGGCTCGAACAAAATCTATTAACGCTAAACTTAAAGAAAACGAACTTCTTAACCTTTCATATTAATAAGTCTAGTAGGCCAAATATTAGATCACTAAAAGTACACAACGCCAAGTGTAGTGTCTCAGCAGCAGCATCTGGCTCTATTGGCGACTGTGATTGCAACGCCATTGACAGAGTCGACACCACAAAATATCTAGGCATCATAATTGACGAGAATCTGAACTTCAAAGCACATATTCGAACACTCGCTAAAAAAACTCGCAAATTTATTTACATTGCAAAACTCTTACGAGCCAGTGCTCCAAAGAACATATGTATTCAGGTATATATCTCTTTATGCCAGTCTGTCCTTCAATACTGTGTCAGTGTTTGGGGTAGCGCCGACAAATCGTGCATGCTGGAGCTAGAACGAGCCCAGCGTGCTGTTCTCAAGGTACTTCTAGGAAAGCCCCGTCGTTTCTCTACGGAAGAACTATATAGGGAGGCAAGGGTTTTACGCGTTCGTCAACTGTACATCCTATGGTCACTTTTAAAACTTATTAAAGTAAACATTAGACGCTCTAGTTGCAGTAAAAGAGGTAGGAAAACTGCAGAAAGAATCCTGCGTCCAAAAACCAAAACCCTCTTTGCTGCTCGGCTTTCATCATACCTACCCATTAAAGTATTTAACGCTATAAGCAAAGTCTTCAGTATACCCAACAACTACTATGAGGCCAAAACCAAACTAAAGGAATGGTTGTTGGACCGGACTTATGAGGAAACTGAAGGCTTTCTTTATAACCCATGTTGATACCCTCATACCTCAGCTGTAATACACACCCTCACTCAATATCACACACACACCCACTCTTACTCACCTATCTGTTGTTTTTGTACCTTATGTGTATTATTTTTAAAGTCAAAATTATTAGTTTCTTTTATAATATTTTCGGTGTATAAAGTATATTTTATGTTTATAACTGTATTAGTTTTAGTTTTTAGTGCGCTAGCAGAACAGTGTCAGATAAAGACTAAAAGAGTTGTATGGGTCACCAAAATACAGGCTGTGCCTAGTTTGGGACCCGCTGTGTAAACCTGTGGCATGTAAATTATATTCTGTCAACGAACTAAATAAATAAATAAATAAATAAGCTGAATCAAATACTACCCTACCCAAGTAACACATTTGGTGATAAATAGCTTGCATATAGTATTTTTTTGGAAACTTTAGTAAGAAAATCCACCGTGATTAAGTTCTATAAAGGTGGTTAGAACCCATAAGCAACCTGTATGTTACCAAAGGGAGAAAAATTGCAACCTATTTATAGTTGCAAAAGCGATGCATAAGAGTTCGAATTGTTATCCTGAGTGGCACTTGGAACTAACGGTGCAAATTGCACGCCGTGAATGAATAATTGAACGATAAAGCGATACAGTTCATTCGTTGAGTGACAAATGAGATCTTATCAAGTTCTTATTTTCGGTGGAAATAAACAAAAGGACGGTTGTGCTTTGTACTATTGTATTGTGACAGCTTTATTTGGATTATTGCATCTATTTGATGAGTATTAAAAAATTATGTGTATAATGCAGGATAACCATCATGATCTTGCAAATGGTTTTTTATCGTGAAACCATGGTGTATTTACTAAGTAAATTTTGATGCGTCTTCGATCTAAACATAAATTATAAACAAATATGCACTGATCAAATAAAAATAAGACAATGCTTAAAAAAATTTGGTCGTTAAAACCCTAACATTATGGTTTCACAAAAAGTATAATGTCAAACTACATCAGAAACATAGTTATCAAAACTCATTCTATTGTGTTATTGTAACAAAATACCATTCAGTAAGATACTTTTCAAGGACTCCATTTTTAAACATGGCGATTTAAAATAGACCTTGCGGTTCATATTAAATTTCCACTCATTTGTTGCCTTATTGGAGCTTTTGGAATCGATCTACGCATTACAGTGGCATATTGAAGTATATTAGACCTTACAAAGGCAATTACACTAGGTTCCAAATGAGCTGCAATAATAACTCACTACAGGCGATAAATAACTTATATATACTACTTATTTAGTACTAAAGGTGCCAAATAAGGAAAAATTACCACCTATTAAGGCACAGTTCTTTAGGGGAGATTATAAGATGTCATATGCTTGTTTGAGTTTCTAAAAGAGAAAAATTGAAACCTTTATGCATCTATAAGTAATAATTTCGGCTTAATGCCACCATAAGTTATAAAGCAGGAACAAAAATCACTCAAAAGCCACTGTTAGTGATAAGAGTTACTCATATGCAAATTTGAGTGCTATTTGCATCTAAAAGTAATACCGTACACTCTTGCATCACTTATATGCTACCTACAGTTGCAAAATAAGTTCTAAGGCTATAGCCTTCACAGTAGTCCACGGTAGAACTCATTTACCACTTACACCTTTATATGAGAGTTATGAAGGTCATTCTGCCACTCACAGCTGTACAGTGGTTTCCATTGTAACTTTTATAGGTTATAGTTATAGTAACCACTATTATACTACTATAAGTTTCATTATAGAAATAATAGAAACTCTTATGCATACTATAGTTACAAAAAAATCATCAGTGTAACTAAGGCCTTTAGTAGCAATAGTCATTCCTTGCAGGCTCAATCCATTCGCCATTTTACAGCCGCTTTTGTAACTATTATAAAGCATTTAAAAACACTAAACACTAAACAATAAAAATGGATGCTAAACGAATAAGTACGTAACTACATCTTATAACCTCAAAAACAAGAAAATAGGAGCTTTTTGTGGCTGTGAGTTTGCACTAGGGGAACAAAAATCACTGGAAGCGTTAGAAGGGTGAAAATTAGCGCTATGATTCTCAAATGGGAGTTATTAGAGCTCAAACTGCAGGTTATGACTACATTACAATGACGCCATGATTTTTTAAGAAAACTTATAATTCACTTGCAAAATTGAGTTGATATACATTGGTTTTTCAGTTAAATGTGCATTAAATGTACCGGTAAACAATCGGCCACTTGCAAATAGTAAGTTATCGACACGTAAAAATACGGAAATAAAATGTATTCTGTATAACAAATAAAAATATCACATATCTTTTGTTATTTTTTTAAATATCATAAAAGCGCGTTAAAATTACTCGAAAATTATCTTATATATCTACAGTAAACTGGACAGCGTTTTAAGTATCTTTATATATCTTGCTAATACAGAATACAAACATTTACTTCTTTTTGTTTTATTTTCATGATGGCGACGAAAACACTTTACCAAAATATTACAAACAATGTCAACTGAAGATATACAATAAAGAACTATAATCAATTCATTCGTTCAAAGTAGTTCAAAATCATTCAAAAGTAGCGCTATGAGAGCTTTAGTATAGCGTTAATAAATCGTTATAGCTATTAAGGAACCTTTATGCAACGTTGTGCAGGTTAAATGGAACTTTAGGTTGCATAAAATGGCGCCCAAATAGCGCTAAAGCGGCTGCTTTAAGTCTGTAGTAGACGCTCTAGCGCTTACGTCTATTACCATAAGTAATAATCGGATACGCTCCAAAGCCCTAATGCAGCCCATTTGTGCTAGTTGGGGTGGTTCGTAAGAGACTATAGAGATATGGATTTCTTAAGAGCCATCTTTGCAGATGAGAAGTGTTTCAGGTCGAGCCAACATGGTCGTCAACACTAATGGCGTGTGATGAATACACGGTATGAACCAAGAAACGTAACATAATTCCAAAAAACGATTCTGGAAGAGTTTGCGCCAATATGTGGGGCTGGATGAGTGCTGGTGATCCCGGAGAGCTTGTCCATATCCCAGGGCGAGCAAATAGCACGAACGTGGTGGAAAAACGAGGTGCGACGCTGTTATTGACGCAGGAGGCGCAATGACTAAATATTAGTGTATAAATTTCCTCTATTTATTTGTTTACACAATTTCTACATTTTTATTTATTCGGTGACTTTATTTCTAATTTCCTTGACTTTTTTGCCACCGACTTCCGAAAGAAAAGTAATTTTACACTTTTTTGTGTTTGTTTTAAAAGTTGGTTTAATATTTTTTTTCTAAAAGTTTTTTATTGTAGTATTAAGATTGAGTGGCCATTGAGTGATTATTGTGATAATCTTTGTTATTTACCGATTGTTTATTTAATTTTAGGGAAGATATTGTTTATTGTGTTTTAATTATTAGTTTATTTTGATTTATTGAATCATTTTAAATAGAAAGTCTATGTTTAATAATAGCGAAAATGAAAATGAAATAATTATGTATGCACGGATATTATTGTTTTGTTGTTCGAGGCGAACTCGAATACTTTCTCGCTTACTCACGCACTATTTGTTTCATTTTCTTAGGTAGGTTTTAAAGAAACAATGCTTGCCACCTGTATAGATATCAGTATTAACTTATAAAACATTTTTGCAAAAAATAAAACTGACTTCCATATCAAAACACTACAAAGCCAAAAATAATTTTAATTTCGGTAGTCGGTGTTATTGGTTTTGTATTTTCTTTTTTTTTCACACCGCCTTCCGAAATTAAAATTATTTTTGGCTTTGTAGTGTTTGCAGTGATGCACGCACAATGGTACCGTGAAGATGATAAACATTACACATTTACATGTTGTTTCTTTACACTCTACAGATAGTTTTTTATGAAATCATCAATGTTTCAGTTGAAACCAAACATTAATTCGATACATTTTGAAGACCGGCTGTGTTATTGTAGATAAAGAAGCAATTTATGACTCAGAACAACATTTTAAAACTATGTTAATGTTTTCGATGTCAAAGCTCAACTTCTTCTTATCGTATCGATAGTAAGGTCTAACGACCCCATACACCCTAGTGTCAGAGTTTCTAGACCGCCTCAAGGGCCTCTGACGTGGTCTATTTTGACAACCGCCATTTGGCGACCGGGATCTTCCGAAGCACGGAACCATCTTTTTATCAATCAGGTGAACCAGGCCTGCAATGTCCTAGCCAAACTGGAAATAACTTTACAATGTATGCTTCCTGCGGGAATCGAACCCACTACCACCGGGTCACAAGGTATACGCCTAAAGCACTCGACCACGGAGGCAGTTACCATTTCAGTTAATGAACTGAAATGGTAACTTGAAAAGATTTTTAAGATTTTTTAAATACCTACTTCTTAATTTTCAGCTTTTTAGTTTAAGCTAAGTACTTCCATATCATATTTCATCCAAATCCACAAACCGGTTTTCGTTTTATAATATTAGTAGAGATATATACATAATTTAGATTAGTATTCCTTTATTCCTAATTATAGACATAAGTTACATTTTTAAATATTTTTATTAAAAACATTAAAATATATAAAAAAAACAG
Organism: Tholera decimalis; assembly: GCA_943138885.2. Taxonomy (NCBI): domain Eukaryota; kingdom Metazoa; phylum Arthropoda; class Insecta; order Lepidoptera; family Noctuidae; genus Tholera; species Tholera decimalis. Next base: position 23,425,903 of record OW964578.2, on the reverse strand, counting down.
TGGCCCACCGGTATCGGGAACAGGGTCCAAGCTACCGGTGGTCAGCGCTCCAGAGAGAGGAACTTCCTCACAATACGCGCTGTGTCCAGGAGTACCGCTTTCTGAAGCAAGCCCTTGTTCACATCCCACATGTCGATAATTTCGTGCGCCAAGTCAAGATACTTGATTTGCTTATCTTTCTTGGCTTTCTCGAAGTTCTCGTCATGCGGGATGGTTGTCGATATAACCATCCCGCATGACGAGAACTCATGGCACACCTCTCGATTCGGTCCACCACCACTTTACCAGGCTAATCGGCTACAATAGTCCTGTCGGTGATGATGGCCCGATCCCAGTAAAATGTGATTTGGCCATTATCGAGAACTGAGTCAGGCACATACCTACAATAGTACGGCACTTCCGATTCGACAAGAGAATATTTCAGTGCAAGTTGCTGATGAATAATCTTGTTTGCAAGGTTATGTCTATGCAAGTACTCACCATTTAGCAAGACGAGAATAACCAGAGGTAATGTGGCGGATTGATTCACCCGGACGGTGACATGGCCGACACATCTCAACCGTGCCATCCTTCACAATAAATTTTCGGTAGTTGTTCGTCATGATAACTTCGTCAGATTAGTATTTATTAGAATGGATTATTGAAAAGTCCAGTTTAATGGCATTTTTAGCAGACTCATCAATTTATCGTTTCGGGGGACTCCCTCCTACGTTTGACTTATTAAGACATTGTTAAATATGAGGCAATATATTGTAAGTGTTATCGTCTGTGTCACCAATAATCTTCCTGAACTACCTATTCCAATATATTATGATTGTTTTATCAATAAAATAACAATCGATTTCCCTTTGATTTGCCTATTGACGTCATCAGCTAGAAGAATTTGTTGAATTGAAAGTTGAATTTGTTCCGCATTCGCTCCAATTTATAGGGAGGATTTTATTTTAATTACCTACTAATAAGAGGCGGAAAGATATAGTCTCCATCTCACATCCGACCTCAAAATTTGTCTTTACAAATAGATATTTTTCGTTTTTAGGTCCACTATTGTATAATAGATTAAATAGAATCTTAAATATATACAACTTAAATTATTTTAGTTGTAAAAAAGCAATATGTAATTATTTACAAAATATGACATATGACCAGACGGAAGAGTTACTTGCAATATGCAAATAGAATGTTAAACACTAGGAACACATATCTAACTATTATTATCTAGATTTAGTTTTAGTTATTTCATGGATTATGTGATAGTTTGTACTTCATCGCCTGAAGCACAGGTTTTTAACCTAGTACAGGCAAATATGTTAATTTTCTTTAATTTAATTAATTCTTAAGACTTTTATGGTAACTGTATTTTGCACTATTTCTTAAAATAAACAATTTAATAATCATTTGATTAATTTGGTCTATACTGCTAATACTTTCATACCTATTAAAACTGTATTATGGAAACATTGTTACAACACACACATTGTGCACATACACACACACACATTCATAACTTCAATTACGTTATTTTAGCACTACAGTCACACTACCTAATATGCTTAACAGTTCTTACACCTGGTGTTTTGATGTACAAGGTTTTCCACTTAGAAGACAATCAGTTTTTGTACTGTGGTAGACTGGTGCCTAAACTAAGCTTAGTTTAGGCACCAATCTTATTAGTGGGAAACCTAACTGTAATACTTGTATTGTGGTGAGAAATAAATGGTTATGATTATGATTGTAAGACACACTAGATCCCGAATTCGGGTTGGCTGCTGCAGGCACAATCTAGCGAAGTGAGGCATCACACATAGAACACAATGATACCCAGTGTGATTGCGGTGCTCCAGACCAAACCATGCCCCACCTGTTGCAGTGTCCAAAGTGACCATATACGTGTACCTTAAACGACCTCTTAAACGCCACTGAGACTGCGACTAGCGTGGCTACCTACTGGGCCCAACATTATATTTAAATTCTTTTCTTATCGTGTGGGTAGTAAGGTCTAACGACCCCATACACCCTAGTGTCAGAGTTTCTAGACCACCTCAAGGGCCTCTGACGGACCGCCATTTGGCGAAGCACGGAACCATCTTTTTATCAGACAATCGGTGAATTTATAATAAATTACCTGACTCTATTAAAAATATTGAGACATTGCCTACTTTTAAATACAAGCTCAAACAATTACTGATCAGAAAGTATATTACACAATCAATGAATTCTTAAATGACAAATGTTTAAACTAAAATTTATTTAATATTAAAATAATGCTTAATTATGACAAATGACAATCGATGAATCTATAATGAACCTATTTTCCAATTAATGTTATGTTTCCTTGTATATTTATTATTATTTTTTGACATAATTGTAAATGTAGATATTGTACGCCTGACATATAATTGTAAATTTAAATAATGTACACCTTATGGGTATGTTACGGTGATACTTGTCATAGTAATAATTTTAAGAACTGATTTTCTACCTGTGACAAACAATAAATAAATCTGAATCAACTTTACAAAGTATGCTTCCCACGGGAATCGAAACCACGACCACCATGACATGGTGTCCGTGATGTTCACCGTGTAACGATGGCGCATCGCCGTTTTACTTGTATTCCGATGATGGAACGGGCTTGGCGAGATTAAATTGTGCAATTCATCGCACACTGCCCGCAATGTAACCGATAGAAAACCATTACATCGATTGAACCATTACACCGAAATTGAAGTACGAATGTACTTCAATTTCTTCATCTTGCCTTGCCACTAAAGTTATACGACTCGGTTGGTGCAGAAGTAAAGAGATCGGCTGCTGCACTGCGTGACGCAGGTTTGATTTCAGCACCGGAACAATTGTTTGTATGACCTACATAAACATAGTTGTTCCGGGTCTAGGAGTTTGTAAAAATACACTCATAATACAGGAGAAATTCCTAGTGTACCTATGGCAATGTTTTATTTAAAAAACACTCTAAATTTTTTTCTTAAGCTGGAAAACTCATGAATGTCCTTGCGGCTGGGGATGGTATATATAAGTTTCTCAATGACTCATACCACTCTCTACAAACAACATAGCCTAAGTAGATGTAATCTTGAAGATATTAAAGCTGTTAAATACAAACCTCTTCAATGTTGTCTAAACATAATTATTATGGTGCACAAACCCTTGACTAACATCCGGAAGTCCAAGCTCATGTTTGGCCAACGCAGTATACTAAGAGTTAGCTCTTAGTATACTGCGTTCCAAGACAAACATAGCTGATGTAGCACAAAAGGCTGTTCAACTCAATTGGGCAGTCCCAATTGAGTTGAACAGCATGCGACCAATGCTGGACCAATTGTGGGCAAAAATAACACAAAACTGGAGCCGTGATGTCTCAGGGCTCCAGTTTGTGTATGCGTCCCTGTCGGGAGGCGGGGTCGCGGTGGACCATGAAGGAGGTAGCTGGAAGAACTGGGTAGGTTCTGTCAGAACTGGAGGGAGGACGAGCGGGCTGGCGAGAAGTGGCTCGCGTATTAAATTTTAATATATTTGTTAGCTTTCTTGTAAGTTTTATCGTTATATTAAAAGAGTACACTTACAAAGAACTTATTTTTTATAACCTGTTTGTCTATAAACCGTGTATAACTTTACACACATACACATCTTTTCACCTAAATAAATAAATTGAAATAGAAAAACATTTATTCTAAAGCAAAATAAATTAAAATATAAAATGTACATATTATAGTATGGTACCGTATTATTGTCTATGCACTCAGTGCATAAATATAATAAAAAATGTAAAGGGGTGGGATCCTAGTGTCCTGTAACATAGGCCTCAAGCCTAGCTTAGGCATCAGTCTCCTACAATATAACTACTTACCTAAGTTATGTACCATTTAGCGAAACTACAATTTAATTTACGTATATTATGGACAGAAACAAACTTATTGTATTGTATTGTATTGTATTCGGAGATAAATACACAACAACATATAATAGAAACTTACAAACTCAAAAATAACACAAAAAATTTCGCTGAGCATGTCCACACTGAATGGGTTACCAACTCAGCATTTGCTAACAAGCATTTGATAATAAATAAGTGGAAGGAGTGGAGGGAGGCCTTTGCCCAAGAGATGGCAAAAATTTCAAATAATTCTTAAAAAAGTTTCGGTATAACTACCAAGCAGATCTCAGAAAAACAACATAACAAGAATTTTCCTCAATAAAAACTCCGTTTGATTTCAATATTATTAAAAAAAATATTCGCAATAACAGATACTACGATTTCTAAGAATTACCTAGGTTGTTCAAACAATTCTGTTTTTGCTGATACGTAGTAATGTAATATCTCTTAATCATAGGTGTACAATAATCTGTATTACTACGCATTTTTGTGAGTAGGTTCATTTACGCGGTTCCGTATGTATATTTTTGTAATGTTCCGGACAGAGGCTACAAGATATCAAATCCCATTAAAAATTCAATTAATTATTTATAACTAAAAATAATCTAAAATGTAGCTTCCAGAAATTCGTGCGCATCGCTGTCCTCTGGTAATGTGCCCAAAAGACTGGCTGCATTGCCACGTTGAATGGCAATGCTTAACTTCTGTCCAAAGTAAACGCCAGCCCTTGGGTCACGGCGAAGTGTCAAATAGGCGTCAAGAAAAACAAATAAAAAAAAAAAATTAGAAAAAAAATAAAAAAAAATTAACCTTTTCTCGATTAATCATATTTAATAAATTTATAACATGTCTGCCGCATGCCAGACAAGCTGTGGTCTCGTAAGACACAGGATTGGTGTCCTGAGACTGCAACACGTCGCCGCGGCAGACCACGAAGGAGATGGCGGGACGACCTGGATGACTTCCGTAAGAATTGGAAGGATGAAGCGCAGAACCGTGACCGCTGGAAGAAATTGAGGAAGGCTTTGTCCAACAGTGGGACATTACGGGCTACTAAAACGATTAAATTATTAATTATAAGCCTGTAGTGTTACACTGTAGGGCAAAGGCCTCTTTTTCTTCCTTTCACTTTTCTCTGTCCACTGCCACATCCAACCAATCATTCAGTTAGGAATCTAGTTCGTCACGACATCTCCTCCTAGGCCTACCGTGTTACCCGATCTTATTATTCGGAGCCCAATCAGTAGCGACTATTGCCCAATTAAATATAAAAATAAATTTAACCATTTAAAGGCACGTTCAAATGTCGTTTTTTTTTTTTAAATTCGGATAGGCTTGCGTGTGACGGCCATCTCACCTGATGTTAAGCGATGATAATATGGTCAAAGATGAAGCACGCTAGCCTAGAAGTAACCTATTCACTCTTGACTTTAAGACTCCCAGGTTATAGCTATCAGGAAACACAGACATATATGTAGTTTATAATAAGACTGATTGTTCCTTTACTGTTTTCAAATAAAAGTTATACAATATTCGATACACATAAATTGTATGTGTATTTTATAGTTATTGGTGGAATTAATAATAGATATTTTTCTGAAGTACTTCCAGCATTTTTAACCTGAACATAATCATGTAATATGTAATACTAGTTCTTGCTCACTAATCCGTTCGCACGAATTTTCATACAAACTTTCATCACCATTTTCAGCATCCAGCGTTGATTTAAAAATAAAGTATATATTTCCAAGCCCAATTCGTCAAAATCGGTTCCACGGTTTAACCGTAAAAACTAATGATGCAACGAATACGAATATGAATATTCGTATTCGCCGAATAGTAGACATTTACCGAATATTCGTATTCGGCGAATACTAATACGAATATTTAAAAACTAATATTTTTGTACGCAACTCTATTTACTGCAGATTTGAAAAACGCGCGTAAAAACCATGACGAAGACGCGACGGGGGACTCCCCGGCCATGGTTTATACAGTTCCCACGGCTCCGGCATGTAATTTCAAAATGTTTTTTTACAGGCGATTCGCAAACTAAAAGCGAGATAGAAGCTTATCTAAAGCTCCCAAATTTATCGCCGATTGCTGATCCACTGGCCTTTTGGCGAGAAAATGTCCATTTTCCAAGTCTCAAAAAAAACTCGCCAAGGAATATTTTTCACTGAAGCCATGTACAGTCGCCTCGGAAAGACTTTTTTCAACGGCTGGGAAGATGCAGACTGAAAAAGAAATCGCCTAAAACCAGAAAATCTACAAATTTTATGTTTTTAAATAAAATTTTGCCTGTTGTAAATTTTAATTATTAGAAGAATAAACATTCATCAAATAAATAAGTCTTTTATTACCATGGCGAGATATTCGTATTCGTATTCGCCGAATAGTAGGTTTGATATTCGTATTCGTAAAAGTAGTATTCGTTGCATCACTAGTAAAAACGGAACAAACAGACAAACTTATGCATTTATGATTATAGAAGGCTTACAGTGTCCCCGGGTTGGCTGCGCGTCGTGTTCCACGCGCGCCTCAAAGAGCTGACGATGACGACATGAGCCAGTGACGGGGCCCCATAAGCACAGATTACTAAATAGTTACTTCGGAACAGATACATCACTCTCATACAAAAGCGAAAATACCTACGCTATAATAGCCTACAAAATCTTAATAATAATACCATCTGTTTGCAGCGAGAAGAAATGTACCATAAGTACGCACACAGAGAGTTGAGATTGTTTTGCCCGCCGCGCGACCCACGTCATCGAGCGAATGTCCTAGGGTTGTATATGATGATATTGGTAATAAAACGAATATAGAAAAACAATTATTTTTTATTTGTTGATCAAATATGTTTTAGTAAAAAAAAATTAAAAAAAAATTTTTCTTTCCCTGAACTCCCGATTATTAAATTTTAGTGTCGAAAATATGCGAAACCGCGTAAATAATTTAAATTTTAATATTATTCCGCGCAAATAAATAATCAAAAGAGAAACAGGAGCAAAGCGAAGGAAAACAAATTGTTTTTAGGTCGATCCATTATGACGTGGTCAAAATTATTTTAAAAAATATTTTCACGCTTTTTAGTGGGTCGGTTTGTAATTTATCTAGTTACAAAAGCCATAATGTCAACAACTTATCACCTTTTACAAAATATTGCGTTTCCCGATGCATAGCCGTTAATTTTTGAGGAGTTCTCCTGGTACTTGACCATCAGCTCTACATCACCATATGTATTGTGACGAGCATAAAGTGTTTAACATCCGTACTCAAGTAATCGAAACGTAATCCACGAAATACTTATTATTGAGGAGTTTCAGTGGCCATCTGTGGTCTTCATCATCAGTTCAACTTCCCCAAATGGTACTTTTCGGAAGCAACTGCTCAAGGTACTATAAACAATACCCAAAACGCTATAGGTGTGCCTATAATATTTGAAGAGTTCCCTCGATTTCTCCAGGATCCTGATTTCGTAACAATGGGACCAGCTAGAAACTATACCCATTCAAACGCAAAAAGAATTTTTCAAATCGGTCCAGCCGTCTCCGAGTTATGAGTTAATCATACATAAAAAAAAAAAAAAAAGTTCAAGACGAATTGAGAACCTCCTTTTTTTGAAGTCGGTTAAAAAGAGAAACAGGAGCAAAGCGAAGGAAAACCAATTGTTTTTAGGTCGATCCATTATGACGTAGTAAAAATTATTTAAAAAGGCTCAGGCAGGCGTGCGGCAGCGGAAAAAGTCATTCGATGATTTTCCCAACCAGGAAAAAAATTTTACATAATCATAGCATGCTTTGTCTTTACCCAAGTACGTTGGGGTCTGCTTTCAGTCTAACCGGATGCAGCTTAGTCTCCAAACCCAGTAACTGGGTAACACGATACCAGAAGTCAGAAAATCTGACACCAGGCGCGTGCATAGGATTATGACAGGGCATGCGGAGGAGTAAAAACACACAAAAACTTCTTCTTTTATAGATTTTTAGCATAGCCACAGCCACGCATCGCCACCATGCTACGATGCGTGGCTGTGGCTATGCTAAAAATCTATAAAAAAAAGAAGTTTTTGTGTGTTTTTACTCCGCCGCATGCCCTGTCATAATCCTATGCACGCCCCTGTCTGACACCGGTCTGAATACCTGTAGCGACTGTCAAAGATGTATAAATGACAACCGGGACCAACTGCTTTGCATGTTTTCTGAAGCACGAAGGAATCTTCATACGTTAATGGTCGCCCATCCAAACGCTAACCTTGACAACCATTGCTTAACCTTGGAGATTGACTCGTGTGACCGTAATTATTTAGCCACGAGGACCTAAATTATTTTGACGTGAAAGATGAACAAATACACATATGTTTCTTGAATACCAGTAATAACAAACGTGTCACAGCACTATGAGGGTCATCACTTTCCACGTCACTTGCCAATAAAACGATAATTCTCTTCGTTCTTAATTTGAAAAATTCGGCCCTGGTATCAATGTATTGAAATTTAATATGCTCCACTCATGTAGACATAGGATTAGAAAACCCTTGCCATATCGTTTGTTATCAAGTTATCATCCAAAGAAGCCGTGCACTTGTACACGTTGTATATGTAGATAAGATCGGTGTTTTCCCTCAATACAAATAGAACCCCAAAATCGTATCACATGAGTTTGCTAGTACCTCGATTAGTCATAATCGCTAATAATCGCGGATTACCAACGGATATACGGTATATAATATATTTCGGTAACCAGAGAGTAACCATTACCAAAGTGGTCTTGTGACCAGTGTGTGTGCTTTAAAATATAACATCCAAATACGGGAATGATAAGTAAGTTATATTTCAATTAAGTACCATCATTTCACCTCCAAAAGGCAAATGGACTTTAGGGTAAAAGACAAGGGAGTGCACACAATCACGCTCTATAAGAAACGTGTCACAGCACTACGAGGGTCAATAAATTTCCACATCACCTGAACGGTTTCATGTTAATAATTTTCATTAAAGATATTATAAAGTATCATTCCTGCTCTAATTGCACTTTACAAATTCGTGAGAAGAAAGTTTTAATGAATATAGGATTTTTTTATGCAATTTTATGCAAATCTGACAAATTTTTGAAACTTCCATGTATCAGTTACGGAAAATCATAGCGAGTAAATTCAAAGTGCAATGAAGTGAGCAGGACTTATACTTTACAACACATTTATTGAAATACAAAGGACTCCAAATCTATAGCTCATGGACATATAGCCTGTAAAAGAATTATGCATTAGTACAGTTCTGTAGGTTTTGAGATTGATCCAGGGTTGCTATACCCGAATGTTCTAGCGAGAGACCACAGCCCTGGAATTCAAGAGCAACTAAAGGAGTGGGTTTTCAGACTATAGGAGTCTCACACTCCCTGACGCTCCACCCAAAGAGCAAGGAGTTATTTGATGATTCTCCCCGAAAAAGAGAGAAATAAGATCTATGCCCGAAACCAATAGTAATTCTCTCAATTGATCGTTACAATTTAGCCATATGAGAATTAGATTTTTTTTTCGCGAAGTAGCGGAAAATGTAGATATTAAATTGTGTTTGTATTGTATTAAGTTGATAATATTAATGAAGGGATTAACATTATCAAACAATCAATAAAAAAACAATAGACCAAGCTACTAGGTGTAGTAAAAATTATCGTTCCGTGGCTTATGTTTAATCAGAACCTATCATTGCTTGTCGATTTATATCTATTTGTATTATATTACAATAGATAAGAAATAGTTAAAGTGACACCTAGATAAAATAATGATTAATCCCTATCAAAAAATCCCTCATAAATATCTGATCTTATACAGGGTGGCAGGGACATCGACGCACAAACGCTTACCAGGGATTCGGGACATAATTCTGGAACCCCCGCGTTGTAATTTTTCGTTGAAATATTCAAAAAATGATCAAAAATTTGTCAAAAATTTGATGTTGTAGATATCTATCTATATCAACATCAAATATTTATCAGACACATGCACTAATTTACATATTTGCACTTGCTTGCAAGTATATGCACAAGCTTAAGATAGAAATAATAATGATACTAATTGACTAATCTTCCCACCTCTTACAGAAACGGTTTTCTTCCTGGCGGCTATAGTCCTCGTGCAGGCTCGCCCCAATGAAGATGATGTGGTGACCAATGTTGGGTCCTATGACGAAACATTTGAAGCACAGAAACTGCAAGCAATCGAACCCGTAGTATCAGGTAAGAATATGTTATTTTATATTTTATGAAAAGAAATAACCCCTAATTCAGCCTCTTAGGGATTGATTTGTCCGGGGTTGCGGAAATGTTCTAACGAGATGCCACGGCCCCGGAGGAAGAGGAGGAGGTTGAAGTTTCATTATAATATAATGAAACTTGTTTAGTTTTGTGTGTGTGAAACGATTTTGATGAAATTTGGTTTGGAAACCGGTTGGTCAAACATAACGGTCAAAAATAACTACTGAAGTTATGTTAGAATAGAATATAATGCATTTATTTAACAGAATATTGTACAAAGTTTGAGTGCATTAATAATTAAGATCAGAATATTCTACCGTTTACGGTGTACAAATATGTAAAATTATGGTTTAAATCTTTGAATTACAATTAAATAAAATAAAATTAGAATGGAGTTTACAAATACATAAAATTAATGGTGCAACAGTTGTTAATGATAATAAAATCATACAAGTCAGATTTAATAGGCATCAATGTCAAATATTTTGGTAAATTTTTCATTCATATAGTCGTCAGTCGACTAATAACATTTACTCAAAAGAAAGTTAAATAATTTAAGTTTAAATGTTCTGAGGTTAAGAGTTTTGAAGTCATCAAGTAATTTGTTATAAACAATAATGGACATGCAGCATATATTATTTGAATACAGTTTAATTCTACGCCTAGGAACATTAAGCAAATGCACTTTATGTTGATATCTATGTTTGACCGAGTGTTGATTGCTTCCATGACAAATTTCATCAAAATCGGTTCACACACAAAAAACTCCTCGCTCTGAATGATACTGTTTCCCTGCCGGAGTCTGGGTTTCCTAATAGCTATAACCTTGGTGTCTTTAAGTCAAGAGTGAATAGGTTACTTAGAAGAGGTAAGCGTGCTTCACCTTCGACCACATTATCGCTTTACATCAGGTGAAACGCGAGCCTAACAACAAAGAATGTGTCAAAGAAAAACAAACTAAAATAAAACATTTAGAAATTCGTCCTCAACGCTGCGGTTACAGTATGTACTGTAACGAGGGCGTGTGTGTACTCGGGAATTTCAATATAAACGCGGTAGGTTTTATACTTTGTATACAACGTGTAACGGAAACCCCATATCTATCCAAAAGAACTGAAGACAACATCTGGTATGGAGTCTCTATATAAAGTTTCAGCTCATAATAAGTGACTCACAGAATTGACCCCAAATTGTTGATTTCGTATGTTTCTTGAATACCAATAACAACAAACGTGTCACATCACTATGAGGGTCATCACTTTCCACGTCACTTGCCAATAAAATGATAATTCTCTTCGTTCTTCTTAATTTGAAAAATTCGGTCTCTGGTATCAATGTATTGAAATCTATACTAATATTATAAAGCTGAAGAGTTTGTTTGTTTGTTTGTTTGTTTGTTTGTTTGTTTGTTTGTTTGTTTGTTTGCTTGAACGCGCTAATCTCAGGAACTACGGGTCTGATTTCAAAAATTCTTTCAGTGTTAGATAGCCCATTTATCGAGGAAGGCTATAGGCCATATATCATCACGCTAAGACCAATAGGGGCGGAGCACTAATGAAGAATGTCTCAAAATCGGGGGAATTTTTTTCCACGCGGACGAAGTCGCTGGCGAAAGCTAGTTTCTAATAAGTTCCACACATGTAGACATAGGATTAGAAAACCCTTGCTATATCATTTGTTATCATCCAAAGAAGCCGTGCACTTGGTATGTATATACCCTTTAAATTACACGTTGTATAATTATGTTCACATTTATGGAAGAAAGAAACTAAATATATTTTTCAAGTTAAAATGATGTCGATCTTGCTATGCTGGGCGGCGTCCAAAGCCGCTTTGTTCATTTCTTAAAACAATTCCTTCTCATGTCCAACATTGCGATCTAAATTCAAACTATACCAGCCAGTGTGATAGGCTGACCGCTCGCATAGTAGACCTCCACAGTACCCAAGAGATAAGCGATAGTCTTACTAAAATTACCTTAGACTTCATCTATCGCTTACCATCAGGTGAGATCGAGATCAAGGATGGGCCCATAAGTAATAAAAACGAATGCTAAAGTTTGTAAAGATAGATGTATAGATATTTTTTACTCTTTCACATAAAAACTACTGAACGGATCTGAATGAAAATTGGTAAGAAGATAGTTGACATCCTGGAATAACACATAAGATAAATTTTATCCTGAAATTCCCACGAGATCAGGACAAACGCGGGGAAACCCTCAGGAAGACGAAGTGGCGGGCACAAGCTAACATTGAAATTTATTTGGCTAAAGACAGCAATATACTATACAAAATTACAAACATTATATAAAAAATAACAACAAAAATTACGCTGGGTATGTCCACACCGAAAGGGTTACCAACTCAGCTTAATATTAATTAATTAGTAATAGCTCGTTATTACATAATCTGCTTATCGTTTCTATGATGGCCTGCTACAACCGTTTCTACTGAACTCTACTTCCAATGTAAAATTTGATCCAGTCAAATTTCTGACGATATACCGCGGCCCCGGTACTCAAGGGTGGGAAGGAAGGAAGGAATACGGTGGGATTTTAGTCAAATCAAATGACTCCTCCCACTTCACTCTGAGCTGAGGGTGAACTGGAAGAAGTCATAAGTAAGTCATAAGTAATTTATTTCATAACAATATATGTAGATTTTGTTGAAAATATTTATAATAAAAAAAGCATTGCAATTAAATTAAAATACATTTAGAAAAGTCAATTAATAAAAACAATAACAGTCAATTAAAAATTCAAGTACCTACAGAAATAATAAGTTGTGTGTAAGTTTCAGACTTCCAACTAACTAAAAACTGATCAAGTGAGTCGGAAAAATTACGACTCACTTGATTATCATAACATAACATCGGGACAACGCGGGGAAACCCTCAAGAGGACGAGGCCGCGTGCAGAAGTACACCCATGGTATATCGTTGAATAGGATGGGTTTTTAGTCAGTCAGAAGGACTCATTTGATGATTTTCCGCTTGAAAAAAAGAACTCGGCCAATTTTGTAATATTTTTTTTACAATGATTGGCGTTTATTCTTATCCGGTATAACATAATTGCTTCCACTAATTAAAAGTATATTAATAACACACACAGGTGACCAAAATATACCATTTTTTTCATAGGCTCGCCTTTGATTACCCTTTCACCTGATTATAAACAAAGATGTGATCGAAGATGAACTACGCTTACCTAGGAGTAACTGGTTCACTCTTGACTTAAAGACCCCTAGGTTATAGCTATCAAACACAGATTCCGGTAGGGAATCTATAATATTATATAAAAGCGATAATCATTGACTGATTCACTCGGTCTCAAATTTTGCATGGGGGTTCCTTTTACGACTTAAGTGCTTGCTGACACGGGATTTTGCGAAATTCCCATGGGATCGGGATTAACAAGGGAAAAACCAACGCGCGCCCACGCGAACGAAATCGCAGTCAACAAATAGTTCTTCTTTATTCTTCTTCCTTAGCTGAAATAAAACCGTTTCTCTGTCACTTTCACAGTTTCTGATGCTAATGACTGCGAAACCCTGGATAATGGCTGCCCTACTAACTTCACCATTCATAAGCTGCTTCCTCATGAAGAGTACTGCCACCTGTTCTACTACTGCGATAAAGGCGAGCTGGTCCTGAGTTCCTGCTCAGAACCCCTTTATTTCGACCCCAAAAAAGAGGTATGTAAAAATAAATAGACCAACAGAATTAAATCAGACGTACTTTGCGGAAATCTATAACATTTTTCTAACTAATAATTATTATAAATGCGAAAGTTTTAATGGGTGGATGTTTTTTGATCAATCACGCTAGAACTACAGAACGGTTCTAAATGAAATTAGGTAAGTAGATAGTTGACATTCTGGAATACAATATGGGATACTTCTTATTCCGGAATTCCCATGGGTTCGGGATTTACGTCGGAAAACCCTCCCACGGGAACTAATGAAATGTAATATTTATTTTGTAAATTGGTTATAAATAACACTTTTACACGTCATGTTTTTTGCGTGTTTAGTTTAGCTAGATAAGGCCGGTATTTCCTAACTGACTACTCTGAGAAGAAACACTGAAATAAACTCAGAGGTCAAAGTCTCTTTTAAAGTCCAGACAATTTGTATTTGTATATGAGAAGCATGTAGGTTCATGTCTGTGGTATTCTTTTGAGGAAATAACCACGCAAATTTGAGCGGACCTGTCCAGACAGTGCAAGCATTTGTCAGTTATCGTGTAGCTCAACTTAGAACTTAAGAAGCTCAACGATCTGACGAACAATACCAAAGCAAGGACATTTGGGTAGACTCGGCAGAAACTATTGTATGTATAATATATTTTTTAAAGGCAATGTGGGTAGGATCCACATTACTAGCAATCTTGTTAACCCCTCTAACTAAGCTAAATATGCTTGTGTTTGGAGTGGATTCACGTCAATACTGTAATGGGTGCGGTTCGAACCCTCGAACTTTCGATCACAAGTCCGAGACCGTAGGCTATTAGGCAATTGAGAACACTTACCTTGCCCGGACACGAACTGCAGTGGCGAATCTGTAAGTCATTTAACCGATTGCAGCAATTGGCTGTTGTAAATATAATCTGGCCAAATCCCATCGCGGACGCAATGCCAGTATGGAGCCCCTGTACAAAATATGGCACCTTTTTTCATATCCATCGTACACGTCCCCCTTCACCTTGCAGGATCTTAAAGAGGTCAATACCAGAGCTGTTTAGCTAGCTGCATGCTGGTCCAAAGACGTTTGAGCATTGATTCGAAAATAAGAAGGGTATTGAGGCTTAAGTTGTCTCGGAGCTCAACTTAAAACTTAAATTCACGTCTAGAAAATTATTAATAGGTACTAATTACACATCCATATTTCATAAGACTAATACTTTCATTGTGCGTACGGCTAAGGAGTGGAATTCCCTGCCGGAGTCTGTTTCCCGATAGCTATAACCTAGGGGTATTTAAGTCAAGAGTGAATAGGTTACTTTTAGGTAAGCGTGCTTGACCGCATCATCACTTACCATCAGGTGAGATGGTGGTCAAACGCGAACCTATTATCAATAACAAAAAGAAAATAAGACTAAGCTGTGCAATTGTATACAGGACACGTAGAGGCAGTATATTTTATATGACACACAATTATTGTTATTATCATGTAATTTGTACTTGTATGAGTTTATAAGGAGATTATTAATGGCTAACGCAGTATAAATAATTTATGTAAGGTTAGATTAGAAAGGGGAAGAGTTATTCGTATCTTTAACGATTTGATAATGGCAATCAATAATATTTTAGTGATAACATGCGCAGAATGACCTTATTACACCGAGGATTACACATTATTATTTTTTTTTTTTATTGGTAATAGGCTCGCGTTTGACCACCTTCTCACCTGATGGTAAGTGATGATGTGGTCGAAGATGAAGTACGCTTACCTAGAAGTAACCTTGTTTTTTTTTTTATTGGGCTACTCGTAGTTCAGCTCGCTAAGGCTGATTACTACTTGACCGGGCGATCCTGTGGTGATCTCTAAAATTTAAAGGCCCCAGCCAGGGCTTACAAACTAGTATTTACATTTAAACAACCGCACGCTAAGGGCACTCCCTATTAACCTATTCACTCTTGATTTAAGCAACCCCAGGTTATAGCTATCGGAAAACACAGTACACAGTACTGTATATAAATTGACTGAGGTGGGCACTGTACAGGTCATAACCCTGTTAGATCTAGTTTATTGTAACTACGTTATTTTATAAAGGTGTATTAAAAACTCCACTTTACTTGTTGTTGTTATTTTTATATTTATTTTTAGTATTTTTTTACTATTATATTTTTTTCCATTACTTTAGTCTATTGTCTGTACACTATAGTCACTTCGATTCGTTTCTAAATAGTTATTACATTGTATTAAAGGGTGCTTAAATTTTAAGGACCGATGTTGATTTTGAATAAAACACAAATTATTTAGGAAATTATTGTTTTTCTTTTTATTATGATAATATGGTATGGTTCAATTATGTATGGAACAAAATAGCGGCCAAATGGCCGCCGCGACCTCGGCGGCACACCTCCATCCGATGGTTCAAATTTTCGATGAGGCTGAGGCATAATTGAGGTTCTATGCCGTTAATGTGCCGAATTATCTCATCCTTTAGCTCTTGAATTGTTGCTGGCTTATCGACGTACACCTTTTCTTTCAAATAACCCCAAATAAAGAAGTCCAACGGTGTTAAATCACATGATCTTGGCGGCCAGCCCATAAACCGCACCAAACAGTTACTCTTTGTGGGTGCATTAGTTTTTCGACAATCACTCTTGGATTATCATTCGCCCAAATGCGGCAATTCTGCTTATTGACGAATCCGAATCCGAATCGAAATCATCGAAATCGAAAAAATCGAAAGAAAAAACACATTTATTTTTTATTTTCATAATAAGCCTGAATAACTTTAACGCGTTGCTCGGTTGTGTATCTTTCCATGGTTCAAATTGAGTTAGTCTGAAATTGAGAAATGTCAAATGAAATGCAGAAAAAAAACATGACGTTTAGGTGTGGGTCACATTCAACGTCGGCCCTTAAAATTTAACCACCCGTTATGTCAATTGGTCGATACTGTCCTCTCATACAAAAAAAAAACTGTATTATGCAAAGATTGTGAAAATCAATTAATTTTCAAAAGAGTAACCGTGAATTTTCTTGCCGGTTCTTCTTCACAGGAAACGACCAATTTCGAACAGTGCACTAACTTCTGACGTTTTATGAGTGCCCATGTAGGCCTTTGTGAAACTAAATCATAAGACCCGATCCCGTGGGAATTCTAGGATAAGAAGTTGCCTATGTCTTATTCCAGAAAGTTAATTACCTACTTGCCCAATTTCATTCACATCTGTTCAGTAGATTATGCTTGAAAGGGCAACAAACATTCATACATCCTCACTAACTTTCGCATTTATAATATTCGTAATATTTGATTTGATTTGACTGCGGTGGTGGATCTCAATATTAATGGTTCAGCTGATCGCTGAACCTAGTCGCATAGTCACTAGTCAATTATAATTTAATATGCCCTTTCTTCACAGGTCTGCGTCTGGCCTGCGGATACTGAATGCGTCAACGATGGCCCCTACACATACCCAACAACGGTTGAGCCCGAGGTTGAAAACTCAACAGATTCTGTGATCAGTGACATTGGTCAAGTCTTGGACAACGGCTGTCCCGCCGACATCCACATACATCATCTTCTTCCCCACGAAGAGTGTGAGAAGTTCTACCAGTGTAACTTTGGCCAGAAGGTTGAAAGGAACTGTGCACCTGGAACTGTTTTCCACTTCGAAATCCAGGTCAGTATTTCGATTGGATAAATAGTTTTTAGGGTTCCGTACCTAAAGGGTAAAACGGGACCCTATTACTAAGACTCCGTTGTCCGTCCGTCAGTCTGTCTGTCCGTCTATCCGTCTGTTACCAGGCTGTATCTCATGAACCGTGATAGTTAGACAGATGATGTATTTCTGTTGCCGCTATAACAACAAATGTTAAAAAACAGAATAAAATTAATATTTAAGGGGGGCTCCCATACAACAGACATGATTTTCTTTGCCGTTTTTATAGATAATTGTACGGAACCCTTCGTGCGCGAGTCCGATTCACACTTGGTCAGTTTTTTCTTTTGTTTTTTTGTTTAGAGAGGTTTGGAAGGAAATTGGAAGGTTTTGCACAACAATGGGAGACATTATAGCTTAATTATGTTAGAATACATCTAAAGATTATCCTTTTTAGGGTTCCGTAGTCAACAAGGAACCCTTATAGTTTCGCCATGTCCGTCTGTCTGTCCGTCTGTCCGCGTTTTAGCTCAAAAACTATTGGTACTAGAAAGTTTTAAAAGATTTAATTTGGCATGAGTATACACGTTAATGACGCCAAAAAAGTGGTAAAATAAAATTAAAAGTGAGATGATAATTTTTTATTTTCGTTCTTCCCATAGTGTGTGATATCGTTGGATAGGTCTTTCAAAAATATTAGGGGTTTGGGAAGACTGTTTTTTGATTAAGTAAACCGTTCGTGACTTATCAAGCTTTAAAGTAGCAATTTTCGTTAGAGTCAAGTGTCCCCCCTCTATCAACTAAACGGTTGTAGTTAGAAATTCAAATGTCACGGCAGTAGTACCTATATATAACAAAGTTTAAAGTAAAACTATCACACATAGGTGGGCTTTACAAGTTTACGAGTAATAGTCGATCATTTATATTTGACTCGAAAATTTCGAACAACTCCATAGAAATGTCGATAGATGGCGCTAAGCGTCAGTTGTATCGCGCTAGTTTCTTGTGACGATTGAGTAGTGTAGCTTGTCCTGTATTTAAATTCAAAACACCGGCTGTGATAAGTTTTATACAAATCTCTAAAAAAAATTAAAACTGTCCGTGCAAAATTGTCGGATCAGGTGAGGATTTGTATAGGAAGTCAAATTAGTTAGGTAGTCATGTTTGGCTTTTAGTTAGAGCATGGTACGAAACGATCAGTTAGCGAATACGACACGCACTTGGCTGTTATAAAAACTACGGAACCCTACACTGCGCGTGGCCCGACACGCACTTGACCGGTTTTTTTAGATTATAATAGCTATTTCCGTGAATTATTTCGACTGGGAGTCGCTATTTCCTCCGCAAATTTTCTGACGTAAATCCCTATATATTGGGATTCTAGAATTAGAACTTTACCCTATATTGCCATTTAATCTCTTCTTTCTTAGTAAAAGAACGATCAAAATTGGTTCAGCCGTTCCAAAAATTAGCCTCGACAAGCCGAGAGACAAGCAATAATAGCGTTTGTTTGTGTTTTAGTGTCGTGTAAATAATTATTATGGTAGATTAGGACTTTGACGTCATTTTTGTACAGTTTATTACAAAAATTAATCATTAATCCTATTCATTTGTTTTGTTATTTTCGAATAAAGAAGAAATTACGACTCGCCAGCTCACTGATAAGCCCTAAAAGGGTTTTGTGTTTGGCAAAAAAATTGTAATACATTGTGTGAAGTCTAAATAATATATGATAAAATAATAATATATAAATACATAATTTATATAAAAACACAATACAGGCTGACAGTGAAACCAAAACGCTTATATAATAACAATATCAACATGAGTAATATAATTATTTAAGTTAAATAATTATACCAATACATTAAAGTGTAATTTTCTAACACAATTTCACATTCAACAAAATCTCAGTCAACTAATCAAGAATTATATACAACGTGTAACGGAAACTCCATATCTATCCAAAAGGACTGAAGACAACATCTAGTATGGAGTCTCTATGCAAAGTTTCAGCTCAAAATAAGTGACTCACAGAATTGACCCCAAATTGTTGATTTCGTATGTTTCTTGAATACCAATAATAACAAACGTGTCACATCACTATGAGGGTCATCACTTTCCACGTCACTTGCCAATAAAACGATAATTCTCTTCGTTCTTCTTAATTTGAAAAATTCGGTCTCTGGTAGCAATGCATTGAAATTTCTAATAAGTTCCACACATGTAGACATAGGATTAGAAAACCCTTGTCCCGAACCCGCAATCTTTCGATCACAAGTCCGACACTTTAACCATTAAAATAAAAAATAAAAAATTTCATAAAAATTTCATATTTCATAAAATATTTCATTGAAGATTCAATATTAATTAGTTCGTTTGATTTTTACAGGTCTGCGATTGGCCATACAATGTGCCACGCTGTGCTGGTAGCGCTGGCACAACGGCCCTCCCGACTAGCACCCCAGGACAAACCAGTGAAGAGATATCACTCCCAAATGACCCAACCGAAGAGTGGGAATTTCTTCCCAACGGCTGCCCCACTAACTCCAACAAAACCCACCTACTGCCTCACGAATCTAAATGCGAAAAGTTCTATTTTTGCGACAACGGAGCATTGGTGGAGTTTGACTGTCCTTCTGGAACCCACTTCAGCCCATCCCAGCAGGTAACGTATCTATACATATCGACGGTTAAAAGGAAATAGGGTATAAGCGACAAAAAAAGAAATGTTTAGGACAGCCATTTAAAGTTTAGAATTTTAAAAAAACTGATGTACTTTTTTATTAAAACATCAAATAGTTGAATAGGTGTTATAGTAAAAGAATGATAAGGCACTTTTCACAGTGGTTGTATAAAAGATAATAGAACACAAGAGACAGTCGCCGTTCAAAACAATACCAGTCCAAAATGTTGCTTATATCCTATTTTCTTTTAACCGTCGATATAATAAAACTGTAGAAGAGGCCAATTCTGTACATTGAATATAAACTAAAAAAATACCTTTAGGGTGCTTCACATAAATAGTAGAAGCCAAATATATGGTTTATGAAATTTTTGTCTGTCTGTCGGATTTTGATAAAACTTTTTTGTTGTTACAGCCTATATGTTGATGAGAACTAATAGCTATCTATTAGTTCTCGTCAACATATAGGCTGTCATTTATTTTGAAGATCTGAATACTAGAAATGGAACCATAGCAGCCCGTCGAATCTATAAGAGATATTAATATACGGCTTAAGGAATAGTTAGTCAACATGATGAGTACTTTCTGACGACATCAAAAAAATATGATAATAATTAAAGTTGAGAAAGAGAAACACATAAAGTAGGTATCTCGACTTAGCTCATGAGGTTGTTGACATGTGGAATGTGGACTCGGCTGTCATTGTGCCGATTGTCATATCAGTCAATGGGCTGATAGCGAAAAGCTTCAACGACCATCTGTCGAAGCTGGCGTTGCACAGCTGGATAAACGGCCTGTTACAGAAGGCAGTTCTCCTCGATACGGCTCGTATTGTGAGGAGGTTCCTTTCTCTGGGGACCTAACCACCGGTAGCTTGGACCCTGTTCCCGATACCCGTGGACTGCCATTTTTATATTATTGTGACGATTTAAATTACACAAAGTAATGTGCCTGACGGAGTTCAAATCCGCGACCTGTTACACGCAAGCCGGGTCCATAACTACTGGGCCAGCACTGCTCTCATTTATATAACGTTTTTTTCAATATTTCCTGATAGGTTATACCTGGGGGTCTTTAAGTCAAGAGTGAATAGGATACTTCTAGGTAAGCGTGCTCTATCTTAGACCACATTATTGCTTAGGGGGCGTCCATACATTACGTGAGGTGTTTGTTTTTAATTTTCTGTCCCTCCCTCCCCCCTGGTGAGATGTCGTGAGATTTTATTCAACACCCTCCCCCATCCCCCAATCTCACATGAGATTTTTCAAAATGTGGGTTTCTTACGTAAACGCGTTGGATTGTTATTGTAAAAAGAAAAAAAAATTGCTTCGTGCTTTTATTTACGACTAGTTAAGAGCTTAAGATTAAATCTTAAGCATGTACAATCTGGATTAAATGGACCAAAATAGCATATTTTTTTTTTGTTTCAATCAGAAAAAAAAAAATTGCGTGATATTTGCCGAGACCCCCCCTTTCTCCAACGTAAGATCAGATGAGATTTGACTCGACCTCCTCCCCCCTTAAACATCTCACGTAATTTATGGACGACCCCTTACAGGTGAGATAAAGATCAAACGCGAGTTCCATCAATAAAAAACTAACGTTTCTGTGAAAAAATTGTACATTACATAAATGTGGTCTCGACCGATGAATTAAGACAATCTATATGACAGTGATCAAACCCGAGCCTATCATCACTTAAAAATTATATAACACTAGCTTCCGCCCGCGACTTCGTCCGCGTAGAAGTCGAAAATATTCCACGGGATCCCGTCCCCGACTTGCTTGACAAAGATTATAATAGCTCGGCTAATATGCATGATATAAAGATAATTTATAGCCTATAGCACTCAGGGATAATGCAGCTACATGTAAGCGAAAGAATTTTCAAAATCGGTTCGTTAGTTTCAGAGATTACCCCATACATAAAAACTTACAATTTACAAACTTATAAATTTTACCTCTTTATAATATCTAAATATATATAACTCAAAGGTGACTGACTGACTGACTGACATAGTGATCTATCAACGCACAGCCCAAACCACTGGACGGATCGGGCTGAAATTTGGCATGCAGGTAGATGTTATGACGTAGGCATCCGCTAAGAAAGGATTTTGCGAAATTCCCACGGGATCAGGATTTACACGGGAAAAACTTCCCACGCGGGCGAAGCCGCTGGCACAAGCTAGTTAGTATATATAACACTAGCTTGAGCCCGCTACTTTGTTCGCACGGGAGGATTGTACCGCGTAAATCCCGTTTTATTCCCGGATGTCAACTTTTTACTTATCAAATTTTATTCAAATCCATTCAGTAGTTTTTGCGTAAAATAACATAGTAACAAACATCCATGCATTACATGCATCCTCACCAACTTTCGCATTTATTATATTAGTAAGAAGTATTTCAAAAGCATCTTAGAGCACGGCTTATTGAAAATTGTTGTTATACCATTAAGGAATTTATGACTTTTAGGACAAAGGGGAACATTGTATGACAATAATTAAATTTGTCATTAGATTTTAAGCTATTGACATTTTTGTAATTTGATTTCTTTGGTTGTAATTTAGATAGTAGACATTTATAAAATTTATACTTATCTATTTGATATTTATATTTTGACATTTCTTGACTTTTTGACATTAGAATTTTATTGGTTTGTTTAATTGCATCACTTCATTTATTAAACTGATATTGTCACAAAATTTGCATGCCGAATTTAGTAGGCGGAATATGTAGAATATATATATTGTGTATCTGTTACAATATCTGTAAAATACCATATTTCTGGCAAATTAATGAATCTAATATAAGTAAAATATAATATTACGTTTATGTATAAAAATAATTGTACATTACATGAATGTGATCTCAATACCTAAACTAGGGTTATCTATATGACAGTGGTCAATGATAGTACCGTAAAACGCTGCAACTTTGCCAACTAAGCCCAAATTTGCCTATTTCGTTTAATTAACGATATTTCGCGTTTGCTTCGTTTTTTCTTATTTTCTACCATTTGGTAGTGATTTTACATTATTAGGGCAACATATTTTTCATTTTTTGTAATGGTAAATTCATTATTATTCCGTTAGTTGTACGACAAATACCGGTGCGACTGAGTGAAAATTTTCAGTGTCTTGTAACTTTTGAAGTTTTAGCTAAAGAAAAGGTGTTTTCGTGCAGCTATAACATTCCAGGGTAAGAAAATACTATCTACTTTCCGTATTACTCGATATTTTTGTTAAAAGGACACGATTTCAATAAAATAACTTAGCAGGAAATGTTGTGCACTGTTTTGAAAACTTGAGTGACACAACTTTGCCTGGGTCTAGGGATGTCACTAGTCGGATTTTAATAATTATATATTTTTACTATGTAAATGTTGTATTAGCATGAAATTTACACAGCTTCGAACCCGGTCAAATCGACACGTAAGCGCTTGCATGCACTAAATTCCCTTCGTTTTACGATATTTTATTGCATAAATTGTTAAAGTTCCGAAGTCGGGTGAAGACACTGACTACTGTATAAACTCAAATATTCTGTGGAAAAGCCACGTTTTTAATTTTTTTATTAGTAATTACGAGTCAGTATTGCTAAAAAAGCATTATATTTGTGATTTTTACTCATAAGTGGAATTTGGTTTTATTTAAAAAAAAAATGAATAAAAGTTTAAGAAAATTATCCGTATTTTTTTGGACAACCCTTGTTTCAACGACATTTTTGTATGAAAAGTTTGTGGTACCTGCTACAACATTGCCTATCAGCAGTAAAAAAATATTCAATACCGTCATGGCAATAATATAACTGCCGGGGACAAGCACGTGTCTCTTGTACACGGAAAAAAAAAATACTAAAAAGATCAACAATATATTTATTGAGATATTCTTCTAGGCAAAGTTGTGTCTTTTACCTACAACTTTGCCTACGACTTTGAGTGTTTGTAATTCTGAAAAACGGCGTGATTTAAATAGATTTGGGTTCTACCTGGTAAGGCATAAGGTCTGTTTTCCATCTGGAAGTCTGTAAAAGCCGCAATAATAAACAGGTTCAGAGATACGAACAAAAAACGTCAAAATCCGGGCAAAGTTACAGCATTTTACGGTAACAAAAATTATAAATATTAAAATAACAAAAACATTACATTCTTATGAATGTAATTTTTTTGTTATTTTGATATTTCTTCCAAAATAATTCGTCAAAGTCACGATTATTAAAACACCCTTACGTTAAATCAAAATCAAAATTATTTTATTTCACATAAACTTACATGGGCACTTATAAATCGTCAGAAGTTAGTGCACAGCTCTAAATTAGTTGTTAACGGTTTATTTAAAAAAAAAACTTTACTTTAGGTAAAATTCCACAGTTACTCTTTTTCGTATGCTTACTTTAAATATGAATTATTGGTTCGAATGGAAATAACTTAATCCTATTTATCAATAAAACTTAGATACCTACAGCTACATACATAGAGAGCCTTTTTTTTTTTTTTTTTTTTAGCGTGGTAAAATTATCAAATAAGTCCTCCCACTCCGGGCAGGGTGGGAGGGACTGTCAGACTTTTACTGACTAAAATCCACGGTGTTCCTTCAATAACCCTTTACATACCGGGGCCACGGTAACGGGATGAGTCCCACGACCCCGGCGGGCTTCGGCCCTCTGCAGAGGGGGCCTCGTCATGTTGCTGACGCTCTTTGAGGCGCGCGTGGAACACGACGCGCCGTCGACCCGGGCATGGTCCATGGTCGGACAGCGAGTTGCCCTTTACTCGCTGTCCGCATGCCCGCGCCTACGGTGGCCGGAGATCGTCGGCCGACGTCCGACGCCGTGGGCGTCTACCACTGCGGCTGGGCTGGAGGGAGGACGCCATCCTCTCCCTCACGCGGCCCGCCTCCTCCTTCGGAAGCATGACTGCTTCGCAGAAGGAGGCGACCGCTTCCCACTCCCTCTCGCCCCGCAGCATGGCCTCGACCAAGGCCGGGCGCGAGAGGTCTCCGCCTATTGTCGCCGTGAGGACACGTCGGTGCTCTGCCCAAGCTGGGCAGTCCTGCACCGTGTGCTCGACTGTGTCCTCAGGGCGACCCTCGCAGTGGTGACACCCAGGCGTCTCTTCCTTACCCATCAGACACAGGTACCTCCCGAAACTTCCGTGTCCGGTGAGGACCTGCGTCATGCGGTAGGTCAGGACGCCGTGACGCCGATCTAGCCACTCCTCAAAGAGGGGTCTTACCGCCGCAATTGCGGCGTGCCCGACATAGAGAGCCTAGTGTTATTATGTGATGATTGATGATAACTTCGAAAATATCCATTTTTAGACCACATATTCTAGGACTTTTTGTTTTATTTTCCTTATAGAATATAACCATGGTTATGGGATGTCAAAATAAAACACATTGTATAGACAAAACTTTTATTGGTCAATAAACAGAAAATACAGTACACAATAGCACTTAAATAATATACATAAATAATATTGTTACGAGCTAGGGTTCGGGATAGAAATATTTTACGCCAATTAGACCAAACTTAACACTTTAACTAAGCAAACACAAAATAAAAATTAACACAATTATCCACACTACAAAACTTGTCACTTAACACTTAAATCGCACTGAAATTCACTTGTAGAGTTTCGATTATATCGCCTCGTATCATGTAATAAGACTGCCGTCTGCGTTCCTCTGTGATCTATTTATACCCCGGTCTATGAGTTCTAGAACATTTTTGTAAAGGACATGGCCAATTTTACTATGGACGTCGGCATAGTTATCGAATTTAGTGTACACCAATGATTTTTGGTGTTTTGTATTCGTGAATATTGACTCATTAAATTGCTATAAATAAAAAACTCAGAAATCTTGTCATTACACCAGACTAGACAAAATCAGTTACAGTAAACCTTTTAATCAGATCGCTAGCAATAAGGTGTTTAGATTATAATTTCGCTATTTAAAACTTAAAGGCGCTTTAAAATAGTGAACAGTTGTGAATTATTGCGTATAACTGATATAGTTTTAGTATTAAACCAATAAACAAAGTAAGGATTTTAAACTGAATATTGACTAACATTTATTATACTGGGTACTAGTCTCAAAAAATGTGACAATAATAACAATCATTAACATAATATCGCGCCTGTATTCCCCGAAGGGTTGGGCAGAGGTGTACCTATATATAGTACACCCAGATTTCACCAGTTATTTTGAGTACCATTTAATAGGGGGCGAGTCTGTTTCTATCAACCAGGCAGAAATCTAGACTCCGGGCTGCTACTGAGAAATTCCTGATGAATAAACCCAATATAACTTTGCTCGACCTGGGAATCGAACTCAGGACCTCATTCATTAGAACAACGATGGAAACACAGAATAAAACAAAGGAGTAAAAATTATTATTTATTTACTTATTAGAGAAAATAAATAAAAATATTTTGACATATTATAATTATTATATCTTAAATGTTTACGAAGATAATATACATTAGAGCAATGCAGCGATAGTGTTAATAAAGAGACCTAGGGAGGTCAATCAACCAGCTTGGTTAGAACAGAGCATTTTTATTTCACCAATACACTAACCTGGATTAAGTGTAAATATAGGGCTTCAGTAATTCAAACATAACCAGACTTGTTAAAAAAATACAATCATAGATTTATTTATTATTATTTTACAATTGTGATAACTGTTCCGTGAGAGAATTTCTGAGACATTTTCAAAGTTCAAAATATTAGCTTATATTAGAAGTCAACTTCATAATATAAATTATGTCTTCTATATGGCTATATAGCTCTAAATGTAGAATGTGTCTCATTCATTTGAGGTAATAAATGCCATTGATCGCTGTACAAATGTGTTTCACACACTCTACAGCTGCGAGGAACATGAAACTATGTTCCTGCAAAAGCAGTCTTTTAAGGAACTGCGGGACCAAATGTACCATTCTGTTTCTGCATTGTTGAAATATACTGTGAACAGATGTGATCGAAGCTCGCTTGTAATTAGGTAATGATATGGTATTACTTTCCCATGGCCCTCTTTGAACAGGCGGCATCGGTGGTGGCTCTGGTGGGCTAACAACTTGGCTAACATTGCTACATCATTATCCAAAGCCAATTCTTGCATGTCTCGAGTTGAGTCTTGCACTGCCTGTCTATTTGCTCGCATCCAACACACATGGCAAACATAGTTGTTTCTTGAAGGCTGAAAATAAACCATAGTTAGAATAAACACAATAATAAATTAATTCAATCATTAGATAGGTAATTCTTATGTTTATATAATTTTTAGTAACAAGGGTATCTTTTTAAATATCTCTTTATGTTTTCAAGTACTATGTTATAGTAAAATGAGCATTACTATGTTACACATGCCTACTTTAGGCAAGTATATTATGTTAGAGATGAAAAATACATAAAACACAGATACAACAATCATACATACATAGTATGAAAGCTCATTTTATAGATTAATACAACTGGGTATTTATAATAATGAAAAACAAAATGCTTACCACATAATTAGTATTTTGTGATAATAGAACAGCCAGCAACGGACACTCCATACTGACATTATGGTGTCTTATTTTCCTCACTGATTTGCCACATCCAAGGCAAACCATGTTATGTTATGTTATTATAGCAAGGTAATCGGGTGGTAGAAGGTATCAGTACGTTGAAATAAGCAGGGGTCAAAAATATTAGAAAATAATCGCAAAAACAAACAGGACTCAATGTAGAATCTGCAATAACATAATATTGACATTTGACATAAGCCGGCTCTACACGTTGGCCAACACAGTGGTGAATGTAGTGGCCAGCATATTGGCCAAGAGTTCGTGATAGCGTCCACACGTTGGAAGGTCGTTCAGTTTGCTACGGTTCAGGCCAATGTGCGGACGTATTTATTAAAATGGATATTGAGGCGCTAACTGCTGCTTCTTGGGTTCCACAAACAATTTACGGCTTGGTAGAGCTCTATAAACTGAAAAGTTTCTTCGTTATTAGTCATTACTGACATTTTGTTTACACTAGTTGTTACCGACGCGTGACTATAAAAACTTTTTAACAAAAAATAAAACCAACTTCCATATCAAAACAATACAACGCCAAAAATACCTAACTTTAATTTCGGTAGTCGGTGTTATTCGTTATGTATTTTCTTTTTTTGACACCGCCTTCCGAAATTATAGTTATTTTTGCCTTTGTAGTATTTTAATATGGAAGTCGGTTTTATTTTTTGTTAAAAAGTTTTTTTCTCGCTTTTTAGTGGGTCGGTTTGTAATTTATCTAGTTACAAAAGCCAAAATATCAACTACTTATCACCTTTTACAAAATATTGCTTTTCCCGATGCAGAGCCGTTAATTTTTGAGGAGTTCTCCTGGTACTTCACCATCAGCTCTACATCACCATATGCATTGTGACGAACATAAAGTGCTTATTATCCATATTCAAGTAATCGAATCGCAATCCATGAAATACTTATTATTGAGTAGTTTCGGTGGTGATCTGTGGTCTTCATTATCAGTTCCACTTCCCCAAATGGTGCTTTTCGAGAGCAACTGCACAAGATACTATAAGATATAACCAAAACGCTATAGATGTGCCTATAATATTTGAAGAGTTCCCTCGATTTCTCCAGGATCCCATCATCAGATCCTGATTTCGTAACAATGGGACCAACTAGAAACTATACCAATTCAAATGAAAAGAGAATTTTCTAAATCGGTCGAGCTGACTTCGAGTTATGAGGTAACATACACAAAAAAAAAGTTCAAGACGAACTGAGAACCTCCTTCTTTTTTTTTAAGTCGGTTAAAATGTTTAATCAGGTGCGTGCGATCGTTCTGGGAGCTCGTAGCATACTAAACGCGCGGCCAACGTGTGGACGCGGTAGCCAATACTCGGCCAACAACCCTTTGATCTTTTGCAAAAAACCGACACCACACGGATCTCGCGCCAACTCGTCGGCCATCATTCCAATACAACCCAAGATGCACAAACACCCCCTCTACACGTTGGCGAATAGGCACTGGCCACTACATTCGCCACTGTGTTGGCCAACGTGTAGAGCCGGCTATAGACAATGACACATTGTCAAATAAGTAACGCGTTCCGTTTTCCGATTAGTTTGTGTGTGAAATATAAAAAAAAACTATCTTACGCATCAACATTATGAAAAGATAATTTTATTAAATGCCAAAAATACCAAGGAAGACAGTTTCATATAAATAAAATGTTTTTAATAATAGCGTTTTGTCGTCCATATCACACGTCTATGTGATATATGCAAGTAGTATGCTTGATGTGGAACACCCATTATTATATTTATCTTACTCTATGGTCCATTATGGCGGACGTTGACAAATGGTACTTTGAATTCATCTTGATTACTAATTATTTTGAAATAAACACGGACTAGATCAGAGAGGTTAAAAACTACGTAATTAAATCACTTTTCTATTTTTAATATACAATATTATTTACTATGTATGTGTACATGGAATGTACTTTTTTGTCCATGTCATTTGACTCACTGCCTATACTGCCAAGAATGTACCAGAAGCTACTTGAGATACTCAGTATTGCTACTCGCCGGCAGATGGCGTTAGTATCTCGAACGTATTCGAATTCGGTCGAAGTTTCTCGATATACTCAGTACTGCTACTCGCCGCTAGGTGGCGTTAGTGTCTCGAACATTCTAGACTTCTGTCAAAGTACTATCGACTGGCGTAACAATATTTATGAAGCTCAAATACTCGCAAGAAACTAATTCTATTGTTTTCTATTTCAGATCTGCACATGGCCTCACGTAGCTGGCTGTGAACACTGGACTGGTGGTAATGGATGCTCCAGCCCAGGAGACAATGAAGGCAGCTGTGGAGGTTCAACAGCTGAATCCATCACCTCAACAACTCCTTTTGCTGACAGCTCAACAACTCCTGTTGCTGACAACTCAACAACTCCTGTTGCTGACAGCTCAACAACTCCTGTTGCTAACAACTCAACAACTCCTGTTGCTAACAACTCAACAACTCCTGTTGCTGACAACTCAACAACTCCTGTTGCTGACAATTCAACAACTCCTGTTGCTGAAAACTCAACAACTCCTGTTGCTGATAACTCAACAACTCCTGTTGCCGATAACTCAACAACTCCTGTTTCTGAAAACTCAACAACTGTTGCCGATAACTCAACAACCACTCCAGTAACCCCTGAAGTATCCATAACAACTACGACTACAACAACAACAGAAACACCACCCAGCGATATTGAAGACTCAATAACTGAAGACCCTATTGATCCTATTACCACACCAGATGAGTCCACAGACAGCAGCGAAGAAAAGCCAGTATCATCTGATCCAGAGCTACCAGCTACCGTTACTCCTCCCAGTACTCAATGTCCTACCGGGCCAGTTGATCCAGCTGATAGATGCAAAGCAGGCTGCAACGTTGCTCCATGGGCTCATGCAGAGTGTGATAAATTCTACACTTGCGTTGGAGACGAGGCCCGCCTGAACATCTGCTCTGAAGGTCTCCATTTCAATCCTCGTACCCTCACTTGTGACTTCATCTGCAATGCTGGATGCGTCAGGAATGTCCCACAGGTAACTAGACATGCTGATGGTACTTTGGTCTTTGTGCCACATAGCTTCAGGAACGTGGCCAGCATGATGGAGTTGATTGAACATGAGTTGAATGAAGAGCTCTAGATCGAAGTGAAAATTCAAACTGAGAATGTACAGTGAATTTTTTGTTGCTGTTGTTTTTTAATTGTTGTTGTTGTTAAAGAAAATAAGTTTGTAATTTAAAGACGATTGGCGTTTTAAAGGCTCAAGATAAAAAGAATGTTTTATATTTTAGTTCTTTTTATAGATAAAAATATAGAGAAGTATAAATATGTAATGTCTACTTGTTGAATTCTCTGCCGGTTTCTGTGTTCCCTGCCACTTCTGACCTTTCAGCCTTTAAAGCAAGACTTAATGGGCATCTTCTGGGCTCGCTCGTCACATCGTAGACCTCATCTATCGCTTATCATTAGGCGAGATCGAGGTGCGGGCTCATCCGTAATAAATAAAAGAGACAAACACCTAATTAACGGCTGGACCAATTTGTATGATAATTTGTGTGTGTACATAATATTTGAGGCGTTTGAAGTTGATATATTAGACCTATGAAGGCGTTGAAAGCCTAATTTTCAAAATGGTAACGGAGTCGCAAAAGGCCTCTCACCGTCAAACGTAAAGGTTATTTTTTAACTTTTACTTATTTTTAAGTAATATCTCTATTATTGTATTACAGTAATATTAACTAAATAAATAATTTAAAAAAGCCTAATTCCATAAATGGCCAATTCTCTAAAAGCCTAATTCTCTGAATGGATTTTTCGTCAACGTATAATAAAATTGCTGCAAGTACTTTGGGGACATTTTCCATTAACAGAGATGTAGAGGGTTTTTCTTAAGCCCGATTATTGTTTCCCAATTCCCCTTATGCTTGTATATAAATTATTTTAGCTATCCGTTTTAATTTAAGTTATTTA
The DNA here is from genome assembly GCA_943138885.2 of Tholera decimalis. NCBI lineage: Eukaryota > Metazoa > Arthropoda > Insecta > Lepidoptera > Noctuidae > Tholera > Tholera decimalis. The sequence continues at coordinate 23,394,178 of OW964578.2, read as the reverse complement.
TTAGTCGTTATTCTCTGTTGCTTAGAATAAAAGATAACTTTCAAGAATTCAGTTTTGTTTTATTAATATAAATCTTACAAAACTTTTCGACAAAACTCAAGTAATTGGGTAGGCCCTTGGTGTTGGATGCTACTTGTGTTGACACCCTTCCGCCATCCCATCTTTTCAGTACGGCGGGCTGCAGCTGTGCTGGGGCGGCAGCTGCAGGTGCAGAAAATCTCAAACGGCGCAAATACAACAACCTAATTGGGTGCTATATGTTTGAGTCGTTTGGGGTTGAAACGTTAGGACCATGTGGTCCGAGTGCGCATCGACTCTTTCGTGACATCAGCAAACGATTAGTCGACTCCACAAGTGACCAGAGGGCTGGCATTTTCTTTGGACAGAGAATCAAAATTGCCATTCAACGTGACAATGCGGCCAGTGTTCTGAGCACTTTTCCCATTGATAGCGATGTTGATGAATCTTTCGATGCCCTATAATTTCCTTTTATTTTCACCTGTATATACTTTTTTGAATAAAAACTCTTTCTTCTCCCAGTAATTAAACAAAGTAATTATATTCCATAATTATAATGTATAAATGATCTTTATTATGCAAATTGGTTATTAATTACAACACTTTTACACGTCATTTTTTTTTTGTTAATTTAAATTAGTTGAGGCCAGTGTTTCCTAACTGACTACCCTGAGAAGAAACACCGAAATAAACTCAGAGGTCCGTCTCTTTTAAACTCCATGCAATCTATACTGGTTAAATTATATGGGAATCCTGTAGGTTACCGTCTGAGGCGATCTTTTGAGGAAAGATGGTCACAGATTTCAGTGGGCCTGTCCATACAGTGCAAGCTTTTATCAGATAACGTATAGCTCAACTTAGAACAAGGAGCTTAACGATTATATATTTTTTTATTTATTTAAATAGGTTCGCGTTTGACCATCATCTCACCTGATGGTAAGTGATGATGTGGTCGAAGATGGAGCACGCTTACCTAAAAATAACCTATTCACTCTTGACTTAAATACTCCTAGGTTATAGCTATCGGGAAACACAGACTCCGGCAGGGAATTCCACTCCTTAGCCGTACGCATAATGAAGGTATTCCCAAAACGTTTTGTGCGTATGGGTGGGATATCCACCATGTAACGATGGTGCTTCGCCGTTTGTCTCGTAGTCCGATGATGGAACGGGCTTGGTGGAATTAGATTGTGTAATTCCATCGCACACTCCCCGAAATGTAACCGATAGAAAACCGATAGACTTGCAACTCGTCGTCGATGTTCAAGGCTCTAGAGCTTTGACTCAACCAGTGCATCGTTGCCAATGAGTCTCTTGGCCCGCTTATCGATTGACTCAAGCGCGTCCAGTTGGTATTTAGTAGAGTAGTATAGTATTTATTATCGGGCAAACGATCTTTTACTATATCAGATTCAAAATATATATATTCCTTTTCTAATTCCAGTCTAATGGATGCAGGTGAGTATAAGTGTTTTACATGGAATGATTTCCTATAAGAACTCCACAACTCATTAGCCGGGAACCACGATACACCTTGGCAACACAGATTTTCAGAATCAGATTTCTTGGCTTCTGACTCCCCATAAAGACTGACAAAGATGCGATGTGCATACCTATATATTCCACTATCAAATTTTTTAAATAATTTTCACACTATAATAATTCACCATCGATATTTTAAAATAATTTTCACACTATAATAATTCACCATCGATATTTTAAAATATTTTTCACACTATAATAATTCATCATCAATATTTTAAAATAATTTTCACACTATAATAATTCACCATCAATATTTTAAAATAATTTTCACACTCTAACAAAAGATACCTATTTCTAAACTAATTGCCTACATAATTATGAATACAATATAACCTTAGGTTCTTACTGGCAGCTTCGGCCATCATAAGGGTGCTTAGGCTGCGTTTCCACCAGAGATGTGCGAGGATGCGTAGCGAGGGATGTGTTTGAAAAGAACCAATAGAATCGCTTCATTTACCTCGCCTCGGTCAGCACAGCTCTGGTGGAAACGGCTCAGCGGAGCTAGATTTTTTCGCATACAAAACAAGCGAGGGCTGTGTGCGAGGGATGTGTGCAAGAGATGTGTTGCGAGGGATGTGTTGCGAGGAATGTGTGTTAAGAACGATATGTTGCGAGGTTTGCGTATCCTCGCACCACACATTAATGCGCATTTTCACAGCTCCGCTACACATCCTCGTTGGCACATTTTCATGGCACAGCTTTGGTGGAAACCCCCACACATTTTCACAGCACAGCTAGACATCCTCGCACGACACATTTCCATCAGTCATCTCTGGTGGAAACGCAGCCTTATCCACCAGGGATGTGCTATGCAGCTATGCTGCGAGGATGTAATTGCTAAGCTATGAAACATGTGACCGTTTCCACTGATACTAAGCTATGTAGCAGTGCGAGTAAGATGTGCTATGAAGATGCGCCACCGCAAAGTAGCTGCGCAAGGAAGATGCACGGCTCGAGCTGTGCGATGTATTGATAGCACGCATCCATAGCACGCATCCATAGCACGCATCTATAAAACACATCCATAGCACGCACCCATAGCACGCATCCTTCCATATAAAAAAACATATCTTAGTTGAATCCGTTTCCTCCAGTGCTAAGCTATGTGCACCAATGATTATTATTGGTGGATGTTGCGTCCAAAACGTATTTGAACGCATATTTTTGGTATTGGCAATATTCTAGTGTCTTTGATTTTGACACTTGACAGATTACCTTTGTTACGTTGGAATAATGTCCGCTCTTTGGGACCTTTTGATTTTATTGTAATTGGAAATATCCGGTCGAATCGCCCGTTGTAACCGATAATTGGGTCGCGATTAACGATAAGTTGAAATTGTAATCCCGAATTGACAAAAAACCTGGGATATTTTGAACCATAAGGCCGTATTGACGCCAGACCGAATGGCACGCGAATTTGTTGAAAGTAATAGTGAATTGGTGATAAATAGCTGCTCCAATCTGGTGCGAAGTTGTGCTAAGTCCCGGCCTGGACCACATAATGAAGCTTGCGTCTTTTGTGACCGCCGTCCATCAACACTTGCCCACATTACACGTTTCAAATATACTCACACACACACACACGGACGTGATCAGAACAGATCCTCGCTTGGCGTCCCAGCTCAGAGGGTAAGTGATTATTATCATTGATTGCGTAAGCTTAATTGTTGTACTGAAGCCTAAGAGGCTATTGTGTAACTGTTCTTGAGAAGCAACGTTCAAGCTCCGTGTAATCGCGGACAGATCGGCATACCAGTTACCGTTGGCTGGCTTATTGTAGGCTCGAACAGTGGATATCAAACGCATTCATAGCAACGTAGCATAGCACATCTCTGGTGGAAAAGCACACTAAACAGGGAAGTGGTGGATCACTCAATACGCATACTTTCGTACAGCATGGCAGTCCTGCAAGCACTGAGCAGCCACATAGTTAACTTCGGGCTGATCTTAGAGTGTCACAATCTCCTCAACTAGGTTGGTAGACACAACAATATAACCATTCAACGGATCTAAGGACGCAGCGACTCCCGAGGCAACGATGCAGCGGATGAAGGGCTTCAAGTATGGCAATTCTGGGACCTGAACCTATTGCGCTACTTCCCTTCGGTTATCTGCGTCACCTGGTAAGGAAACCCACCAGAAACCTACACCAGAATTAAGGAAGGACCATTTATTTATTTCTTTAATTACAACGGTTATGTTTACAACCAATGACAGTAACTAAAATTAAAAGAGACAATTATAACACATACTAAAATATACAAAATAAGCAAAGTAAAAAGTAGGTTAACGTTTTAACAACACTCATGAATTCTTCTCACAGTACATCTGACATACCAATAAAATCTTCATCCATCCATCCGCAAACAGATCGCTTGTTGGATTAGAATCTAAGAGATCATTAAGCGCAGCCAGAGTGCGAGGAATTGGTCACTTAGCACGTGCAACAGTACAACATGGAGGCACGGCAAACACCTGTGCTTTTTGCCCCGGCAGTAATTGTCTGGGACGAAGAAGCGCGCCAGCACATGTAACAGATCAGGAGCGTCAATAGCGCCACGGAGCATCTTACAGGCTATTGTGAGCTGATCACGAGCTCGCCTTACCTCTAGGGAGTTGTATCCGAGGCAACCCAGTAAGAACTTTGTCGGATAGAGGCCGAAGAGGCTCTCCTGACCCTTGATGGCCGCTTATCGAAACAGGTCCAAAGACTATCTAAGCCGCAACACAGGCTGTGACAGCCGCCCTTACTGGTCACGGATCCTTTAATAAACACCTGTATGTAATAGGAGTCACAGACAGCCCACTCTGCAGAGCCTGCATGGAGGAGGACGCAACACACCTGCTACTGAACTGTCCTGTAGTCGCGGACTACAGGACTAAATACTTTGGCAACTCAGGTACCCTCCGAGAAATGGTAAGCAAAAAAAGGGCGTTGCTCGCCTTCCTGGAGGAACTGGCATGGATTGAATAACAAGATCCTACCCTTACACAAAATACGCGCTTGATCGTGGAGTTGCGGATACCTGCCCGACATACATACTACGATACACTTTGGCAAGACAGATTTTCAGATTCGGATTTTCTGGCTTTTGACTGCCCATAGTCATGATGACTGTCAAAGATGTGATGCGACCGATATTTACACGGACAGTAATATTATAACCATCAATATACTATAATTTTACTTGGGTTCTTGTCTAGAAAAATAAATTATTCGTTTAATTCAGGCTACTTTTGATTCACAAAAATAATTTACACACCAAAAGATAGGTACGTATTTATAAACTAATTGCCTACATAATTATGAATTTAAGCTTAGGACGCCTTTTTTTTGGTGGGAAAATGGTCATATGACTTCTCCCGCTCTGGGTGGAGCGGAAGGGAGTGTCAGACTTCTACTGACTAAAAAAAACCCACCTGTTCTTTCGTTTGCCATTGCGGCGCGGGGCCGAGGTACGCCAAAGTTTTTTTTTTTTTCAAAATGTTTAATAATTACTATACAACGTGTAATTTAAAGGGTATATACACACCAAATGCACGGCTTCTTTGGATGATAACAAACGATATGATAAGGGTTTGGCACTTATTAGAAACAAGCTTTTGCCCGCGACTTCGTTCGCGTAGGAGGGTTTTCCCGCGTAAAATCCCGATCCCGTGGAAATTCCGGGATAAAAAGTAACCTATATGTTATTCCAGGATGTAAACTATCTACTTGCCAAATTTCATTCGGATCCGTTCAGTAGTTTTTGCGTGAAAGAGTAACAAACATTCATCCATCCTCACAAACTTTCGCATTTATAATATTAGTAAGATAAGAAGTAAGATAGTAATAATAAAGTAATAAAGTAATAATAGTAAGAAGTAAGAAGATTATGGGAATTCTGGGAATAAAGACGGTTTCTCCTGCACCGCAACCTGTTAAAATTTGAGCCTCGATTATATTTTGTTGCAACTGGGTTACTTTTAGCCGAGTTCCATTGCAAAGTTGTGGTGGTTTTAAATTTCGGAGCAGAATAATAATCAGAAAGCTTCGAACTGCTAAGCTATCGGGAGTTACACGTGTTATTGTGAGTCAACCATAAAAGATAGACATATGCTGTCGTGGGATATTTTTTATATAATTTTAAGGAGAACATTTCCGTCATAAATGATTTCTGTGTAGCTCTAACCATTAAGGTTGCACACGCGACGGAAGCTTAAAAAATAGAGTAACTTCTCCCGTTTTCCCAACATTTCCCTTCACTGCTCTGCTCCTATTGATTGTAGCGTGATGTAAAGTATACTATAACCAGCTCAGGAGTATGAAAAATAATTGTACCAAGTTTCGTTAAAATCCGTTAAGTAGTTTTTGTTTCTATAACGGTTATACAGACAGACAGACAGACAGACAAAAATTTTACTGATTGCATTTTTGGTATCAGTATCGATCCCTAGTCAACCCCTGATAGTTATTTTGTAAATATATTTCATGTACAGAATTGACCTCTCTACAGATTTATTATAAGTATAGATTTCAATACATTGTTATCAGAGACCGAATTATTCAAATTAAGTAGAACAACGTGACGAATGATCGTGTTATTGGCAAATGACGTGGAAAGTTATTGACCCTCGTAGCGCTGTGACACGTTTGTTATGATTGGTATTCAAGAAATATATGAAACGGATTAATTTGGTATCAATTCTTTAAGTCACTTATTTTGTGCTGAAACTGTGCATAGAGACTCCATACCAGATGTTGTCTTCAGCCCTTTTGGATAGATATGGGGCTTCCATTTATTAGGTACACGTTTTATGTGAATATTATCTATTCAGTTATGTTCAATATTGTACAATTTGGTTTATATTAAGATTGTATATAATGTGTTTTTTTTTTCTCCCATATTCTAGGGTATGAATGGCAACATATCAAAGGGTATGAATGGCAACATATCAAAGAATCAATGTACCTATAAGTATTATTTTTAATTATCTTTTTTAAATATTTTTCGTACAAAATAATTCGAATAAGTCACGATTATTAATGTAAAACACCCTTACGTGAAATATGACAGCGTCGCATTTTCTTAACTTTATGAATAATCGTTTTGTATGAAAATGCATAATAACTTGTGTTTAGCAATGTAACTTAGATACTTACATAACAGTCCTACACGCATCGAGAGTCTACTGAGAGTGATTGATGATATCTTTTAAACTAGGTACGCATTTTTGGACCACATATTCAATAGCTGGTCAGCAGAATGCGGGAGAGTAACAACAGCATTCTGTCGACTGTGGCGAAGAGATTAAACTCTCCTTTCATGATTTAGATTATGGGAACGACGATCAACCGGGGCACGTTTCCCATAAATTGATCGTCCTTCTCATAACCTTCTCATAAAGCTATAACTTGTTATGAAAATTAGTATTCCCCATTAATGTTACCAGGAATGTAAGCTAGTTTATATTTTTATTTATTCAATGCAGTCAAGTTCAATGTTTAATTTCAATTTTCAATTAATTGCAATTTCAATTTTGCATCATGTAATTAATTTATTATTAATGTGATGTAATTATTTATTTATTACCTATCTAGTGGCACTCTTTATCATATTTTCCTTTGTCAATATGCGGATAATGTAGTAGGCTGCAATATTGTTCATGTTCATATCATGTAATCAATATCATGTATCAGGTGCAATTTTTATATTAAATATACTATAGAATGTCTTAATATACATCGTTGACAGCCTTTTTGTCATTCGACATCCATGTTCTCTTTAGTAATTACTCTTGAAAGTGCGACACATAATTTACCATGGGAAAAACATTCAACGCTCAAATCTAAGCAACATAGGCATGCGCGCCGTGCCCCCGCCGGCACGGCGCCGCAACCGCTATGTCCTTGGATTTTAAATCTGTAATATCTTCGAAACTATTTCTTTAAATTATATTCTGTAAAGGGCAATATTGATTTATATTAAATGCACAATGTATTTATGGTACTTAATTGGATAAGGATTAATGCTGTATTCCTTAAAATCGCTTCGTAAAATATGCTCATAATTCTCGTAAAAAGTAAAGGATAAGAAATGGTTGTTGTGGGTTATCTATAAGAGATAGACAGATGCAATTGAGGACATTTTTGTTGCCTTTTTTAAGGTGTACAATACTGTAGTACATTATTTTGATCTATCTCGTAGGGTTCAGCCAGCGTTTGCAAAGCAAGCGCAAAAAAATGTGTTTATTTGCGACATCACATTAGAAACCTCAAAAATGATCAGTGTTCCTCTACTATATTATGCATGTTATATACTTAAAAACCTTTCTATTGAATCACTCTTTCTATTGAAAGAAACTTCATCAAAATCCGTTGCGTATTTTTAAAGATTTAAGCATACATAGGTACAGACACAGGGAAGTGACTTCGCTTTATACTATGTTAAGATTATCTTTTCTCTGTTTTCACACATACTGTAGCTGTTTATTGTCCCTAAATAAATAAAATAAAATTATTTTCAACTATGGATTTTTATATTACCTGAAATAAAGAATTTGAATACTCCCGGCCTTTTTATTTTATTTTTACTAGTTATGGGATATAAAAATTACTACTTGTAAATCTGAGGACTTTTAATCGTATTGGAACGTGGGGACTGTATAAGTACTCTATTATTATTCTTCTGTGTATACTAGCTGTTAGTCCTCCATTCAAGTTAAATAAATCAATAAATAATATTTTTTTGAAGTGAAAACTTCTATAGCGGCTTTGTGCACTTTTTTGTAATGGGTAAAAAATGTTAAACTCGCGTCAGGACACGTGACCTGATCGAAAATTCGTAAAACGGATGGAGAGTAGACAGCCGGAGAGTAGACAGCCGGCGCGGTGTAGGTAGGTAGGAGGAAGTATCCCCCTCTCTTTCTACGGCGCGGCGCGGCGTAAATGTATGCCTGCGCCTGGGTGTTTAGTAGTTTTAGACATTGGCGATGATGGTTCTGGTAATAATGAAAAAGTTAAAAGAAAAGTTAAAAAAGCCGTTTGTCTTGTAGTCCGATGATGGAACGGGTTTGGTGGAATTAGATTATGCAAATCCATCGCACACTCCCCGAAATGTAACCGATAGTCATTTCTCATAGAGAACTCGATTCACTTACAATGAGCTTACTAATTATTAACTACTTATAGCTATTTTTTTACCTTTGTACGGATATCAAATATAAGATAACCAACCAAACTATAACCAATATTTAACATGAATTGTATGTAACGGCATCGTACGTCGCGCAGTATCGGGTATCTGCCCACTTAATCGCCGGAAAACAACAAACACCTTGCCGGCAAAATTCTTTCTTCATGAAGGTCAATAGATAGTCTGAGGATCATTCACAGAGACTTCAAAAAAGTGCGTCCGGGTTGAATTCGAGTACAAAATGGATACCTAGCAACTTGATATTTTTTCTGTAATAGGTTCGATCAAAATATCAGGCGGGGCTGCTCGGCTGATGTTATCTATACTTATAATAAATCTGTAGAGAGGTCAATTCTGTACATGAAATATATTTACAAAATAACTATCAGGGGGTGATTAGGGATCGATACTGATGCCAAAAATGCAATCAGTAAAATTTTTGTCTGTCTGTCTGTCTGTCTGTATAACCGTTATAGAAACATAAACTACTCGACGGATTTTAACGAAACTTGGTACAATTATTTTTCATACACCTGAGCTGGTTATAGTATACTTTTCATCACGCTACCATCAATAGGAGCGGAGCAGTGAAGGGAAATGTTGGGAAAACGGGAGAAGTTACTCCATTTTTTAAGCTTCCGTCGCGTGTACAACCTTAATGGTTAAAGCTACACAGAAATCATTTATGACGGAAATGTTCTCCTTAAAATTATATAATAAATATCCCACGACAGCATATATCTATCTTTTATGGTTGACTCACAATAACACGAGTAACTCCCGATAGCTTAGCAGTTCGAAGCTTTCTGATTATTATTCTGCTCCGAAATTTAAAACCACCACAACTTTGAATTGGAACTCGGCTAAAAGTAACCCAGTTGCAACAAAATATAATCGAGGCTCAAATTTTAACAGGTTGCGGTGCAGGAGAAACCGTCTTTATTCCCAGAATTCCCATAATACCAAATAATTTTCCATTCCAATTTAAAAGAATGCGATTCCCAGTATCGGTGTGTTATGCAATGACAATTAATAAGCCTCAAGGGCAGACTTTTCATGTTGCTGGAGTAGATCTCGGTGTCAGTTGTTTCTCGCGTGGTCAGTTGTACGTCGCTCTTTCCCGGGTTAGCAGTTCTAGAAATCTTTATGTTCACGTGCCTGATGGGTCAACTTTCAACATAGTTTACCCGGAAGCTTTGCGCTGAAGTATTGTCGTTCTATAGTTCTATATTAATTAAATAGTCAATTTATAGAGAAAGGCTATAGGCAATATATCATTACGCTAAGGCCAATAGGAGCGGAGCACCAATGAAGAATACTTCAAAATCGGGGTTAAATTTAACGTTAGCCCAAAGTAACTATTCCACGCGGACGAAGTCGCGGGCAAAAGTTAGTTTTTTTAATAAATTAAATACAAGTTAGTTAAAAAAAACCTAGAAAATATTGACCTCGGTGCCGCGTCCGGCCCCAGTTTGCGGCAGAAATTATTTTTTGTCCTGTTTTCTCCAATACATGACGCTATTTCGCATGTGTTCACAAAGAACTAGATAGTTATTAACTCAATCAATATTATTTGTACACCATAATAAGGATTAATACACAAGTTACAACTGGTTGTCTCCGCGTCCGACGTTTTGAGTTGATATCAGTGGCGTGCACCGATCCGTCTATAAATCCTATATTCTAGTGTCTTCGAGTATAGCTGTAAGTGTCGCGCTGCATCAGTGGTAAGGATACCGTCTCTGTGCGTCTCCATTCAAATCTTTTATTAAGGTAAGTAGTCGTTTTCGGTGGCTTGGTATACCCTTCAAATTGATTTCGGTGAATTAATTTTATCCAGTACTATTGGAATTTATATTTTTAAACTATAATAAAAGTATGTCTTATGTGTATTCGATTTCAATAAAAGAGATACATATTAATAATTCGGGTTACTTTTAAAAATATTTAGCATTTTGTTAATTATTTTGATTCCAGTGGTATTGATTTCGGTGTTTTCGGTGGAAAATAGGTGCACTGTGCAGTTATGTATTTACATTTAGTTTATTTAACTTACCAATCATCTCTCATGTTTTTCAGTATTGTGATTATGGCAGATTCAAAAGAAGATCAGTTGGCTATAAAAAGATTGTCTAAACGACGTCGGAAACACGTATTTACAGGGATTCAGAGCTTTACGCAGTGCAAACAACGAATTTCTACGTAGAGAACTCATTTTAGTCCTCTACGTAGCTCTTCCAACAAACACAATTAAGAAACGCAGACAGAAGGTACAGATATCTTGAAGAGTACGTATTTAATAATCGTATTAAAAGTAAATGTTGAAACTGTCGATTTTGTTGTGACTCCACAATCACAATCAAAACAATAAGGACCACTTCAAACTAAAACAAGTTTCTATTTTGTTTTGCTAACATCGAATTCATTGTTCATCATTCAAGATTACCGAGACTTGGCAGCACCATTGAGATAAAGTAAAAGCTTTCCCTAGGGAAACCATTTCTAAATTTGAAAAAATTGTAAATCCATTCATTAATTGCTGGAATTATGATCTGTATGATCTATCAGGCCGACCAGGTTCAAAAAAAAATAATTAAAAGCAATCTCACTGACGAAGAAAGCATAACTCACTGCGGCTTTACTGTTAAAGATATTATAACGAAAACTATTAACGATTCCGGTTTTTATGAAAAATAATTCTTCATTCATTCCGATCTTAAGAAATTTGCAGGGGCTATGAAAGTTCATCAAAGAGTATGGAATGCCAATGTGCTCAACAAACTAAATCAATGAGAAAAATGAGGTCCCTCGAAGGCGAGCGTAAAAATAATTCAATATCGTGTGAACATGGCTATCATCTAGGATTATACATCATAGGCGAGCATGCTGATAGACTACTGACTGATAGAACCAACGAGAATAAGACTGAGAAAATTGATCTGGTCAAAAAGTCAACTCAAGCCTAAAATGGGGGTATATTCGGTGCAGCCAAACCTCAAATTTTAACCAATATTGAAATTTAACTTAGCAGAAGCTATCCCGCTGATCTTGCTGATTACTTCTACGAAACCAAGCAGCGCCTGACCCATACCTTAACATCAGACATTAGATTGCATGAAATTGATAGCTTCTGGACGCGTGTGTTATCACATTTTGAAAATATTGCTTCGACAGTAATTGCCTTCTATACTTGTCAATGCTGTTGCAAGCGATTTTAAGCGATGTTTGTAATATTTTTTATTTATACTATTTTTAAGGTTACCCACTATTTTAATTACATTTAATGTAACGAGTTAGCGTTTCTTACGAAAGTTGATTTTTATATAAATGGGGTAAGTCTTGATAAAATTAAATAGTTTGTTGTAAAATCAACCTTCAATTTTTACAGGCATTATGGTCATAGTAGGACTAAGGCAGTTAACATATATATATATATATATAAATTATAGTCTTTGAAATAGAATTTATTTAATACTAGTACTCACACGGGGCTTCGCTCCCGTGGATTCTATCACGGTAATAACATAACTCTCCTTTTTTGCAGTCGCGTAAAAAGTCTATACCTAACCTTCCTCAAGCTTCAAGCTACTTCCATACCAAATTTCATCCAAATCCACCCAGTACTTTCTAACATTAGCGCGTTCAAGCAAACAAACAAACTTTTCCGCTTTATAATATTAGTATAGATATTTTATTTCGGTGATAAGAATATTGATTTCGGTGGACACCATTTTTTAAATTTGAATACCTTCATATCTATTCGGTCTATATGGTTCCCTCGACTATTAATATGTTTCAAATTAGCTCTAGTTTTGATATTTCATGTTAGTAATACCTGAATTAACAATAAAATATGGCCACCGAAGTCAACCAAATAACGAGTCTCTTGATAATGAATGACCCAGGAATGCTCACCACATTTTTGTATTATTGAAAATAGGTTCGCGTTTGACCACTATCTCACCTGATGGTAAGTGATGATGTGATTCGAAGATGGAGCACGGTTACCTAAAGGTAACCTATTCACTCTTGACTTAAATACTCCTAGGTTGTAGCTGTCGGGAAACACAGACTCCGGCAGGCATCAGGCTTATCGTAAGCTTAGCCTTACTACAGACTAACCCTACTAACTTTGTTGGGATCGGCTTTCAGTCTTACGAGATGTAGCTAAGTATTCATGTTTTAAATGGAACAACTGCCTATCTGACCTCCAAAACCCAGTAACTGGGTAACACGATACCCTATAGCCAGACCAATGCAAGATTTTATTCCTTTTTAATCGACTTCAAAAAAAGGAGGAGGTTCTCCGTTCGTTGGAATCTTTTTTATTATTATATATATCGGCGCAAATACAATAATTTGTCTATTAAAATAATTGAAATGATTAAAGTTTAATAATTTGATTGTTTGACAAACTATTAATTGATTTTTAAGATGTAAAATTAACGTTTAACATGTTTCAACTAAAGCATTGTAATTTAAGTAGTTTAATATTTAACTAGAAAATGTGGGTACATGTGTGACAATCCCTCTATATAAGGCCGCACTGTGAGCGCTAGAGGCATTCAGATTCATTCTTGTTCGAGCCGCTGGACAGTGCGGACCTATCTGTGAAGTCGTTACGCTGTCAGTTGAATAAACGAGTCTCCGGTAACATTAACAAGTGCTTTTATTTGAAAAACAAACATGAGTGATCATCAAGACAACATTCGTGACGTCAGCTGAGCTGACGTCACACTTTTTAAAAAACACATACGACGCTGTCTCTCCGTCATCAGAAGTGGGATTCACTCGCTCGAATTGAAGTAAAACAGAACGTGACGTCCTGGATAGAAGCCGTACGGGTCAAGTGGCCGTCAACGCTGAAATATTGAGCTGATGAACCCTGGTGAGGCGTATTCATTTTATTTTGATATTTTGATTCAGGGGTCGAATACTCCCTGAAATATTATTTTGCGTCAAAGTTTACGCGCAAGCGTGTACATAAAATTGTAATTTTCTGATTACTTTAAATTGATTTGAAGTGTGTAAACCAAAGTAACCTGCAAATTTCATTTGAGGTTATAATTAACCCACTTGTTACTAGCGTCTTTTTAAAAGGTCCGCTCATAAACAAAAATCGTGTGATTTATGTGGTTAGTATAAACAATTTTTGTTGATGACATTTCAAAGCTAAGATGTGTGGCAGTATAATACAACTATTTTAAGAGAAATATCATTTTATTATAAAAAAGTTTATTAGCATTTATTTTACGTAAAAATTATCATGAGTAACATGAGGTGAATTACTTTATTATTATTAATTTAATAAAAATAATTAAAAACTTTATTATATATGAAAAAGGAGGAGGTTCTCAATTCGGATGTTTATTTTTTTTTTTTTTATGTTTGTTCGGGCATAGCTCCGTCGCTCGCCAAATTCTTTTTTTGTTGGAAAGGGTATACTTCCCAAATGGTCCCATGAAAATTTTATCGACATCGAACAAGCCGTTTCTGAAAAATCAACAAAAGTCTAAAAAAAATATTTACATTGATGACCTTTTCGGTTACTCTATATTGTGTTTTTTGTTCGCGCGACTACTAAATTAACTAGATTAATTACAAATTGACCCACTAAAAAGCGCGAAAATAAAAACTTTTTTGCAAAAAAATAAAACCGACTTCCATATCAAAACACTACAAAGCCAAAAATAATTTTAATTTCGGAAGGCGGTGTGAAAAAAAAGAAAATACAAAACCAATAACACCGACTACCGAAATTAAAATTATTTTTGGCTTTGTAGTGTTTTGATATGGAAGTCGGTTTTATTTTTTTGCAAAAAAGTTTTTTAAACTATTTGACAGTGCATAATCAAAGTTCAAACCATTTTTTAAGTGATAACAAAAACAAAATTTACTATTTTATAATGTTTCTTACTTTATTTTGCGATTTTATTTGGTGTCCTTTATAAAATCCCAGTAGTAATATCGACTGCTACTCCTTATAAATTTAATCTTTTTTTATTAGTAAAATATTTGGTAAATGATGGAAATCTAAACTCCATGAAATCATCGAAGAGTTGGAACTTGATGATGAACAACATTCACAGCAACAAAAAAAGTATGAACAAAGTTCTAAGGCGACCAACTAGCCATCATAAAAAGTTTAATCAAAATATATAAAATATGAAGACATGTCAGATCGAAATATTGGTCTCTATCGCACATCGATAAGGGTGAATATTTGTATTTCCCATTGATTTGTCACTGTTTGGATATGTCAGTCCAAAATGCTTGGCTACTAATTCAAAGCGATGAAGGAGAAATTGATCATATAAAATTATTGAAAGAATCCGGAAGATTACTGCAACTCCACTTCTTGAAACGTATCGAAATAAAAGAAAACCGGAAACCCGGACGCACTTCACAAAGTTTTACGCGTTATAATGATAACAGACATTTAATAAAATACCAAAATAAACAGCAGAGGTATGTTATTTTCCATAAAAAAAAAACGAATTTGTTCCTTGCATCCAAACATTGGTTTTGAATTATACCACACTAAATAACCTTTTTAGTATGGTTTTTTTTTACTTTATTTTATGCAAAAATAAACGCCAATAGAGGTACTTCGTTATTTTTTTATGTACACTACATTAGTAGCATATATTACTAGCGTCCTTTTAAAAGAACACCATTTTCCTGATTTTCCAATAGCAGAATATTTATTTTTGTATTTTTCTTTAATTTCTTATCATGTAATTATAAACATATCTGAATTTCATTACAATCTGACACAAGAAGTGTATTCAGTAACAAGTGGGTTAATAATCTGTTATCATAGATCTTGTCTAATTCCCGTAAAATTTTCGAATATTGCATAATATTCTGTTTCTTGAAATTCAATGCCAACAGTAGTAGTGCAAGTATTAGTTTTGTATAGCCTTGTTTAGTGCGCCGAAACACATAAGTGTATCGTGCGCCGAAATACATAACGTAGCCTACTCAATGTAGTTGTTTCGCGAGCTAAGGTTTTCTCGTTTTCCACCTAAAAAACTGGAGACCGGATAACCGTATCGGCGGTGTGATCTATTCCACGAGCCAGTATGGCCGAACAACAAAAGTAAGGTCGCGGGTTCGAACCCCACCCATTATACTTGCCGTGAAGTCTGTAACGTTACAGTTTCCCTGGGTAGAGGGAAATTGTAAGGTTGCAATATCTAAGTAAGAGGAAAATGACCAGGAAAAGAAATCAAAGTGAGGAAATGTCACGTTATTTATATAATTTATACAATGTGAATCCAAAGGTACAAGAGATGACGGGAGGGTCTATGAATGGAGCGGATGATAAGTGTGGAACGAAGAGGTGGTTGCAGGACGAGTGGTCTTCGACGAATGGTCTCAGTAGCAGAACGAAGAGGGCAGCACGAAGCGGTGTCTGCGGGCGGCTGGCCTTCAGTCGGTAGGCCTCAGCAGCAGAATGAAGAGGGCAGCACGAAGAGGTGACTGCGGACGGCGGGCCTTCAGTCGGTAGGCCTCAGCAGCAGAACAAAGAGGGCAGCACGAAGAGGTGGCTGCAGACGGCTGGCCTTCAGTCGGTAGGCCTCAGCAGCAGAATGAAGAGAGCGTCTGGAGGTCCGGACCATGGCTTGTGTATTAGGAGGCGAACAAGCCGTTTTACTTGCAGACTTCTTCACTGTTTGGGCTCCAGGCGTAGACTGACTCGCTCCCCGTCATTCTCTCATTACATTAACTTTCTAGCGTTTGAATTAGGTTCTAGAATGAAAAGAAAAATAAAAGTAATTTATCACGAGGTACAATATCATTTACATATACGACCTAACCTAACTCCAGCAATGAATTAAGAAGAAAACTAGTCCTGTCACTAATGACTTTACAGAAACGTAAACAAACAAAGTATTGTATAATATATAACTTAATATCAGAATATTAGGAAATTCTAAACCATGAATGATGTTATAACGTAAGTGGAAACATTACAACTCACTCTAAGTTAACGGGAAAGCTAGTAGTGTGGATTCTATTTACATTGCATTGCTAGTTCTCTTTATAAAAAGAAAAAGATAGAGAAAAAGAAAAAGTAACAAAAAAAAAACTTCGAGAACCTCCGAGAAATCTATGAGAACCCCCGAGATATCTACGAGAACCCCCGAGATATCTACGAGAACCCCCGAGATATCTACGAGAACCCCCGAGATATCTACGAGAACCCCCGAGACATCTACGAGAACCTTTTTCTTTCTTATTTTTTCCTAAAAAAAAAAAAAACAAAATATTGGCAATGTGGGTGGAATTCGCATTGCTGGCAATCTTGTTAACCTCTCTAAGCTAAATATGCTTGTGTCTGAGAATATCACAAAAGGATGATATCCTCAAAATTTAATAACATTGATATTTCCAAACATACAAAGATATTTGAGAGTTTGTGTAACAGTTAACATAAACCAACACAAGTACCTTACAAATATTTAACCGAAAAAAAAATAGTTTAATCTTTTTCTACATGTAAAACCTCCGTACATTAGGAGAACCTCCAGAATGAGAATATTATAAAGGAATGATATTCTCAAATTTTAATAAATGAGTCTGTATAATTACATAAAACATCACAAGTTCCTTACAGATAGTCTACTCAAAAGAAGTCTAATCTTTTGTTACAGGTAAAACCTCTGAAAACTCTACGAGATACTCCGAGAACTCTACGAGATACTCCGAGAACTCTACGAGAACCTCCGAGAAATCTACGAGAACCTCCGAGAAATCTACGAGAACCTCCGAGAACTCGTTATGATATTCCTAAAACATTATTTCACAACATAGAAAGACATTTGTGTTTGTATAACAGCTGATGATGACAGATTATCTGTTTTGTTTAAATTTTGTATCACAATTCTTTAGTTTGTATCCTTCATTAGTGAAATCTAATGTTGTCGTTTGTCAAGTCAATTTCAATATTTTGTAAAGTTTTTCTTACATTGTGTAAATGAATGATGTTTTGAAAAGAGTAACTGTGGAGTTTCTTGCCGGTTCTTCTCCACAGAAAACAACCACTTGTGAACCGTGCGTAGCTTCTCATTTTTTTATTGTTATCCGAGACTCTTTAGTTAGTCAACGAAGAGCTTTACATAATATTAACTTTTAACAAGTGCCTTTGTGAAATAGAATATTTTGAGGCTGGTGCAGAGCGCGCACCGTCTGTCAGTATGGCCGTATCGGCGCAAATACAATAATTTGTCTATTAAAATAATTGAAATGATTAAATTTTAACCCTAGAAACCTAACGTTCACCTGCCCCCTTCAAAGCCTAACCATTCGTCGATTCGACGAGTATTTTTTTGGAGTGCTTTAATTCCAAATATTAGGATTTTTTTTTTGTTATATTTTTGCACATATATCGGGTCTGACTATTCTTCTACAAAATGAAACAGTAAATTTATATATTTTAACTAATTATATTTATTTTATTACACATTTAGGAAAACACTAGTTGCATCGAGATCACAGGAGACACGATATTAAAAAAATATAGAGATGAAAAAAATAGCAATATGTAGCCTCTATTTCTTTGGCTAATTTAAATATCAAGTTTCTAAACTATATATAAAAATAAAATAATACAACATTTTAGAAGTGCATTTGGTACAATAATCAACTTTATGTTCACCACAAATTGCAGTGGTACATTTAGTGCATAACGACTTAGTCATGCGTCTTTTAGTGCATGGACAGAGACCATAGATTTTTCTTTCTCTATTTTTGGTGGCTCTATTTGCTGAAGTTTACTGTTGGTTGATTGGCTGGCTCTGTTTATGACTTCCTCCAAGCCTTACACCCAATACAGCTGAGCACTTGGCTTTGCTTTGAGTTGGCATGGTGCGAATCTCCAGTCGGATATTGAGCGATGGTTCTTCAAGTTGCGAATGCAACATCTTCATAAAGTCACGATGGTTTTATAGTTTTTGACCTTGTATTTACTGAGGCATTATGGCAGTTAATTTTGTAACGGTTGATACATGCTATACTCATGATTCCATAGAATATACACATTGGCCATCGATTGGTTTTTCTGCTGTTGAATGACGTAACTAAGCACATTTGATCGAAGGCCTGAGCTCACTTCTGGTTGTAGTTCCAGCAAATCATCCATCAAAACCGGAAAAACTCGTTCTTGAATATATTCTACGCCGGAAGATTCTTCTATCTGATGATCACTTTCAACAGCATCAACCACCAGAAAATCTCCCGTTTCACTATGCAGTATGTCCTCCGAAGCCCTGATACCTTCTTGACCCAGTAACAAACGAATAATAGCTTCATTAGCCAGTAATTGTTTCCAAGACATGTTAAAAACTGCAAAAATACAAAACAACATGAGTTCCAAATTTATACTCAAACCCTAACCATTCGTCGAAACGACGAACAATATCGTAATATCTCGAAAACTATTGTACTTACCTGTCGGAGCCGTGCACGTCGCGAAAGACCTAGGAGAACACTGAGTTGACAAGCAACGCGGTTGTGATTGCCTTATGTGCAAATAAATGACAGAAAATTTTCTGTCGCATGCTCGTCGAATCGACGAACGTTAGGTGTCTAGGGTTAATAATTTGATTGTTTGACAAACTATTAATTGATTTTTAAGGTGTAAAATTAACGTTTACCATGTTTCAACTTAAAGCATTGTAATTTAAGTAGTTTAATATTTAACTAGAAAATGTGGGTACATGTGTGACAATCCCTCTATATAAGGCCGCACTGTGAGCGCTAGAGGCATTCAGATTCATTCTTGTTCGAGCAGCTGGACAGTGCGGACCTATCTGTGAAGTCGTTACGCTGTCAGTTGAATAAACGAGTCTCCGGTAACATTAACAAGTGCTTTTATTTGAAAAACAAACATGAGTGATCATCAAGACAACATTCGTGACGTCAGCTGAGCTGACGTCACACTTTTTAAAAAACACATACGACGCTGTCTCTCCGTCATATATTTTGCAGTATTTTTTTACAATAGTTGTTTTTATATTTTGTTTTTTTTTTTTTTATCACCTTACTTTACTTTTCTGGCTTCTGAGATTGTTTTATAGAAAAACCCAATTTTGATGTTTTGCCCGATCTAGGGAGCAGATCCAATACCTCATGTTCAACCAATTGACCAGCATGGCTATATTCGGCTGAAATGATGATAATGACAACGTTTCTTATTATTTGCATTGTCTGTCCCGCTCCTGGGCAATTGCCTCCCTCCTCTCCTTCCACTTCTCGTGAGCCGACGTGTCCTCCCTCTAATTCCGACGGAACCTATCTAGTTTATTCCGCCATCTCCTTCGTGGTCTTCCGCCAACCCGCCTCCCTGTCTCAGGGCTCCAGTTTTCTGTTATATTTTCCCACATTTGGCTGCAGACTTGTCCTGCCCAGTCCCACTTGAGTTGGGCAGCTTTTTGAGTTACATCTGCAATTTATTTATTTATAATGTTATACATGGCCCTAGCCGACTCAGTTATTAACTACGGACTAAGTAGCTATGGAAAAACTTACCATACATACTTAGCGGAAATTTACAGGTTACAGTTGAGAATGCTAAAAATTATAACGCCTAAACATGTTAAAAAGAAATGTCAAAATAATGAACACGATCTCTTTAAATACTGTGGTGTGATGAGTGTGTACAACAAG
Source organism: Tholera decimalis (assembly GCA_943138885.2). Lineage (NCBI taxonomy): Eukaryota > Metazoa > Arthropoda > Insecta > Lepidoptera > Noctuidae > Tholera > Tholera decimalis. Next base: position 23,373,767 of record OW964578.2, on the reverse strand, counting down.
GTCCAATTTTCCATCCTCACTGAAGATAATAGGCCCGAGTTGCTAACGGAAAAAACAAGACCGAATTTCCTAAGAAACATACTGATTAACAATAAATATATCGTACCAAAACACAAAAATGTTTATGGGACTAGGGTTTCGGAGTATGTAGTACCGTACTATATTAACAAACTCCCAGAAGAATTGCAAACGCTATACCTATCAAATACGAAAAGTTGTAAGTACAGATACAAACGTTTTTACATAGAAAATAGTTAATTGTATTTAGTACTCCTAATTTTCCTTTTCACTGTATAGTAAATTAAGTAACTAATTACGACGCGCCAGCACACAGATAAGCCCTAAGAGGCTTTCGTGTATGGCAAAATATTTTTTATTGTTTAATGTGTATTGGATAAAATGAATAAATAAATAATAAATAATAGTTTTTTTTCACGCTGTTTAGTCTTAATTATTATATCCTTTATTACATTTTATGTACATATTGTTTATATTTTTAAATATTTCTATAAAAAAAACAAAAAAAACATTTAAAAATATAAAAAACAGTAGCCCACCGGTATCGGGAACAGGGTCCAAGCTACCGGTGGTCAGGGCTCTTGAGAGAGAAACCTCCTAACAATTCGCGCCGTGTCCAGAAGTACTGCTTTCTGGACCAAGCCCTTGATCCAGCTGCCCAACGAGAGCCTCCTAAGATGTTTGTCGAGGCTCTTGGCTATTATGCCATTGGCTGAGACGACTATCGGCACAATGATTGCTGTATCCACATCCCACATGTCAACAACCTCGTGAGCCAAGTCAAGATACTTAATTTGCTTATCTTTCTCGGCTTTCACGAGGTTCTCGTCATGAGGGACCGCTATATCAACAATCACTGTGCGACGCTCTAATCGGTCTATTACCACTATATCAGGCTTATTGGCAACAATAGTCCTGTCAGTGATGATAGACCGATCCCAGTACAGTGTAATATTGCCATTTTCGAGAACTGGGTCGGGCACATACCTATAGTACGGTACTTCTGATTCCACGAGATTGTATTTAAGAGCAAGTTGCTGGTGAACAATCCTAGCTACAAGGTTGTGTCTATGCAAATAGTCTCCGTTAGCCAGACGAGAACAACCGGAGATAATGTGACGAATGGATTCTCCCGGTTTGTGACATGCCCGACATATGTCTACCGTACCATCCTTCACAATATATTTCCGATAGTTATTCGTCATCATAACTTCATCCATAATTGCACAGACAAAACCTTCGGTTTCCCCGAAGAGGTCACCAAAACGTAGCCAGGCTACGGACGCTAACGTATCTACGTCAGACCCATGAAGGGCCCGGTAATAGCGTCCGTGAAGCTCCTTGCTCTGCCATACTTCTCTGCGGTCATTAGTATCTAATACTACAGGTTTGCGCCAATTCTCGGTACCTAAGGAGAGCGGAGTGAGGCCTTTGTCCACCGCTACCACATCTCGATGCATACCCACGTCGGCTTCTAGGAAATATTCCCTAAGGCTGCATACCTCGCGGTTGTGCAGGGTCTTTGCATTTAAAAAGCCACGACCCCCGCACTTCCGCGGGATATACAGCCTCATCACCGATGAACGTGGGTGATGCATTCGATTTGCAGTCAGCGTTGTGCGGACCCGCCTGTCCAAGGCGTCAAGTTCAGTCTGAGTCCATTTGAGTATGCCAAAAGAGTACATCAATACTGGCATGACCCAACCATTGAAGGCACGCACCTTGTTTCCGCCTGATAGAAGACTATTCAGTACTTTATTCAGGCGGCCAAAGAAGCGTTCCTTCAATGACTGTTTAACATAAGCAACATTGATGCCTAGTGCCTCTGACATACCCAAATACTTGTAGGTTTCAGTTGAGCCGAGGGATCTTAGGTGTATGGAATCCGAGAGCTGAGTTCCCACGGATTCCATAATCACTCCTCGCTTTACATGCATGACCGCACATTTGTCCACCCCAAATTCCATCCTGATGGCGCTACTGAAGGTTTCCGTTACCTTCAGTAGCTCCATGAGTTGCAAGTTGTTGGGGGCAAAAAGTTTCAAATCATCCATGAAAAGCAGCTGGTTCAAGTACCTGAAACAGAGAGAGCATCCGACCACGGTACGCAGTCAGGTTAGTTCCCCCCTCTGTAGCCCCAAAGTATGAGCGCATGACATTTTCATTGATGGAATGTGTCCATCGCATGCGCTGCACACTTCCACCGGCAGCGGGGACCCCATCGGAGGCCGGTGGGCCTCGAAGTCCTAAGCCGGCCGGAGGGCGGCCTCTTCCTCGCCGACGCGCAGGTGGTGGTGTCGTCGGCGGCGAGAAGTATTCGTCGCTCGAGCTCGACGCAGCTGCAGCGGCCGGAGTCTCTTCACTCACGGCTGGAGCAGGTCCCGGCGGCTGCGAGGCGGAGCTGAGCGACGATTCCGCAGGTGTTGGGCGTGTGGGTTGTTGTAATTGTGCCCGGCGTCTTGTCAACATTATATCATCGTCTGTATTCTATTCGATCTTCGTTCGTATTGCTTCATATGGGGTTTTTACCAAACTGGTATGTTATGCATTTCTGTTAGTTTTTTTTTTTAACTGATTTGGTTTTGTTGAACATGGTGCATTGTAATTTAATAAATATTTATTCAAAAAGAATCGCGAAGAAAATTTTTTGACAAGCCTGTTGACAGCCGGGCCACAGATTATAATTATTATTATTATTCCATTTATTAAATCTATGTACATATAAATTACATTTTTAAATATTAATATAAAAAATAAAAACATTTAAAAATATAAAAAATAGTAGCCCACCGGTATCGGGAACAGGGTCCAAGCTACCGGCGGTCAGGGCTCCATAGAGAGGAACCTCCTCACAATACGCGCCGTTTCCAGGAGTACTGCTTTCTGTATCAAGCCCTTGATCCAGCTGCCCAACGAGAGCCTCCTTAGATGTTGGTCGAGGCTCTTGGCTATTATGCCATTGGCTGAGACGACTATCGGCACAATGATTGCTGTCTCCACATCCCACATGTCGACAACCTCGCGCGCCACGAGGTTCTCGTCATGGGGGACTGCTATATCAACAATCATTGTGCGACGCTCTAATCGGTCTATCACCACTATGTCAGGCTTATTGGCAACAATAGTCCTGTCAGTGATGATAGACCGATCCCAGTACAGTGTAATATTGCCATTTTCGAGAACTGGGTCGGGCACATACCTATAGTATGGTACTTCTGATTCCACAAGATTGTATTTAAGAGCAAGTTGCTGGTGAATAATCCTGGCTACGAGATTGTGTCTATGCAAATATTCTCCGTTAGCCAGACGAGAACAACCGGAGATAATGTGACGAATGGATTCTCCCGGTTTGTGACATGCCCGACATGTGTCTACCGTACCATCCTTCACAATATATTTCCGATAGTTATTCGTCATCATAACTTCGTCCATAATCGCACAGACAAAACCTTCGGTTTCCCCGAAGAGGTCACCAAAACGTAGCCAGGCTACGGACGCTAATAAATCTACTTCAGATCCATGAAGGGCTCGGTAATAGCGTCCGTGAAGCTCCTTGCTCTTCCATACTTCTCTGCGGTCATTAGTATCTAATACTACAGGTTTGCGCCAATTCTCGTTACCCAAGGAGAGCGGCGTGAGGCCTTTATCCACCGCTACCACATCCCGATGCATACCCACGTCGGTTTCTAGGAAATATTCCCTAAGGCTGCATACCTCACGGTTGTGCAGGGTCTTTGCATTTAAAAAGCCACGACCCCCGCACTTCCGCGGGATATACAGCCTCATCACCGATGAACGTGGGTGATGCATCCGATTTGCAGTCAGCGTTGTGCGGACCCGCCTGTCCAAGGCGTCAAGTTCAGTCTGAGTCCATTTGAGTATGCCAAAAGAATACATCAATACTGGCATAACCCAACCATTGAAGGCACGTACCTTGTTTCCGCCTGATAGAAGACTATTCAGTACTTTATTCAGGCGGCCAAAGAAGCGTTCCTTCAATGACTGTTTAATATAAGCAGCATTGATGCCTAGTGCTTCTGACATACCCAAATACTTGTAAGTTTCAGTTGATCCGAGGGATCTTAGGTGTATGGAATCCGAGAGTTGAGTTCCCACGGATTCCATAATCTCCCCTCGCTTTACATGCATAACTGCACACTTTTCCACCCCAAATTCCATCCCGATGGCGCTACTGAAAGTTTCTGTTACCTTCAGTAGCTCCATCAGTTGCAGTTTGCTGGTGGCAAAGATTTTCAAATCGTCCATGTAAAGCAAGTGTGATATGACCTGACCACCTCTTCTCAACTGGTAGCCTAGCCCCGAACCCTCCAGCAATGTACTGAGAGGGTTGAGAGCCAGACAAAACCACAGTGGGCTCAGACTGTCGCCTTGAAATATGCCACGCTCAATCCTAATCGGTTCGCTGTTTTCCTGGATCTGTCGACATCCTGGATAGCAAAGGACCGTCTTCCATTGCCCCATACATGACTCAAGAAAATTACGTAGTATTGGGTCTACTTTATACAACTCCAACACCTTCTTGAGCCATGTATGTGGAACAGAATCATAGGCCTTCTTATAATCTATCCAACATGTCGACAGATTCTTTCGGAAACGACGAACCTGTTGGTTAATGACAATATCCATGAGGAGAAGCTCCTTAGTACCGCGGGACCCGTTCTTACATCCATTCTGAGAAGCAGACATGATTGAATTTGTATCAATATGATTATTAATTTTGGCTCTCAAAATGGAAGTAAGAACTTTATAGACCGTCGGTAAGCACGTGATCGGTCTATAATTTTTAGGTTCCGCTGTACTACCTGATTTATGGAGCAGGTGGGTTATTCCTGTAGTCAGGAATTGAGGTAGCGATCCTGACTCTAAGGCAGACTGGAACTGAGATGCCAAGCGGGCGTGCGATCTTTGAAACCATTTTATCCAAAAATTGTGCAGTCCGTCTGGTCCTGGAGATTTCCAGTTGGATAACGGACGGACTGCACGGGTTACATCTTGGGGGCTGATCGTAATTGCCCCCATTTCTGGTATAAGATCGCACGTGCGCTTTATCTCACTCATCCAGTCACCCTCGGTGTGACTGACAGGAGCCGACCAGATGCTGCGCCAGAACGAACACATGGCGTCATCATCCGGTAAGCATGTATCAGTCACACCTTGGTCAGGTCGCTCCCAGGCCCTATAAACCCACCTTTCATTGATTTGGAATGTGCGATTCTGAGTGTATCGCTCCACCCGCCGCTTATATCTACGAATTCTATTTGCCCACGCATAGACTTTCTGCTTCAGGAAGTCGATGCGCTCTGTGACGCAGGTCAGATAATCCCGAGGACTAATATCAGTCCCCGCGAACGCCCGCCTCACAAAGCGCATCACTCTAGGGCGAGTGTTGCCCTGTCTGAAGCAGATAAGTTTGCCAATGAGTGCTCTAGCCCCAGCGATACGACGTTCGATCCTGCACTGCCAAACTGGTACAGCTGGTCGAATAGCTCTGTCAGTCTTTGGAAACTTGACATGAGCTACCCGACACGCTGCAACAGCGGCACAGTACAGGATCGAATGGGTATCGGTGAGGTCTTCGCTATTGTCAAAATAATTTGACAGCAGTGAATCCAGAGCACACACTAGCGCCCTATTTTTCTTATGCATGGGCAAACGAGGCAGACGAGGTCTCAGCTCAGGTGGTGTGGAGCGATACTCCCGTAATGCACACTCCAAAGCACTCCTCAATTGTTCACTGCACTGGGTACTCACGGATGTAGCCCGGTCCTCATCATCTTCACCGACGTGGTCGGGTCGCGGTGAGATACTAGGTTGTAGTTGCACCGCAGCCTGTGGTGAAGCAGATGAGACACGACTGCACCGTGATTCGAGGCGTAGTCTATCAAGTACGGCGTCATCCAACATACGGTTACGCTGGATGACCCGCACCTGATCCGACAGTCGTTGGGCCGAAACGTTGACAGCTGGTTCAAGTACCTGAAACAGAGAGAGCATCCGACCACGGTACGCAGTCAGGTTAGTTCCCCCCTCTGTAGCCCCAAAGTATGAGCGCATGACATTTTCATTGATGGAATTTGTCCACCGCATGCGCTGCACACTTCCACCGGCAGCGGGAACCCTATCAGAGGCCGGCGGGCCTCGAAGTCCTAAGCTGGCCGGAGGGCGGCCTCTTCCTCGCCGACGCGCAGGTGGTGGTGTCGTCGGCGGCGAGAAGTATTCGTCGCTCGAGCTCGACGCAACTGCAGCGGCCGGAGTCTCTTCACTCACGGCTAGAGCTGGTCCCGGCGGCTGCGAGGTGGAGCTGAGCGACGATTCCGCAGGTCTTGGTCGTGTGTTCTGAATCAGTCGTGCCCGGTTTCTTGTCAACATTTTGGTTTTTCCATTTATTGTTTGCTCTATTTATTCTTCTATTTAATCATGCATAGATTTTTTTTTCACTATTTTGGTTTTGTTGAACATGATTATGTTGTTTATATGGCTATTTAATTTGTAAATTATTCTGAAAAATTCGGAGGAAAAAATTTTCTGACATGTACTTTGACAACCGGGCCACAGACTTTATTATTATTATTATTAAGATGTTTATTTCAGACTTTGCATCCATATAGTATTAGTAACAATAACTTACAATTTAGTGTTAGTACTTATCAGTCTATTAATAAAATGGCTCAGAATTGGCAAGGTAAAGCTTCCCGCCACCGTTTGCAGCATACTGTTGGGACTCTCTCTCACCCGCCTTAGCAAAGATGCTGTCTTTTTGCGCAGAATCGCATGGAAGCCATCGGTGCGGGCTTGCGCGAACATCTCTGATGCGCTGCAATAGTGAGGTAGTATCAACAACATCCTGAAACAATTATTATATTGTACACGCAGGGCATCTAGCGATCCTTTGGAGTACTTGGTCGATAGATTACTCGTGCACATACTCTGACAGTACGGCTTGTAATTTATCTAATTGCAAAAGCCAAAATGTTAACTACTTATCACCTTTTACAAAATATTGCTTTTCCCGATGCAGAGCCGTTAATTTTTGAGGATTTCTTCTGGTACTTCACCATCAGCTCTACATCACCATATAACGAGCGTAAAGTGCTTAACATCCATATTCCAGTAATCGAATCGCAATCCACGAAGTACTTATTATTGAGTAGTTTCGGTGGTCATCTGTGGTCTTCACCATCAGTTCCTCTTCCCCAAATGGTGTTTTTCGAGAGCAACTGCACAAGGTACTATAAATAAATACCCAAAACGCTATAGGTGTGCCTATAATATTTGAAGAGTTCCGTCGATTACTCCAAGATCCTATCATCAAACCCTGATTTCATAACAATGGGACTAATTAGAAAATATAACCTTTCAAACCAAAAAAAGTATTTTCGAAATCGGTCCAGCCGTCTTCGAGATATGAGGAAACATACATAAAAAAAAATTCAGGACGAACTTAGAAACCTCCTCCTTTTTTTTGAAGTCGGTTAAGAATATAAAATAATTACTTAAAAGTTACATCAATAATTATGAAGTATACAGATTACAATTAAATAAAGAGTGATCGTATGTAGAATAAATGAATAAAATAAAAATAAGTTATTTATTTAGTACACAAAAGAAACAAAAGTACAAGGTATGGTCTTAACAATTAATTGTACAACAATGTCGTAGTTATAGGCGAAAAATCTGGCTCCTCGTTTAGGCAAGACACCTGTATCTTAGAAGCCGAAGTTCCCCTAAGGATTCAAAAACAGAAAATTTAAACTATAATAGTCGTAGAAGTACTTCTTAAGTGCAAATAAAAAACAAAAAATGATATACATAAGTAGAGTATTTTTAAACATTTAAGGAGTTCTTTCAGTTTCATCATAATGATAACCATCGCAACCACTTGGAAAGTATAATACTACAGATATAATACTTTATTATTATCAGGTAATACTTTATTTATTTTATTATAAAGGCGTATGGTATATTTGTCTTGAAACGCAGTAAATTATTGTGTTTTGAACACGAGCCGTTAATTTAACACTTAAAATACTGCGTTCCATTGCTCGTTGGCAAACCTTGAGTTTGGGCTTGGTTTATTAGTCAAAGACCAAGTTTGTGCACCATAATGACAAATCTTAACTATGACAACACATCTATTTTAAATTATTCCATGATCAAATAACCATTAATTTCCGCACAGTAAAGGTTGCAATCTTATGATACTCATCAATGATTTTAATCAACATTTCACGTGAACAACACATCGGTGTAAAAGTAAACTTGCCAATCTACAAATTTTAAACTTTTCAGTATAGCGAAATGTTTTATCTTAGGTATCTTTTCAAATTTCTATATATTTTGGTCAGTTTTCTATCGGTTACATTTCGGGGAGTTTGCAATGGAATTACACAATATAATTCCACCGAGCCCGGTCCATCAGTGGACTACAAAACAAACGGCGATGCGCCATCATTACATGTTGGACATCCCACCCATACTTACAAAACCTTTTAGGAATAGTTTCATTGTGCGTACAGCTAAGGAGTGGAATTATCTGCCGGTGTCTGCGTTTCCTGATAGCTATAACCTGGAAGACTTTAAGTCAAGATTGAATAGGGTACTTCTAGGCAAACGTGCTTCATCTTCGACCACATCATCACTTAACATCAGTGAGATTATGGTCAAACGTAAGCCTAAAAATAAAAAAATCACTACTAGATTTACTTCCTTCATTGGTCCCTACATTTACAACAAGATAAATAAAACTTTAAATATATATCCATCCATTGACCACTAAGTCCTGTAAAACTATATCAATCAATCAATCATTTATTTTGTAAAACATAGGTAGGGTTACAGATAGTCAGTCTTGAAAATATGCGCACTATGTTTTGCCAATATATATGGCGTACAAAATCAAGTCATACAATAAAAATAATAGATACAATACAATTTAGGAACTTTGTCAAAATTATTAAATTTAATTTAATATATGTCAATAATCAATAATATGTAAATAAAGTAATAATTATATAATATGTCATTAGATGGATAGATCAGTAAATGGGGTTCGATGACATACCGCAGGGTTTTAGAGACGTAAATTAACTTCCTGATCCTTCAACAAAGGGTCTTTACATGGTCTTTAAAGTTTAAATGGATGCCTACGGTGACGCCAAGGTATTTTATAGTTTTGACCAGTTCTAGCTTTGAACAAGAGCAATTTTCTCTAGACAAACATTCGTGCGGTATGATACTATGAACATCTAAGTTAAGTTTTGTGCTAGATCGGACACTGAAGCAAACGTAGTTTTGTCCACATTTAATGTCAAGCCATTATCCTCAAGCCATTCCATTCCCTCACGGCATCAAAACCAGATTGAGCTGCATCGAAGACTTCTTCCCATGTACTGGCAGAAAACGTGAGAGCAGTATCATCCGCAAATGAGATTATTTCACCATGACAAAATCTTGGACTTGTGAGATTGTTAATATAAACGAGAAAGATCCTCACGGTTCCTAGAATACTTCCTTGCGGAACGCTGCACGTAATTGGAAGGTCGCCAATATGCCAGTTTCCAACCCGGGCACAATGAAGACGCCACGTTAGGTAACTTTTGAAGAGTTGCAATTGTGTACCTCTGATACCTAACATTTCCAATTTGTTGAGCAGGATCGGGACAGAAATCGTATCAATGGCCTTAGCCAAGTCAAGAAAGATTATTAGGCATTTCTTCCCTTTGTCAAGGCTATTTGTTATTGAACTAACTAGCGTATTTACAGCTTGATCTGTTGTACTTTCAAGAAAACCGTATTGTTTATCTGAAAGAAGACCCTTAGATTCCAGATATCCCACGAGTCTCTTATTAATTATTCTTTCCAGAACTTTCGATAGTGATGGGAGAATCGAGATTGGCCTGTAGTTGATGATATGATTTCTGTCACCGTTTTTATAAATAGGACACACTTCTTTAAGCTATCAGGAAAAATACCGTTCTGAAGATAGCGGTAAAAATAAATTAATGACAATTATATATTAGAATCAAAATTGCTAAAATCTCAGTTAGGCTACTCTACTTTTGTACCGACGGACAATTAAAAGAAAGATGAAATCGAGATTATCTAATCTACTAAGTACACATCACTATTTTTCCTTATGCCAAACGGAACCCCGAAAACAATATCACAAGCGTTTACAATTAAATCAATCGGTTTCTAATCACTAATTATCAAGGATTAGCAAAACTTATCGAGTATATAATATATTTCAGTATCCAGAAACATCGCATAACCAAAGTGGTCTTGTGACTGTGTGTGCAAAACTAACGAACATCCAAAAAAGGAATGATAAGTAAGTCATTTTAAAATATTTCTTATCATTACATTATCATCTTCAGATTTTTAACGACCTATCCAGCTTGTCCCTAGCAGCTCTGTCCCAGCGATGCCCTAAGTCTATATCCGTACCCTACAGGGTGCCCTTAGCGGGTAGTCGCTTTGATAGTATTTTTTTATAAGCTTTGGTTAAAAGAATATGTATATTTATTTGGAAATATGGGTAGTAAAAATAGATACATCAGCTCAGAATTTTACACAGGCTTTAATTACGGAAATTATTAATATTTTAATTAAGGTCGCAACAGACGAGTCCGGTTAAGCAGCCGACAATCTCAAAAGTTGCAGTTGACGAAAATAGGGCTAGACTAAAGATAACCTACATACCAATACCCCTCTCGGTACGAACCCATTCGCATCGGTACATCTTTAATATTCACATCAGAATTAAGTATCGCAGTAGCCTATAGGAACATAGGAACGGAAAGGGCCATTGCCTGTCGGGGTAGCGGGAATTTTTTAACCAGTCTGACACTTCCTTCCGCTATATCCAAACCGGGACGAGACATTTAATCATTATTCCCCCGATAAAAATTACCCAAAACAGGTATCAGATATAGCAATAGAGCGATCCGATTATTACCAAACTAGCTCAAGTCGTCTCTTTTCGTGTCTTTTCTTGCGTGGAATTTTTTTTGATCGAAAAATTAATATATATGTACCTATGCCGCTCTCGGGTCAGCGACTACTTATCTCCATATAAAAAATCCCATTAATACGTTGCTCCGATTTGACGTAAGAGAAGGACAAACAAACTAAAACAAAATAAGTAATTAATCTAAAGAAGTAAATAAGTTTTCACTGAAAAGTAATCTGTATAACAATTGTAAATAATTAATAAGATTTTTCAGAAATATTAGCCTAATTTTATAATCTATCTATAATTATATCTATAATTCTAAGATTTAGTATTCCAATTCTTCTTTTTTGGTTTATTTTTTTTATAGCGGTTTATTCGAAAAATAGTATAGTGCATGCAGTTCTCATCTTTAAGTGATGGGACAATCGTGTTACCTAGTTGAATGTGGAGGTCATACAGACAGTCGATTCATGTAAAATAATAGTACTTTCTTCAACACTTTCGGCTACAGCAGCAATATTCTCGGCTGTTCTTGAGCGACGTGCTCTGCTTTTATTCTTCACATCACTAAGTTGTACCAACAGCTCGAATTTTTCTACCAATTTCTGTATTGCGGTCCGTCAAGGTGCTTCACGACGACCCAAAAATGTTCGAGTTTTACGAACCATCTCTGCCAAATTTTTACCATTTTTATAGTGAATTTTAATAATTTCAATGCGTTGTTGAAGCGTATCTCGTTCCATTTTTATTAAATAAATAAATAAAAATAAAATTCATTTATTTCAGGTCCAAGACCCATATAAAATAAAATAAAAATACACAAATTCAAACAATTGCTCGGCTTCCTAATTTAAAATACAAATGGAGAATTTCACATAAAAAAAAGATTAAAAGATAATTATATTAAAAGTCGTAGTCGTATGGCGTAGTTTCTACTTGTAAAATGTCAAAAATGACAGCTTCAAAAGTGACATCTACCAAAATAGGGGGTTATTCAAAATAACACCTCTTATTGGAAAACCCTTTACTTAGCTGCATTCGATTAAATTGGAAGCTGACCCTAATAAAGTTGGGAAAAAACTGCCAAGTCTAAACTTAATTACTTTGTCAATTTTTTTTTACGAAATATCGATAGTCCATAATGATTGTTTTTGATATTCAAACTCAAACTATTTTATTTTATATAGGCCTATATGGGCACTTAAAACGTCAGATGTTAGTGCACGGTCTGAAATTGGTAGTCTCCTCTGGAGAAAAACCGGCAAGAAACTCCACGGTTACTCTTTTCAAAACAATCATTAATTTTCGTCAAATTATAATAAAAATTTATTAAGTAATGGTACAAGATGCCATCTTTGTAATGCAATAGGTTTTCATCTTAGTCACTTAAATTCTTCAAAAAATGTATTTTTTACCTTTTTAAAGTAAAAGATTAAAATGTAAAATAATTAAATTAATTAAAACAACCTATAATTACAAGTCAATATCATGTCAAATAATAAAAATAAGAACACCTTTTAGTTTTTTTATAAGAATAATTTCAAAGGACTTCAAAAATCAAAAGAATATTTTTTCTAGCAACACACCTACCTATTCCATTTTAAAATAAGTTATTACAACATAATTACTCTGTATATTGACGTCACCAAAATTAAATATATCTCGAAGATAATGCATATTCTGATTTATTTTTATCGGATTAAGATTTTTAATGACTAACCTAATTCCAATAACTTGCGTACTTCAAATAATTTAGCTTGTAAACAGTATCTACATATATTATAATATTATATTTTTTGCACAATTATTATGTTCAAATTAGTAGATACTAGCGATCAGACCCGGCTCCGCTCATTCTGCTAATTCACACAAACCCTAATAAATTATTAAAACCTTCCTCATGAATCACTCCACCCAGTGGCGAAATACGCATCTATTAAATTATAATTAGTGATGCAATATCTATTATCATAACATTTCACAAAAATGTCGGTAGTCCGAAACGTCCGTTGCTTGATAATAAATTGCAACTTACCAAGAAAATGTTTGTATTAATTCTATTTTTTTTGTTTCTTTCAGAAGCCCTTTTCATCCTGACGGCCTTAGCCCTCGTGCAGGCTCGTCCCAACGAAGATGCTGAACTGAGAGGTATTTAAAAATATATTCATAGACCTGTAATTTATTCAAATACTTTTTTTAGAATAGAATTGAATAAAATCTATACTAATATTATAAAGCGGGAATGTTAGTTTGTTTGAACGCGCTAATCTTCGAAAATACTGGGTGGGTAAACACAAAAATTTGGCCATGAAGGGTTCCGTAGTAACTACGCAAAATAACTTTGTTTATCATAGTTACAAAAAAAGTTATATTTGCGGTTTTCGAAAATGTGCTATATCTCAAAAACTACTGACTCGATCTCGTTTAAACCAATTTTCGTTGAAAGTTTATATTAATATCTACAGCATAATATATTTTTTTTAGATTTTTCACTCTGTTATTATAGAAGTTAGAGGGGAGGTCACATTTTACTACTTTGGAAGCATATATCTTTTAAATGATTGACTTTAAGAAAAAGTTATTTTAAAAACCTTAATTTCATTTTAAAAGTCCTATCTGTAGATTCTAAACATTTTTTTTATCAAAACCTGTACGTGTGTGGTACACGTATAGGTTATGATAAAAAAAATTGTTTCATTTCCATGTATGGGGAGCCCCCTTAATTTTATTCATTTTTTTTTTATTTTTGTCTTAAAATCGAAAAGCGGTTCACAGTATATATCTACCTACTAAGTTTCACTTGTGTAGTGCTAATAGTTTGAGAATAAAATGGCTGTGATATACGGACGGACAGACAGACATACAGAGAGACATGGCGAAACTATAAGGGTTCCATTTTTGCCATTCGGCTACGGAACCCTAAAAACATACTTTTCCGTTTTATTATTAGTATAAATAAGTATATAATAAAATGTAAGCCCAAATCTGGTTTCCTATAGAAGAAACCGTAAACAGGACTTATTAATTTATACTCTTATTTTGGTAACCAAAATGTTCATAATTTTATTTATTTTTATACATCTGATCAGCTGTATAAGGTTTGTCGATCTTTTCTTCTCGAGATCAGGGCGGTTTACAGTTGCTATGCATTTAAACAAAGAAATTGCGGATCTACTTTATGAACCCATAAGCACAATTTTCAAATTTAGTTTTCAGTTGCTTCTTAAGTATCACACATACATGTATGTATGTATGTATACCAGGGGTAACAAATTAAGCGCAAAACCTCAGACACCCCAATTAGAATATTAAATTATAAGTCTAAAACAACATCCGTAACTAAATAAATTGAAATCAAACCTAGACATTTTTTATTAAATAGATATCCTTACTAAAAGCAAAACGTATGTGCGTCATACAATATCCTTACGCAGACGCATACATTCATGCAATGTTAGCGGCCGATACGCACACGAGCGCATTTCCTTGAATTAAGGATTGCATTAATTTGTCATGACTTTTTAAGTTAAATGAAAGATTTTTCCGTCAAAATTTAACACCTTTTTTATGACAGAAATCGGTTCAGAACCAACTACTTTCAGGAATTGCGTTTATTCTGTTACATGTTATATATTCATAAGAGTATTTATTTTATTATTTATGTAGATTAGTAGAGCTTTTTTATATACTGTTTTCTTATTTTTTTATTATGGGTTAACAATACCTGTGCTTAAAGTCCGCATTACTAATGTGCATCAAATTTAAATAAATAAATAAAATCGGAAATCCGATCAGCTCCACATAAATACTTCTTGTTAATAATTTGTGTATCTTTTCCAGAAGCTGACTGTGAATTATTGGACAACGGATGCCCGGTCGACTACACCATTAACAAGAATATTGCTCACGAGAAGTACTGCCATCTGTTCTATACCTGTGTTAGGGGCGAGCTAGTTCTGGTGTCCTGTCCAGAACCTCTCTACTTCGACGCCAATACTGAGGTTTGTATCTAGATACTATATCCTTAACCTTTTTGGGGTCGGCGCAACATATTTTCTATTCTCGCCTGTCTGACGTCACAGCAAAAGTTACTTCTTTTTAAATTAAACCCCATGCAAAATTTGAGAGCCCTACTATTTGTAGTTTCTGAGATTTCGTGATTAATCAGTGAGTGGTATTTTTTTTATACACAAGGTGTAACAGATTAAGCGCAATACCTCAGACATCCCAATTAGAATAGAGAATGCCTATGGCATTAAGTCCGCCTTTGTACATTTTGTGTTGCATAAAGTTTTAATAAAGAAATAAATAAATTATAAGTCTAAAACAACATCCGTAACCAAATAAAGTGAAAACAAACCTAGACATTTTTTTTATAAAATAATTATCCTTATTATACGCAAAGAGTACTTTACGTTTACAAGTATATAAAAAACCGGCCAAGTGCAAATCGGATTCGCGCACGAAGGGTTCCGTACCATTTTCTATAAAAACGGCTATAAAACATGTCTGTTGTATGGGAGGCCCCTTTAAATATTTATTTTAATTGGTTTTTAGTATTTGTTGTTATAGCGGCAACAGAAATACATAATTTGTGAAAATTGCAACTGTCTAGCTATCGCGGTTCTTGAGATACAGCTGGTGACAGACAGACGGACGGACAGACAGCAGTCTCAGTAATAGGGTCCTGTTTTTACCCTCTGGGTACGGAACCCTAAAAAAGAACTCGTTTATTGCAGGTCCTAAAATAATCACATATTTGTAACTACCTATTGCTTGAATTAATAAATACCAGATGTAAATCTATACTTAATATTATAAAGCTGAAAAGTTTGTTTGTTTGTTTGTTTGTTTGCTTGAACGCGCTAATCTCAGGAACTACCGTTCTGATTTGAAAAATTCTTTCAGTGTTAGATAGCCCATTTATCGAGGAAGGCTATAGGCTATATATCATCACGCTAACACCAATAGGAGCGGAGCAGTAATGAAGAATGTTTCAAAATCGGGGGATTTTTTTTTCCACGGGGACGAAGTCGCGGGCGGAAGCTAGTATTACATAATTATAGGAGTAAACAGAGTCAAAAGAAAAATACGTAGGTAATTGAGAGAGAACAACTTATTCAGTTACAAAATGTCAAACTATCAAATTAAATGTCAACGTAAAAAATAAAATTAATGTCAGAATGTCAAATTAATTGTACAGCCCTCAGGCTGCACGTGTAAAAAGATGCGCAAAATGCACGGAATATTTTACAGCAGGTGTGCAACAGACACACCTGGAAGCTATCATATTGTGTAATGATGTAGCCAGGCGCACCTCTAATTCAACTCTCAGAATATACACAAGAAACTAAAAATCCTCTTTTTTCCAGGTCTGTGCTTGGCCTTGGGAAACGACTTGCGTAAACGATGGTCCCTACACATACCCACCAACTGCCGATGTAACTACACCTCCAGAGCATGACGTCGGTGACCTTTTGGACAACGGCTGCCCATCCAACTTCAGCATAGTTCACCTGCTTCCTCACGAAACTTGCGAAAAATACTACGAATGTAACTCGGGAGTGAAGGTTGAGAGGAACTGTGGACCTGGAACCGTATTCAACTTCTTAACTCAGGTTAGTGTGCCGATTGCCGGGGTTGTTTATTATTACTGGTTTTCACATTGTACCTACATTATTTTTCTAAAAATTTCACTCGTCAACGATATTGAATTGAAAGTGTAATTAAGATAATAGATTGAAACATTTAGCCTAATGGCTAACATGGCGGACTTGTGATCAAGAAATTGCGGTTTAAAACACCATCCTGTATAATATCGCCGTTAACCCACTCCAGACACAAGCATATTTCACTTAGTTGGAGGGGTTAACAAGAGTGCTAGTTATTTGAATTCTCTTTTTAAAAACGAATTATAAATTGGATAATCCATAGATAGGATAGATCGAACGGCGCATAGCTTTTTAATTCCCTAATTCTTTTTAGAGTATTTGTATCTTTCTTTTACTTTTTTAGTATTAGCAGGGATAAGGTATTTTTTTCAAATCACTTTCAATTGCATGCAGCTAATGAAATGGTAATCAATTTTTAAAGCAAAAATATTCAATGCCACGATAATAACTGATATGCTATCTGTTTGTTCTGATTTCTATTTGTGCATTGGGACAATCATTAATTTAATATCATAATCTTTCTTTTGTTTAGTTACTTAAGTCAGTAAATAAATAAATTATGTATTGCTAGTAGTCGCCCAGTCCAAATTCGACCAAAATTTCTTATAAGTATTTAGCTTTCAGCGCTACTTCTCGATATAAACTTTAATTGTGTCAAATTTCATAATCCTCTACCGTGTAATTTATGTAAATAAAAACTAAGTTCATTATGTTCATGAACTAAAACCCATCTACTGAAAAATCACGCTGGAATGTTCTAACAAGATACCGCGGCCCCGGAACCCAAAGGCAGCTGAAGGAACAGGGCGAGCTTTTAGTCAGTAGAAGTCTGACACTCCCTTCTGCTCCACCACGAGCGGGAGAAGTAATTCGATGATTTTCCCAACCCGGAAAAATAAAAATAGGGCAAAGTGGCTTTCGGTCAGACCCGTGACCGAAAGCCACTTTGCCCTATTTTTATTTTTTTTTCGATGAATTTGTAATTTCCTCTAATTTTCTCTCGGGTTCGAATTGGTGATTTCCTATCGAGAACAACCGGCAAGAAACTCTACCTTCTTAAATGCTCGATCTAGCTCGAACTTATCGATAACTTACGAGTTTTTAATCGTATTATCGTACTGATTTTTACATAAGCTATTAATCTATTAAAAACAAATGTATAAAAACTAGAAAAAACAACCAAACAAAAGATACTACCAATAAATGTCTGATTGCGGTAGATAACATATATAATATAATAGGCAGAAATAGCAGATATATATAATAGGCAAGCTGATAAAAGGATTAAATCACACATTTCTTTGTAAGCGTGACGTAGTAGTTAGACTACGAAATATTTCACAATACATTTTGATAAAACATACTGAAGTTACAAGTAAAAACTATACACATTTACCTACAAGGTGTAACAGATTAAGCGCAATACCTCAGACACCCCAATTAGAATATTAAATTATAAGTCTAAAGCAACATCTGTAATTAAATAAATTGAAACCTAACCTAGACATTTTTTATAAAATAGTTATCCTTACTAAACGTATGTGCGTCATACAATATACGCAGACGCATACACTCATACAATGTCAGCGACCGACACACACACTAGCGCATTTCCTTGAATTAAGGATTGTATTAATTTGTCATGATGCTGTGTTTCCATAAAAGATTTTACCTTCAAAATTTAACACCTATTTTTCTATTCTAAACCAACTACTATCAGGAATTGCGTTTATTCTGTTACACGTTGTATATCTAAATAATTTAAAATATGGCATCCAGAAATTCGTGCGCAACGCTGTCCACTGGTAATGTGCCCAAAAGACTGGCGGCATTGCCACGTTGTATGGCAATATTTATCCTCTGTCCTAGGTAAAAGCCAGCCATTGGGTCACGCGAAGTATCGACTAGGCGTCTGGAAAGATCTTTAAATAGTTTGTGAGCACTCGGACCCCGCGATCCCAGGGTTTAAACTCCAAACGGCTCGAAAATATACCTACCAACGAGGTTATTAAATTAGTTACGAGTCGATTCAGTCAATATAGGGCCACCAAGATACAGGCTGTGCCTAGTTTGGGGCTCATTGCTAAGTTGTTTGCGTTTTGCAACTTTATGTATTTTCTGTCTGAATGTCTTATAACTTGTGTGTAATATTAATTAAATTAAAAACAAATTTTTGATCCGTCTGCTCAGGCTCAAAAATAATAGCGGCTCGCTTGGCAATGTCCGTGGATAGGTAACCCTTTTTATAAATCGAGATTTTTCCGTGTCTTGTTAAATAAAACATTATAAGGAAACCGGAAAGTTTTAGGACTGAAAAATATCTATCTATCATCCCGCACTGGTCCCGCATAGGCTGATTACGTCAGTTTATTCAATATTTTGGTGAATATTAAAACAATAATCTTGCACTGAAAATTACAGCGATGACATTTTTGATTATAACCAACTGATACTCGTAAAAAATAATATTTAAATTTTATTATCATGTAAAATCAAACACTTTTCCAATTACCTCGCCAGTAGTTATTAAGATGGTGAATCGAGATAAAATGATAAAAAGTACATGATAACTTAAAAAACTGATGTGACCAATTATGATATTATCGACTCCCGGAAAACGTCAGGATAATTGGTAGGTATCTTGATAAAATCTACAGATTAATAATTAAAAATATTAATCTTTTTCTTCTTCGTATAGATGGTAAATCGAGTTTTTATGATTATGTATGCGCCCAGTTGGTATGCAGTAACCACGCTGGTCACGTTTTCAGTGGCGTTTATAAGGTTTTCTAATATACACGTTTTTTGGCAATTAGGACACTCCAGCAGATGGGATATTGTTTGATCAGGAACGCTGCAATCACACTGGGTGTCAGTTTGGCATATAGTGCCCACTTTGCTAAATTGTTATTATTGTTATAATCTCACTTGATGTTAAGCGATGATGTGGTCGAAGATGAAGCACGCTTGCCTAGAAGTAACCAATTCACTCTTGACTTAAAGACTCCCAGGTTATAGCTATCAGGAAATACAGACTCCGGCAGGGAATTCCAATCCTTAGCCGTACGCACAATGAAAGTATTCCCAAAACGTTTCGTGCGTATGGGTGGGATGTCGACCATGTAACGATTTTAAAAAGTTTGTCTTGTAGTCCGATGATGGAACGGGCTTGGTAGAATAAGACTGTGCAATTCCATCGCACACTCCCCGAAATGTAACCGATAGTATTATAATAAAACTGATAGGCTTGCAACACGTCGCCGATGTTCTAGGCTCTGGAGCCTTGTCTCGACCAGTTTCTTGTTGCCAATGATCCTTTTGGCCCGTTTCTCTATAGACTCAAGTACATCAAGCTGGTATTTGGCAGATCCGTCCCAGAGATGAGAGCAGTACTCCATACACGACCGAACTTGCGCTTAATAGAGGTTGAGCAGCTGTTCCGGTATGAAGTACCGTCTCAGCTTTCCATATTGGCCACTGCAAGTTACGTCCGGAAGTCAGATGATGATGAAATTAATTACGCATGCAGTTGTTACTACACCCAGCTCTGAGTCGTGGAGGTCAGATACGCAGTCTGGCTAGACTGGAAGCTGACCTGAACATAGTTGGGAAAAGTTTAAGCAGATGAGTACGCATGGATGACATTTTTCTGGTCGAAAATCATCAAATAGATCACGCTTTACATGGAGCGGCAGGGAGTCTTAGACTTCTAATGCGTAAATCTCATATTGAACTCTACAACCCACACGGGTAACCCGATACCTCTTATGCTACGTTTACACGCTTGCCGTGGCTTGGCAAGCGTATACAAGCTCCAAGACTTTACAAACGCTTGGATGCCATTTACACGCTTGCGAGTGCGCTAGTGTGTTCCGGACAGGCAAGCATGACAGACGTTTGTGGTTTTTGTCCTTTGGATTCCACATGCATGGCTGACTTTGATATGCCTCGAGAAAGGCAATGGTTTCATCGTTTGACCAATTAATAGCAAATACGCGGTCATTTAAAGCGCGAATAAAAAAAAGAAAACACCCGTTCGGCGCGAGCTCGTAAGCGATACTAAACGCGCACCAACATGTAAATACGTCACAAGCGCTTGCCGCAAGCTTCCTTTGATCTGTGTTAAAAAACCGACACTAGTCCGGGTCGGCGACAAGCTCACGCAAGTCAAGCCAAATGCCCCGTTTACACGCTTGTGTTTGTGGACACTTGTCGAGACTTGCCAAGCGTGTAAACGTAGCTTTAGAATGACCAGTGACATGTAGCGACATCTATCTCGCAACATACAAACTAAACGATAGAAATCCTGTATCGCGCAAGCAAAGTTTAACGCACAACTAGCCTGCATACAAATCACCAGATCACTAGACAAAAACACCTGTCTGCCTGACCAACGAAATAATGAGCTTTCTGAGGCACCGTGAAACCTCGATATATTTAAATACCCATCCAAGAACCTACCTTGCTTTAACCGGCGTTAAAAGGCGTGGTCGACACTTGTTATTCTCTCTCTTACTATTTTCGCCAAAATTTCGTCTTATAATAAGAATAATAATAAATCTTTAATTATATCCTACTTCCTACTAATATTTTAAATGCGAAAGTTTTTGAGGGTGTACGTATAATTCTTGCTCTTTCACGCAAAAACTACTAAACGGATCTCAATGAAATTTAGTAAGTAGATAGATGACCTCCTGGAATAACACATTTCCCACAGGATCGGGAAATACGCGGGAAGATCCTCCCACACGAAAGGAGTTGCGCGCAAAAGCTAGTTAGTGATATAACTATGAAAGTGTTGCCAGTTTATATTGTTTCTTTCATCTCTATTTCATTCCATTACTCCATTAGTCACTTTGCATTAGATAATATTCAAGATCTTTAAATATAATATCAATAGGAAGGATTTCAGTAGTACGTATAGTTAAGATGTTAATCATATTGATCAATATCATATTAGTAAACGATTGTCTACTACCGCTCACAGTGATAAGTTAAATGGAAAGCGTTGTTAAAACAAAATCCATTAATAAAACACGTTATTTAATTATAATCTTTATTTCGATAACGTTATGACTTCCAGTTTTTATTAATAGGCTAGCGTTAGACCACCGTTTCACCCTTAGCGATGATATGGTCGAAGATGATGCACCCTTACCTAGACGACGTAACCTTGTCACTCTAGACTGAAAGAACCCCAGATTATACCTACTGCACTAAAAAGCGAAAAATTATTTGTTTAGTTTATGGGATCCTCAATGATCCTATTACACATATTATTTATTTATTTAATTATTACATCACATATCAAACTTATATCGTGACTTAAAGAAGAGCACTAAATGCACTATACTATTCTGCGCATAAACCGCTATAAAAAAAAGAAAAAGAAGTGAAATACTAAAATTTAGAATTATAGATATGACTTTAAATTTAGGCAAATATTTGTGACAGATCTTAACAATGATTAAATACCAAATATAATTTTAAACAATGTTATAATCTTAAATACTGTTTCATCGGATGCCTAATTTCGATTAGACGAGGGCTAGGTATTACATCTGGTTGAAGTCAATCCAATGAATAGTTTTGATAGGTACGGTACGGGTACGTACACCGCATTCTGGGGCACGCGGTGTGATCAAACCTATAAATTTGGCTGTCATTAAAAAAAAAAAATAGCAATATGGGTAGAATTCACATTACTAACAATCTTGTTAACCCCTCCAACTGAGCTAAATATGCTTGTCCCGATCACAAATCCGACACTTTATCCATTACGCTATTGACGTTTAAAAAGGGAAGTTTGTGGAAGTCGATTAAAAAGGGAAATAAAGAAATGATCTCGCAGACTCTAGTTACTATTGGTTGCTTCCACTCAATAATTGTCATTAAATGTTGGATATTCTGCTCTTATTCGATATTCTTCGTGGTGAGATTGACAGCAGTGATCTTTTTGTCATCCATAGAATTTTGCAAGCAAAGCTCTCTCACAAGACACACCCACTTATTTAGTATACCTTTACACCGTTCTAATTATGGGCGAAATGCTGTTATGACTCGACTGCCTCACCTATACATAGACAAATTAGAAAGTCTGGATATATTGCAGTTATCCTAGGTACATTTTCGTAAATCTATACTAATATTATAAAGCGGAAAAGTTTGTTTGTTTGTTTGTTTGCTTGAACGCGCTAATCTTCGAAAGTACTGGGTGGATTTGGATGCAATTTGGTATGGAAGTAGCTTGAAGCTTGAGGAAGGTTATAGGTAGGCTACTTTTTACGCGACTGCAAAAAAGGAGAGTTATGTTTTTACCGTGATAGAATCCACGAGCAAAGTCCCGCGTGAGTACTAGTTTCTTATAAAAATACTCACCAGTAAATGACTAATATTCGTGTACCTTTAGTTCAGTAGTATCAGTTGTGATATTTTCTTTTTCTTTTAGTTAAAATGTTATAACTACTTTACTTTCTAGTTTTATATGCATGCTGTGAAACTCTATAACAGGCTTCAGAACCCTATATGAGAATTTTAAAATATAGGAAACATTATTAAAAAAGCTGTTGAGTTTCCTATCAATAAATAATATAATTTGTTTTTTTTTGTCCAGAGTTGTGACTGGCCCGCCAATGTGCCCCACTGTGCTGATAGTCCAGGTGCAACCGCCTCTCCGGTTGCCCCAGAAGACAGCGAAGAGATACAAATCCCAAATGACCCCGAAAGTTGGGAGTCTTTGCCCAACGGATGCCCAGTCGACCCCAGCATAAACCACCTACTGCCTCACGGATCTGAATGCGACAAGTTCTATTCTTGCGAGAACGGAGAATTGGTCTTGTTGGAATGCCCTCCTTCGACTCACTTCAGCCCCACGCTGCAGGTAAATATGCTAAGATCATCTGCTAAACCTTTTCTCAAATATCCCACATATTCTTTATGCTATTAGTTAGGTTTCCAGTCAAATTGGGTGCAGCTAAGTATTAGTGTTGACAGCCAGAACCATTGGCTTAACATGCTTCCCAAGGAACGGAGCGAACTTGAAATGTTAAGAAGATCTCCCATCCACAAACCAACCTCGAGAAGCGTTGCTTAACCTTGAAGATGTAGCCAAGTGGCTGTTATTATTTAGCCACGATATTTATGCCTACTAAGCTAAATATGCTTGTGTCTGAAGTGGGCTCGCCCGCGACCTCTCGTTCACAAGTCAAGAGATTCTGGAACAAAGAATCCATAAAGTGTTAGTAACTTATACCTCAAAGCTTGTGAATGTATCCCGCACCCTCCACACAAACTGCTTCATAATTGAAGAGTTGAAATTATCACCTAACGGTTTCAGGATGTTACATAATACGAGTTTGATGCTGAACCGAAAGAAAGTGACCAATTTAACATATCGTCAATAAATCTTTCATTTTGTTTTAAAATCAGATCTGCACGTGGCCTCACGAAGCTGGTTGTGAATGGTGGACTGGTGGATGCCCCCCGGGGGACTGTGAAGAATGCTGTGATGGACCCAGTGCACCAACTACCACCACGCTATCAACCCCTACAACTGCAGCTGCAACTACAACAACAACTTCTGCCCCGACTACTACAACAACAAGAACAACTTCAGCCCCAACTACTACTACAACAACAACTTCAGCCCCAACTACTACAACGACTACTACAACTTCAGCCCCAACAACTTCAGTCCCAACAACTTCAGCCCCAACAACTTCAGCCCCAACAACTTCAGCCCCAACAACTTCAGCCCCAACAGTCATTCCCGTAACCACAACGACTAAAGCTCCGGAAAGCAGTGAAGAGCTAAATCTGCCATCTGACCCAGAAACACCAGGAGGATGGGAGAGTCTCCCCAACGGCTGCCCAGCTGACTTCGACGTTCACTGGCTATTGCCTCATGAGTATGACTGCGACAAGTTCTATTATTGTGCTCACGGAGAGAAAGTTTTATTCCCTTGTCCTGGTGGAACTCACTTCAGCCCTACTCTACAGGTAAATATAACAAAAAACTTTCTAGGTATCGTAAAACAGTAACTCAAAACTTTGATTATAAATTAACTGTGGCCGTGTCTTCGTGGGCATGAAAGGTTTTTCCGCGTATATCACAATCCGAAGGGTGTATTTTACTTGGCGAAATATTGTCCTATAAGCTCCTCTATATTCTAGTGAAAGTCACACTAAAATCGATTGAGATGTTCCAGAGACCGGATAAAAATCTAGAAATGATTCTTTCTCATATCATTTTTGACCAATACAAATTGTATGGACTATAAAAGAGACGTTGACAGCTGAGTTTGTTTCGGTGTTTCTTCTTAGACTAGACTAGATTAATCCTTTTCTTATTTATTTATACACTGTCTCTCAAAATACAAACTCAAGCTTAGTTTGGGAATCAGCATCAATAGTTTTGAATAGTTTTATATCTAGCTTAACTTAAAACGAAAAAAAAAAAACGTGTACAAGTGTTATTTATAAATAACCAATTTACAAATTAAATATTTCATTTGTAATCAGTATCGTATAAGTACAATGAGCACTTGAAAAAACATTTAGATCTTAAATCAGAAATGCTTATCCTTATATCCATATAATGGAATGACCTAGATAAGCAGATATCAATCAATTTTTAGAATTAAAATATAGCCTTTGTTACTTGCTGGTAATATAGTTTTATATTAGTGAAAGAATTTTTGAAATCGGTCTACTAGTTTTTAGTTTATGTATCAAAAACCATCTGAGCGTAATATCCTAAATATTCTAAAGAAGGAACTCTTTAGCATATTAGTTAAGATACTCGTGATCCACAGTCATCTGAATCGTAACACTGCCGACAAATTTTGAAACACTTGGAATAGAAATCAATGTTTTTTTTTTTATTTCAGCAATGTACGTGGCCACAATTAGCTGGCTGTGAGCACTGGGATGGCGGCTGCTCCTCACCTGGCGATGGTGGAAGCTGTGACAGTCAAACAACAACATCCGTTGCTACAGGCCCCACAACAACCGTCAGCGCAGGCACAACTGTTGTTGTTCCGACAACAAATACTGCTGTTCCATCAACAACAATTACTGTTCCATCAACAACAGCTGCTGTTCCATCAACAACAACTGCTGTTCCATCAACAACAACTGCTGTTCCTTCAACAATAACTGCTGTTCCTTCAACAACAAATGCTGTTCCTTCAACAACAAATGCTGTTCCATCAACAACAACTACTGCACCAAGCACTTCAACAAACGTTCCTGTAACAACCACATCCCAACCTACTACAATCCGTCCTGACTGCCCTGAATGCCCACCTGGCCCTGGTAACCCAGCAGACATTTGCAAAGAAGAATGCAACGTTAACCCTTGGCCTCATCCAGAGTGCGACAAATTCTACTCCTGCGTTGGAAACGAGTTGCAACTGAACATTTGCTCTGAGGGTCTCCACTTCAACCCTACAACCTTCACTTGCGACTTCATCTGCAATGCTGGATGCGTCAGGAACATTCCTCAGATCACTAGACATTCTGATGGTCTGCTTATGTTCATACCAAACGGTTTCGAAAATACAGAAAATATGATCGACCTCATTGAATACAAATTGAAGACAGAACTGTAATACAACTATGGAAAGCTAAGAAAAATGTTACGTAAAAAATATTATAACTATTATTGTTAAATAAATGAATAAAAAATGTATGTATAGAAATTTGTTATTCAAATTATTTACTTTGAATATTGTATAGACTTATTTCTGCTTTAGAATTTACCTCTTATTCATATTTATTTTATACTTCTCTTTATTATTGCTGTGTGTCAATGAGACAAGAGAAGAATTTACTACATTTGAAAAAAGAAAATATTATTGAACTCTTTAAATAATTTCATGAACAAGAGCTAAAATTATAAATCAGTAAATATAATTTTGAATTATACAATCATAGCCAACTTAATCAGGGATATGAATAAAAATATGTCATGTTATTCAAAAAATATTATTTTATTTGTAAAATTATTGTAAATAAATATAAAATTTACAATTAAAATCGCCTCTTGATCTTATGTCTTATATTAAGTTTATCCTAGTTTAAAATTACATAAGGCACATTAAACATTGTGTTTTATAAAACAATATCATTCTTTTAATCAGGAGTTCCTAATAATTAGGCGTCAAGTTAATATTTTAAAACAATATTTAGCTAGACACTTGTGATTCGTATTTGAATGCAGTATACAACACTAACCATCCGCCCACACATATACTCGAATTTAAGAGTGGGTACCAAACCCACTCTTAAATTGCATGTTGAAAACAAAGGGTATCTTTTGAGCATATGGGTACTATTACGGCTTGATTGCTTAAAGGATGGAATGTGTCAAGAATGATAGGAAAGAAAAAGGGGTAAATGACGCCGTGACATCTGACAAGGGAAAATGTTTTGCGCTGACTAAGTATATAGAATAAGGGTAGAAAGATGATGATATTCATGGCTACAATCTAGCCTGACTAAAAGCAATAATTTGGTCTATATTAGAGCACGCTTACTTAGAAGTAACCTTGACAAACCCCCAGGTTTTAATTTCCCTATAATCGACTATGATCAAGTGTGCCACTTTGAATTGAATGCGGTCTTGCTGGATAAGATCGATAGGCTCCTTAATAGTTATTAAGGAGCTTATCGAGCATATCCAGCAAGACAAATTCAAATTAAATATGATAATGTACTGAGACACAGAACTGAGCTTAAATGGATGCCTATTCGCCAGAGAAGAGAACTATCATAAAATGATACAGCTCATTACGAATTCTCAAAATTATACTTAGGTACCATAAAAACGGGGGCAAATATACCCCAAAAATACGTAAAAAAATATACAATTTATTTATATCTGCTTTGGACCATTGCTCTAACTATACTTATCAATATTATAACCGAATAACAATAATCTTAAAAAATAATTAACAATTTCTAATTACTTAAAAGTACTCGAATGGAATGTTACTTTTTTCAAGTTTGATAGCTTGAAACTGTCACTGACTGTCGACATGGATTGAGTCCATCACCTGAAATAGATAAATACAGAATAGTTAATAAAGGTTTTATATCAAAAGAAATGTCTGGATTAATATCTAAAGGATATTGACAGGGTTTGGACCAAATGCTGCCCAGAAATGAAACGTTGGCTAAACCCTTGCCAGCGCTGATGGATGGTGGCGGTACCCTAATTTATTATAAGGAGAAACTGTACTGCGACCCTCTAAACATGTACCTAGTTTAGTAAGTAAATTTAATTTTCGTTAATTTATAAGTTAATGACTCCTGGGATATATTTTGATGCACTTTGGTTTACTGACCAAAGGAATATTATGCACCATATTTTCATTCTGGGCAACACTTTGTCCAATTCTCATACAAAGACGGTCAATCTCCTTTATATCGCTTTTATGCAAAGGAAAATGAAGACTATAAGAAAATCTTTCGTCATCTGTTTAGTCTTTCCCAATTATGTTTAGGTCGGCTTCCAGTCTAACAGAATGTGACTGAGAATTAGTGTATTAATGGAGCGACTGCCTATCTGACCTCCACGACCCAGTAACTGGGTAACACG
Source organism: Tholera decimalis (assembly GCA_943138885.2). Lineage (NCBI taxonomy): Eukaryota > Metazoa > Arthropoda > Insecta > Lepidoptera > Noctuidae > Tholera > Tholera decimalis. The sequence goes on along the minus strand of OW964578.2, from coordinate 23,345,500 downwards.
ATACCCATTGACAAGACCAGTTTCAGGTTTTATATCTTCTGCAACGACTGTCAAAGTTGTACAAATGACAGCTGCTACCAGCGGCTTAAGACCAGGCAGTCTAAAATATTTTTTACGCAAGCTCCGCCCCTATGCAGCCTGATTAGGCCGTTGTATACTAAACGCTAAGGCAGTAGTAATAAAGTTGAATATCGCGTGCGCTTTTTCACCATGTTCGGTTTCGAAACTATCGTTGTATGCTAAAGGTTAACGCAGCAGTAATAAAGTTGAATATCGCGTGCGCTCTTTTACCATATTCGGGTTCGAAACTAAATGTCGTAAGTCCCAATTCTTATTTCGTTTATAACTAAAGCAATAATTGATCTAGAGAAAAAAATGTCCTATATTTGGATAATAAACTATATTTTCTTATTGTTAATACTAATTTTAGACATAAAAGCCGAGTAATCTTGATTAAATTTTGAATAATCTTTAAAAAAGACATGATTTTCAATTAACAAATGAACCGAGCGAAAATGTTCCAATTACGAAATTGGTCTAGACATGGAAAGAAAAAGATCCAATAAATCATAATATGATGCGCATACAAACAAAATGGAACTTTAGTATATTATACTAAAGTTCCATTTTGTTTGTATGCGTGATTGTTCAGAATATTAATGCAAAGTTACATACAATTTAGGGAGCCTCCTCTTAACGTGCTATCCGAGACAATGAGGAATTTTGATACGTTAACATAATCACCCATCTACAGACCCACCTTAGTAAGCGTTGCTTAACCTCGACCCGTGCGGCTGTTATTATATAGGTAGCTACAAGTACTAGCTCCTCAAAATGAATGTCGGTGTTAATAAATGAATATTGTACAGACGCCAGCACATCGTAGCTTGATGTATATGTATAAGAATCTGTCAAATTTCTTTAATCGATTTTCAACTTTATAGTTAAAGAAATTAGGTTCAAGGTTGATTGGGAAAATTTGACAGTTTCGGGTAGCTTCATGTGCTGGCGTCTGTACATAATTATGTATTAAATTGTATTTAGCCAAAAATTTTGTATCAGATATTTAAAATTGCAGGACCTTTCATCAAACTAGCATTGTTTATCAACCGACGAAAAAAAAACGGAGGACGTTATCAAGTCGACGCGTATTTTTTTTTTATGTATGGTCACCTCGAAGACGGCTGACCTGATTTGGAAAATTCTTATTTTGTTTGAAAGAGTATACTTCGAAATTGGTTCCATTGTCACCAAGTCAGGATCTGATGATGGGTTCCTGGAGAAATCGAGGGAACTCTTCAAATATTATACGCACACCTATAGTGATTTGAGTATTTTTTATAGTAACTTGTGTAGTTGCATTGGAAAAGCACCATTTGTGAAGTGGACCTGATGATGAAGACCACAGATGGCCACTGGAACTACTCAATATATAAGAAGGAATAATAAGTATTACATGTGCTCCGCTTCGATTACTTGAATGTGGTTATTAAGCACAATATGCTCGTCACAATGCATATGGTGAAGTGAAGCTGATGGTGAAGTACCAGAAGAACTCCTCAACAATTAACGGCCCAACATTGGGAGAAGCAATATTTTGTAAAAGATTATAAGTAGTTGACATTTAGGCTTTTGTTACTAGGTAAATAAAAAATCGACCAACTAAAAAGAGTGAAATAAAAACTTTTTACCAAAAAATTAAACCGACTTCCAAAAAACACTGCAAAGTGAAAAATAACTTTAATTTCGGAAGTCGGTGCCAAAAACGAAAGTACGGAACTAAAGACCTTTTGGTAAGACGTTTTTGAGTTTTATTTCGAAGATAGAAAGCCTTCTTAGTGATAAATACTAATGGCTTTCAACAAACTCTGTGTCGAAAAAAAGCAACAGGCTTCCCGGGAATCGAACCCGAGATCCCTTTGCTCAGTAGTCGCACTTATAACCACTAGACCAACTAGGCGGATTAAAAAATTTACATACCCTCTTAATCTTCTTCCCATACATGGACCAAAATGTGACTTTGACTTCAGTAGGCTTGCCTGTCCTCGCGTCAAATACACGACAGCTGTCGAATGGGGGACAGTAGAGATGAAGGGAGACGGCACCGTCCACGTGAGAGGGATTCTCCACGCGGTGAAGGCCGAGGGCATCTGAAAAAGATGAAATTAAAAATTAAAATCATGATAAATCTTCGTCTTCGTATACTGCCTTGTTAGCCCAGAGCCACAATTCAATAACTCAATAACACGTTTTGCGCGACATGGGAATCGAATGTGCTGCAATTCTCAGGGGGTCACCTACACGACGAAGAGGTCAACATACTGCCGTGATTCTTTAAAACGCAGTCATCTGACAATTTACCGATTCTGAGTTAAACATTGAGCGACATCAGGAAAAAAAGGTGCGTCGACCTATGTAACCCCTTTTTCTGAAACTTATTTAATTTAGCTTTTGAGATATGTTTTTCATAATTTTTTTCCTGATGTCGCTCAATGTTTAACTCAAAATCAGTAAATTGTCAGATGACTGCGTTTTAAAGAATCACGGCAGCATAGTCCTGCTATGGCAAATCACAATATACGTAATATTATGTTCAATTAATATTATTTTTGATGTTTGTACACTGACAACCCTAAATCTGTCTCCTTTAAGTTCTGTTCATCCAAAGGTTGTCTGTAAGAGATCGCCCTGTGCGATGAGACCGCCCATTGTACGCTAGTTTTACTTTTTTTCCATAGAAAATATATTGTAAGGTGTACAATAATAATTCTGCTGCTGTGTTAAATCCATCCAAAGGTTGTCTGTAAAAGATCGCTCTTAGCGATAAGACCGCCCATTGTAACACCCTTTAATTTTTAAGTCCTCATTTAATTACGTTATGGTGTACAATAAAGAGTATATCTATCTATCTATCTATACCTAATAAATAATAAATAGTTGAGTACTAGTGTTTCCCAAGCTGGTTAGCACAATACCCGTTCTCAAGACTGCTTTAAAATGTTCTGGCGTTTTACTAACATTAACGACTGTCATAACTGGTGTATACAGTATGTGAACTAACAGAGGGCGTTCCCGTTAACCCGCAATAGTATAAGCACATCAATTAGGTCGCCGTACACGCGGCCCGTCATTCATAAATAATTTGCGACGTTGCCGTCCTTCAAGTACGCGTGTACGGAGTGTTTCTTTTACGTATCAATTTAAATTTTTAAGTGAATTTTTTAATATAAAAAAAATAAAAACTATTTGTTTTCGAATGGTAATATTTTTTTAGCATGTATGGATACTATACTATTGCGGGTTAACGGGAACGCCCTCTGTTAGTTAACATACTGTATATGACAGCCGGGACCATCTTGATTTGTTAAGATTGTCATCCATCCCCGGATTGATCTTGGTAAGCACAGCTTTACCTTAGAGGTCGACCCAACTAATATTATTAAACCACGAGCCTCTAAATTACAGTAAAACAGAATTTCAGAGGCCGCAAAGACCAGAGGAAACGATTTTACTGTCTTGAATACAGAAACGAAATTAAACCGATGAAAACAGCCATTTTTGTTTTTCTTGGTCGCTGAGCTGTAGAAGTCAGATCGGCAGTCGCTACATGCAGACTGGAAGGCGAACCGAACATAAAACGTAGTTGGTAAAATAATATTAATAACGCCTATCAATGATTCATTAGCAAAATCATGTTTTGCAACTAAAAAGTCACTAATTTACTATCGGAAAATTATCAGGCTATCTGTACTATAAAATTTTGATTTAAAAAACCCCATTCGAGCTACACTATTGACTGTACCTACGTCCTATTTAGGTACGGAAATCCAATAACAAAGTTTATCGTAAATATCAATGACATATAAATCACTATCAACTATCACGTTCCGAAGGTTATACATAAGTAACTTATTTCCTATTTATACATCCCTTAGACAATAATAAGATATACCCATCCAATAAATAAAATCATTATGTGTTTTCATTTTAAACTTACCGTTAATATAACAAACGTCATTGACTTCCATTCTTGATCGTCCTCTCACTTTCATATCCTTGACATCATAACCTTCGTCTTCGCTGTCATCTGCATAACCATTGTCCCGCCTCTCCTGAGCTTTCTCTTGACACCTGTCATTTTGACGCCTCTTTTGACAGCTGTCACATTCGCAACTGTCAGCTTGACAGGTGTCAGTGTCAATTTTCAGTTCGGATACGCTGTCAGGTAGGTCTTGGCTCTCCGAGCAACATTTTCTTCTAGATTTGTTGTTATTTAAGACCTTCGCCACTTCCGGTTGCACGTTATCAGGCCACTCATATCTGGAAAACGTTAATTATTTTTAATTAGTTGAGTGATTCAGGTTATTGGTTGAATTTGTGTTTTTTTTTATAATTTAAGGTATTCGGCTGATTGTTAAAATTTGTTTGAAAACAAAAGCATAGTAATTAAATCCAAAATAAATTAGTTTAACCAGTAAAGTATACATTTATGAGAACTAGTGTTCTCTCCATGGTCGAAAGACACACGAAATATAATTTTTAATGCAATGTGCCAAATTTTAAACTCCTCCGACCGCGTAATAATAGCAAAAATTGGCCAAGTGCGAGTCGGACTCGCCAATGAAGGGTTCCGTGGTAAATATAATAAATATATACTTAATATACCTATATATACTTAACATATTTACTTGAAAAAAAAAAAACCAAACACCTTAAAAATTTCTTAAAACTAGCTTATTTACAATTTTTACAACTACGCCAAATAACTTTGTTTTTCATAGTATTTGTATGAATTACAAAGTTATATTTGCGTTTTTAGAAAATATACTGTATCTCAAAAACTGCCAACTCGATCTCGTTCAAACTAATTTTGGTTGAAATTTTACATTAAGATCTACAACATATGGTTTTTTTAGATTTTTCACTTAATTATTATAGAAGTTAGAGGGGGGGACACATTTTACCACTTTGGAAGCATATATCTTTTAAACGATTAACTTTATGAAAAAGTCATTTTAGAAACCTTAATGTCATTTTTAAAGACCTGTCTATAAATACCACACACGTATAGGTTTCATGAAAAAAAAAATATTTTCATTTTCAGTTCCATGTTAAATGTTTTTTAAATTTTGTCTTAAAATCGGAAAGCGGTTCACAGAATACATCTATCTACCAAGTTTTACATGTATAGTCCTTATAGTTTCGGAATAAAATGGCTGTGACATACGGACGGACGGACAGACAGACAGACGGACAGACATGTCGAAACTATAAGGGTTCCGTTTTTTGCCATTCGGCTACGGAACCCTAAAAACGAGCATAACATCTTCATATTTCCTAAATCAACCAATTTTCTGGTTTACTAAAGATATTTAAATAATGGCAAAATGATCCTAGGTAATAATGAGTTTATATATATTTTTTTATGAATTTGATATATTTATGTATTATACTTTGTGGTGTGTATTTTATATTATGTTTAATTAGTATTATGTACGATGTTGTACACTGTCAACCCTAAATCTATCTCCTTTAATTTCTGTCCATCCAAAGGTTGTCTGTAAAAGATTGCCCTATGCGATAAGACCGCCTATTGTATACTAGTTTTACTATTTGTATGCTTAAGTGTATTTATTGTAAGGTGTACAATAAAGTATATAATAAATAATATTAATAAAATGTTTATTCAAAATCTTAAGATAAATAATAAATACAATTTCGCTTAAATCTACATTAAGTTCACACATGTCATGTGCCTGAACTAGGCATAACTTAAAACCATATTTAAATGAAGGTTTCGTAAGTGCTGGATTCCTCAAGTTACTTTTGTTCCTAAATTTAATAAGATCAGTAAAAATAATTACAGATTACCAGAGCCGTCTATGACCTGCCGGAGGCGCTAGAGACTTAGGATAATAGGGCCCAGATAACTTAGACATTTGATATACTTGGATAGAATATACTCTAATGAGCAAGAAGGTATTATAATCAGTTATTATCGTTTAACGTTTTAGAAATAAATTTGTTTTACGGTCATAAATATCAGTTTTTATTCGGTAATCTGGAGAAAAATTATAGAAAGATCAGAGTGAGAGAGGAGGTTTCAGAGTAGTCAGAGGGAATATTTGTCCTGCAAATAGCTTGTGTAGGTTCGAATCCACCACGTCGGCGACTGGCTTAAGCACTAATACAGAAATACTAAACTCGTATATATCAGGTTTGCGGAAATGCTCTTACAAGATACCGTGACTCGCGCTCCCTCCAGAACTGGAAGAGTCATTTGATTTTACACCCGAATAAAATAAAAGGATATGATTTTCTGGGTTTGTAGGATTTTTTTAACGAGATGCTGTGACCCTGGAATGCAAGGGCAATTGAAGGAACAGGGGTTGGTTTTTAGTCAGTAGTAGTCTGACACTCCATTCCACTCCATGCACAGCGGGAGAAGAGTTAAGATTTTTCCGCACAAAAAAGTTTTTTTTTAAGTCATTCATAGGCTCGGGTTTGACCACAATCTCACCTGATGGTAAGCGATGATGTGGTCGAAGTTGAAGCACGCTTATCTAGAAGTAACCTATGTACATATCAGTCGCGAAGGGTGAATTTTCATAAAAGGGAAGCCGGACCAAAAAATGCTTACCTTGCCCAAGTGTGATGCGTGAATTTCAGTAACTGTGGCCCTGTGGCTGACTTCGAAATCTTGTAACTTCGTAAATAATTATTTGTTTAATTGAAAATAATAGATTACTATTTATATATTCTACTAACTAATACTACCTAATTACTAACTAATAGACTAATAGACTAATGTTTGCCATATTTCAAAAGGGAAGCCGGTAGGAATCGAGTTGTATGGAGCCTTCGCCACTGGTACATATGATGTATATTAAGCAGTTCTCGTCAATTCTAGAAAATAAACAATACTACAGTACATATTCATATTAAAATCAGCCTTCGACAAGTACAACGAACTGCATTATGTCAACAAAAGCCAGTCAAAACTACTCTTTATCGTTATTGAAATAAGGCTTTCAAAGCCTTCATTGTGTACACGGTAAGGGTTGATAACACTGACTTGTATCAGAACTTTTAATAGAAACAGAAGTGTCACTATTACATCTCGAAGCGTCGATAGCGTAAAGGCTAAGGTGTCGGACTTGTGATCGAGAGGTCACAAGTTCGAACCCCACCCATTACACTATTGCTGTGAACCCACTCCAGACACAAGCATATTTTATTTAGCTTAGTTGGAGGGGTAAACAAGATTGCTCATTGTTATGATATAACAAGTTTCGTCATGTCTGTCTGTCTGTTCGTCGGTCCGTATGTCACAACCATTTTATTCCGAAACTATTAGGACTATACATGTGAAACTTGGTAAGTAGATGTATTCTGTGAACCGCTTTCCGATTTTAGGGGTTCTCATACATGGAACTAAAACTGAAAATATTTTTTCTCATGAAACCTATGCGTGTGTGGTATCTATAGACAGGTCTTTAAAAATGACATTGGGGTTTCTATAACCACTTTTTCATAAATTCAATCGTCGAAAAGATATACGCTTCAAAAGTGGTAAAATGTGTGTGCCCCACGCCTCCCCCCCTCTAACTTCTATAATAATGGAGTGAAATATCTAAAAAAATCTATATTGTAGATCTTAATGTAAACTTTCAATGAAAATTGGTTTGTACGAGATCGGGTCAGCAGTTTCTGAGATTTAGCATATTTTCTAAAACCGCAAATATAAGTTTGTAATTGTTTGTAATGGCGATGCGAAGATGTTACTACCTTATTACTGGATATCATCTGGTTTTGTTGATAAACAAATTAACTGACGCTGAATTTTTAAACAAAAAGTCATTAAAACCACATTATATTGTCATTTATTTATAGACATTTATATAAGAACAAACAATTCGGCACTGAAATCATATTTTTTTTAAATTTAGGCTCGTGTTTGACTACCATCCTAACTAATGCGTTGTCGAAGATGAAACACGCTTACATACAAGTAACCCATTGATTTAGAGAGGTTACAGATATCAAGACACAGACTCCGGCACGGAATTACACACATTACCTGTACTTACAATAAAAATCCTAAAATGTTTTATGCGTAAGGTTGGGATGTCTACCATGGAACAACTTCATATGAGATACTACAGGGATCTAGAAATTCTTGACGAATAGGATTTAACATTTCAGCTGAGTACGGCATACGGCATATGAATTAAATACCTATGGAGTTCATCATCAGCTTGGCATCCACAATCCGGTAGCTGGGTGCCAATGCCATTTACATGACCAGTTTCTGATTTTCTGGCTACTGACTGATACATAACGTGTGTCAGTGATGAACAAATGACAGCCCAAACGATCGTGCTTTCCGAAGGATGGTCTCAATTATTGAGGTTCTTGAGATTTATCTATTGCCTTCCAATATGAATGTACAAGACTAATGTATCAGTATAAGACTAATGTATGTGGTTTTATTTTATAATTTTTTTGACATTTCTCATTTTATTTTATTGAACTTTTTGTATTACTTATTCTAAATTTAATTTAAATTTCACAACTATGATATATTTTTTTTTTGCATGTATTTATGTTTGTATAATAGTGTAAGCCGACCAATGGCACATGTGTAACTTTTGTATTTTATGTGGGTCACAGACCTGAATTAAACGATTTTTTTTTTATTTTTATTTTTTTATTTTATTACTTTATATATCAAGCTTTCCTTAATATTTGCGACCACCTTTTTTTTTTTGATAGGGCCACTTGTAGTTCAGCATACTAAGGCTGGTTACTACTTAACCGGACGATCCTGTGGTGACCTCTAAATTTAAAGGCCCCCAGCCAGGGCTTAGGTACATACTAACATTTACATTTAGACAACCGCACGCTAAGGGCACTCCCTGTGGAGTACGGGCCTCAGCATAGCGGGGTCGTTGGTGGAGGGCAGCAAAGGGTCAGGTTGGGTTATATTATTATTCGCGACCATCAGAAGGTTTTTTTTTATAAAGAGAACTAGCAATATCGTTCACTCCCCAACTAAGCTAAATATGTTTGTGTCAGGAGTGGTGCCACGACCTTTCGATCACAAGAAATTGACACTATAGGTGTTGGCGCGAAAGGCTAATTTAGTGGACTGTATTTGCGGTGCGGAGCTAAACGATTGACAAACGCTTGGCGTTAGGTACTTCGAGTTGCAGTGGGTGTGGGACAATGGAATACAACCCGAAATAAATAGGGAAGGAAAGCACAAACCTTTACGGGAGCCACGTGCTCGCGTCGTCGCCGGTTCACCGGTTCACTTTTCCAGGTTCAGGGCAGTTGGGCTTCAAGTTATTGTCCTCACACGTTAAACACAAGCACAAACTATGGATTATAAGTCTTATTACATGCGAAAATGCGGTGATTCCAAAGTTATTAATATTTTTAAGCGGAGCGCGTCGACGCCATTGTTAACTTCTTGCGGAGCGATTCGGAAGTAGTTTTTTCGACAAATGGCGGGCGAATCTTCTTACTCACTCGCGAGGTATGTGCGGGAAGGAGATGGATATAGGAAATAGCGGATGTCAATCATATTTTGAATGTTGGCGCAACCATTCCCCCCGGTTTGAAGGGTTACCTTCAAAAACTATAAGCGAAACTAATCAAAGAACTAAACTCTGGAGTAACATCTAACTTCTAACCTTATTCCTAAACTATAATATAAAGCGTTACCATAACTACTAAACTAATTTGAAGCCTGCTGCTGATTGGGCAGAGGACAGAGGCGAATAACCGGACGTAAAACTTTGCGTACTTAAATCACCGGTCAATTCTATGTGAACTGCACGAGTTGTCATACAAATAAATAGACAAACGTAAGCTTTTGTGGAGCGTACTCCGCGACCACGGGCAACAGTTACCCTAAACGGGCCGGCGAAGTCTGTACCGGTGTGAACGAAAGGTTTAGCGGATTGAACAACACGACAAGAGCGATGATCGGCCATTTCAGGCGCGATAAAACGCGGGCGAAGCTTAAAACAGGGCACACATTTGTGTACTCTAGCACGAATCAAATTGCGAGCGGAAAGTATCCAATACTTCTGTCTAAGGATAGACATCAACAAGTCTGGACCTGCGTGGCAATTCAACCTTTGATGATAATCTACAATCAAATCTAAAATATGGTCCTTGCGGGGTAAAACTACTGGATGCTTTTGCTCAAATCCTAAATCGGAATTTCTCAAACGACCACCTACTCGAATAAGACCATTCTGCAAAAAAGGTTTCAAATGTTGAAAGGCGCGGCTACAAGGTTTGTTGGACTCCAAACTACTAATTTCGGATGCGAAATAAAATCTCTGCAATTCACGTAGCACGACTGACTCAGCTTTATCCAGATCAGCGGCGGTTATAGCACCGCGCGTGGGTAACAGTTTAAGAAAACGACATACATACACCACACAACGCAAAAGTCTCGACCAAGACGAGACGCGATTAGATAACGATAAAATAATCGACTCTTCACGTGGAACCGAAACTACAAGCGAATGCTTCTTCTCCTCGGGTGGTTCTGAAACGGCAGCTGGATTAAAGGGCTTAACCGGCCATTCCTCGAGCACGCTATGAATCCAAGACGGAGCGCAGAACCACAGCGGATGATCTAAAATTTGCGAAGGGAGCAACCCACGGGAGAGACAATCGGCGGGATTATCTGTGCCAGCAACGTGAAAGAGATTTTGTGGTGGTAATTCGGACTGGATTTTGGCCACCCTATTGGCGACGAATGTGTCCCAGCGATGGGGCGAAGAATGTGCCCAACACAAAGCTACAGTAGAGTCAGAAAAAGCCATAATTCTATCAATAATAATGCGGTGCCTACAAGCATTGACAATCGAGCTGATTAATTGCACTAACAAAAGTATAGCGCACAGCTCCAGGCGCGCCAGAGAAACGACCTTGCGAGGGGAGACTTTGGATTTAGCGCTTATAAGACTAACCGAAACCTTGTCAGCATCCAAAACGTGAAAATAAACTACCCCCCCGTAAGCCTTTGCACTGGCGTCGGCGAAGCCTACAACAGTAACTATACTGTTCGACAATATACCAACATGGCGAGGAATTTTTATTTGATTGAGCAATGGAAGTTCTGTCCGGAAGCGAGCCCACAATTTAACAATATTTTCGGGCGCGGGGTCGTCCCAATCACTATTGGAAAGCCAAAGTTCTTTTATAAGCAACTTGGCATATAAAACGACGGGAGCTACAAATCCCATAACATCCCATATACGTGCTACACAAGACAGGATAATGCGCTTAGTACAAATTTGCGGAGTCGAACTAACTTTAAGACTGAACATGTCAGACGCGGGTGACCAACTTAAACCTAGAACCTTGTGCGTATCATCACCATCAAATTCCTTCACCGAAGATAATTGATGCGATAGTGGAATCGAATCTAGAGCGGTCTGCGAATTACTAGTCCACTTCACAAGATCAAACTGACCGGCCTTCATAAGACTTATTACTTGAGCGGCGGTCTCAACGGCATCCGCCTCGCTGGCTACACTATAAACAAAGTCATCCATGTATAGCCCAGTCTCAATAGTGTCTTTCGCTTTCGGGAATCTTTCACCCTCATCAGTGGCTAATTGCTTGATAGTGCGAAGCGCATGGAAAGGACTCGACTTAAGCCCAAAACAAACACGGTTAAACTCGTAAACTCTCAAAGGTTCTTGAGGCGAAAATCTATACAAAAAACGTTGAAATTTGCGGTCGCATTCGCGAATACCAATAGAAAGAAACATTTGCCTTATATCGGCGGAAAGCGCGACAGCAAACAAGCGGAAATTCACAATAATGTCAAATAAGTTACCTTGAAGGTTTTGACCACAATACAAAATATCATTGAGCGATACGGAAGTGCTAGTCTTAGCACTGCCGTCCAAAACCACGCGGAGCTTAGTAGTAAGCTTGTCTTCTCTAACAACTCCGTGGTGTGGGATGATGTAAGATGGATGATCAAGAGTCTCGTCAGTCTCGGCGGTGGATGCAGGTGAGATGTACCCTTTATCTAAGTATTCGGTAACCACCTCATCATAGGCTTGCTTCAACTTCGGAGACGCTTGCATCTTACGTTCTAAACAAGAAAAGCGTTTTTCCGCGGAAGCGTAGGAGTCACCGAGCGAAAAAATATCTCCCTTGAATGGAAGCCCGACAATATAACGACCATCATTATCACGGGTAGTCGTGCCACAATAAATCTCCTCAGCCACCTTATCATCAGGGCTTAGGATAGGCGGGACATTGACCTCTTCAATTTCCCAGAACCTGCGGATGGTAGACTCCAGCGGCGGCTCAACAGTGCAGCAATGTGACACAGTCGAGTAATTATCTAAATGTGCGGGTGCGGAACCAACAATAACAAAACCTAGAACTGTTTCTAGGGCGTGCGGTGCGGGAAACGACGAATGACCTTGAATCTTACGAGATAACTGAAGGTGCGGGAGAATCGATGCGCCGATCAACATATCGACGTCTCCAGGGACACCATAAGATTCATCTGCCAACGGTAGGTCTTTAAATTTGGTCAATAAAGACGTGTCAACCGGGACAGTAGGCAATTGTTCCGTAATTTTATCTACGACAAGCGAATCCATATCAAAACAAATATTAGAATTAAAACGCGATGCAAATTTAATTTTAATCGAACCATGAATGGTTGATTTTAAACCACCGAACCCCTTAACTACTGAGCGGGCTGGTCGGTTATTAATACTAAAACCAAGGCGTTGACAACAATTTTGAGTTAAAAAATTACTCTGCGAAGCGCAATCTAACAACGCTCGAACAAGACACGGATTACCAAAAGCATCATCAACAACAACGTGAGCGGTCGCGAGCACCACGGTAGTGCACGTATTGCTTGCGGCGGACATCGAACACAACGTGACGTCAGTCACGGCGGCCTGCGAGCGGGCAACGTCGCGCGTTGATTGCGGCTGCGGCTGCGAAGCGGACGCAGAGTTCGCATCGACTGACTGCGACGACGTGTCACCGCTTGGTAAACTAACTGTGCTCACATTGGATGCGGCATTATTACAACTTTTCTCCATGTGAAGTAAAGTGTGGTGCTTCGAAGAACACTTACGACAACTTTGACTACTATTACAAGACGTAACCCGATGCTTGTCACTAAGGCAGTTAAAGCACAAATTTTTTTCGCGAACAAACTTATAACGTTCATAGGGCGTAAATTTTAAGAAACCAGAACACTTGTACAATTGCGAATGTTGACTATTACACAAAGAACAACTCGATTGTACAGGAGCAGGTGCTGTATTCACATACGTATGTGTCGACTTTTGTGACTTCGAAGCCGCATCTGTTCGACGGTCGGACTTCTTCGTAACTTCATGGGTTGACGAAGTGCGTTGCAATATTTTAATATGATCGCGAACAAAACATTCTAAATCATTGAATTTTGGCAGTTTACTACTGCGATGGTCTATTTCAAATAAACGAACAGTTTCACTATCTAATTTCTTTAAACCCAAATATAAAAACAAAAAGTCGCAGAGGTCATCGACCTTCAGGTTCTTTACTGCGCGAACAGATGATGCAAAAATATCTAAAAACTTCTCTAAATTATGTTCATTACAAACTGTAATATTTTTCAACTCGAATAGCTGATCTAAATATGCGGTAGCAACTAATCTTTTGTCTTCATATTTCGACTTTAAAGTTTTTAAAATTAATGAATAATTTTCGGCACTAAAAGTAATGCCGGCACAAACAGTTTTAGCTTTACCAGTTAACTTTTCAACCAGATAGTGTAACTTTTCATGATCTGTCAAAGAGACGTTCCCATTTATAGTGTTTTCAAAACTATCTATAAATAGATTCCAATTGCGAATATCACCATTAAATTCAGGTATCTGAATGGGCGGTAATTTGGGTCGATCGCGAGTGTGATTTGCCTGGCTCTGATGGACAGACGGCTTCTCCAAGCTCCTCGCGACGCGTTTGATGCGACAGAATAAATCATCAAATGACGCCAAAGCCTGATAACTCACAGCGTATTCTGGATTTAATTCTAACTCTAAAACGTTAATATTATGAATTACGGATTCAAATTCCGTGCGCAAACTATCCAAGTTTTCTATAGAACATAAGAACGAATCTCTAATAGCTAGATCAAGTGTTTTAAGTGCATTATCACAAATAGATTGCACGCGAGAAAATATCATGTCTCTTTTAGCATATAAAAGTTTCAATTGAACTTTGATGTCCTTATGAGACATCGTGAATAATAATTATTTATTACAAACAATCAATGCGGTAAACAAGCAAATAAAGTTATTTTAACAAATAAGCGATGGAGAACAGCGACGCGGCCAATATTAAATACCTAAAGTGGGTAGGTAGTTATAACGAACTGCGGGTGAAATAAAAGAACTGTAGGTAGTTTTTAAACAATCTTAATTTACCCACTAGGTTGTGTCTCTGTTTCTGATATACAAATAATTTTAGACTTCCAAATGAATAACTAATACGAGCGATCTATGGCTACGTAGGTATGTAGGTATTACGCACGTACGTAGGTAATAGATGAACAAACAACGAATTGGGTTAGGTATAAGACTGCGGTGCGGTGCGTTTATTCCTTATGGAATAAATACCAATGCGATAACTACAACAAATATGTACCTAATTCAAATAAGTACCTAACTATCCGGTGAGAGGGACCAAGGAAAATGTTGGCGCGAAAGGCTAATTTAGTGGACTGTATTTGCGGTGCGGAGCTAAACGATTGACAAACGCTTGGCGTTAGGTACTTCGAGTTGCAGTGGGTGTGGGACAATGGAATACAACCCGAAATAAATAGGGAAGGAAAGCACAAACCTTTACGGGAGCCACGTGCTCGCGTCGTCGCCGGTTCACCGGTTCACTTTTCCAGGTTCAGGGCAGTTGGGCTTCAAGTTATTGTCCTCACACGTTAAACACAAGCACAAACTATGGATTATAAGTCTTATTACATGCGAAAATGCGGTGATTCCAAAGTTATTAATATTTTTAAGGCGAGGTTATTCGAAAAAACGTCGTTTTCAATTGTGTCTTATTCGTAGATAACACGGATTTAAATTTTGAAAAAAACATATTACATAATTCATACTTTGATCTTTCTATTTCGGTCATCCGATACACGATTACTTGCATTTCACTGCAACTAATTAAATCGCAAAGACAAGTCTAAATTACAGTCTTATTCTTATTTTATTTGAGTTGTATTAAGCTTTGAATAATAAAACTTATACCATAATAAAGATCGTAAAAAATGTCATATATGTCTGTCGTCATAATGTGAAATTTGAAAATATTTATACCACTAATTTCAAAAATAAGTGTTTTCCTATTATTTTCATGCGCGCGGCCACGCGCCCCGCGTCCTTTAGTCCCGAGCGGAACGTGTTGGAGGTCGGACGTATGCCAATTTTTAGCGAACCTGCCACCCCCGCTAAATTTGGTTCCGGTCGAGCCAATAAATCATTATAAAATAATAATTCCTATCGTTTAGTTTTAAATAGTTGTAATATAAATTGTTTTTATTAGGTACTTTAGTTATAATTTTGGTCAGTAAAACTAATGGACAAAATTAACAAAAAGAAGTGGTCATCGCTGGCTCTACGAAGGCTGAACAAACAAAAAAAGTAAGAAGGCTTTGACAATATATAAATATTTTGACCTAGGTATATACATAAATATTTTTCTTTACTAACTAGGTTCTTTTTGTATTCTGAGGTACCTACTTAGCTACGCGGAATAGATTTCGAAACCACAAAATAACCGGAAAATATATGTGACTATGTGTAAATAAACACGCCACGCGCGCAAAAGCTGTAATAGTTTATTTTTCTCGCGGAATAGATTTGCCAACCGCAAAAAGTGTGTGAAACAATTGAATTTGAACCCTATGTCAAAGCATATAAAGCCGCCACGTGCGCAAATGTTATAATGCTCTTTTCAAATGTCAGACTCAAAGGAAACTTTGACAATATTATTATAGGTACCTATAATTATACAAATTAATATTTTACTTTACTAAGTAGATAAGTACCTACGCAGAATAGATTTACAAACCGCAAACATGTGTGTAAAACAAAAACATTGTTGACTTTCTTTCTCCTATAAAAAAATGAAAGTGTTTCTTATTTTATTCAAAAAAATATTTCCAAAAATATCTAAATATAATATAAAAGTACTTTCAATAAAAAAGAAATCACAAAAAGATGTGATTAGAGCCTGGGTTTGATCCAGAACACTGACGGTTATCAATCCGATTCTTTACTAAACGCGCTAACAGAACGTCAGTAAACGCGGTTGAAATAACTGACCGTATTCGACTGTATTAGGTTTTATTTTCGTAAATGTAATAATGGATAAATGGTACAGTCGATCATTCGTCGCTATGACCACAGTATAAAGATCATACAGTAGGTCGACGCCTTTGATCTTGTGGAAAATGCCGACAACGTCTAGCTCTAGACAGTATCGCAACGGCCAGGGTTGTCACAAGTCAACAATATTTATTACACGCAGCACACTCGTGCCATAGTGTAGAAATATACAACATGACCATTTCCTACGAAAATATCATTTATTATTTTCGGTAAACTTCGGTAAACTTTATAACTCTCTGTCTTCGGTGTTCGTATCAACTTTACGCTGATGATCTGCAGTTGTATGCATCTACGCGGGTGGAAAGTTTGTCAGACGCTATAGGAGATGTTAACCGAGATTTAGATGCTATAAAACTGGTCTGATTGATTTGGGGTGACTGTAAGCCCCTCAAAGTGTCAGGCCATTGTGATCAGAAGCTCACGTATGATCATTAGAGTGGCAACTAGTTCACTCCTTCCTATCATTTTCAATTAAAGATCTCGGTTTGCATCTTGACTCTGCTTGGCTGGCAAAGTTTGGTTTGGTTTTGACTGGAAAGGGCTTTGCGGACTTCCTTAACATGAAATGTATTTTCCAGCATTACGGAGCCAAAGTGAGGTATTTTATATGGTAAGTTAGACGCCGTGTCGAGACGTAAACTTACCGCAAAGACGGAGGCATTTAAATTTGCTTTTTCTTGTGCGGTGTGAGCCAGTGTTCCATTCAGTTTTATCATAACTAGGAGGCAGCGAAGGACGGTAAAAGTTCGAGATCACTTCGCAGTTTCGGAGTCTGCAAACCCATACTTCCATACTCGCCATATAACCCTGGGGCATGTATCTGGAGGAGAAAAGGTAGATACCGTTTTCACCACTAGGTCCAAGTCATTGGGCGTGTGGCCGTCGACTTCTGGAATGCAGGTTGCTTGGTGAACCAGCTGGTCGAGATCTAGCGATAAAAAAACCTGCGGGCCTCTACCAGCGTGCTCTGTTTGTTGGTACGGGAACAACCATTCTTTATGGTGGGCATTAAAATCTCTTAGAAAAACAAGCTTTGCCATCGGATATTTGTGCTGGGCCATTTCAGCTCCTGCAGCTGCCTCCGTAAGGTGGTCGAAGAGCCTAGTCGTCTCCTGTTCACCGTTGTGCAATCAGTAAACAACACCAACAACGAGCATAGATGGTCTTGAGAAAAGTGCTTACATTTCTTTTTCATGAAAATGATTAATCAGAAAAAGTTTCACATCTTTGTGTATGTCTACTTTTTTAATTTTTCCAATAAAGTATTCATGTACCAAAGGGAAACAGATAATATGTTGTAAAATGTCAAAAATGTGACATATCGTGTCAGGATGTCATCTATGGCTTTTTACTGCATTTCGAATCACGCGCACCCCCTAATGTTCCCCGTCCAATCTCCATTAAATGCCTTATCCCTCTTGTATTTACTCGATTTGTTTATGATCTATGTAGGTTCATTGAGATAAATAAAATAAAGCTGTAGCGTACTGTATTATCGTTTTAACATTTCTATGCCATATTTCTAATTTTCTCTAGCCACTGGTAAACTGGTAAAACATTGAGTGATAACACATTTGACATTGCAAAAGCTGTCATGTCATGTTTGCGTACAAAATAATTTTGTTTTTTTTTTTTACTTCAATTTTAATACTTTTCATCATCCAAAATACTTTACCAAACAACCTCCAGCGTTTATGAAATTGTGGTGGGTCCTCCACAAAAGCCGCAAGAGTTGAAGTTGAAGTCGAATCACGGCATTAGCCAGTTGTGCATAAATGATTGTAGTTTTTAGAGAAAAAAAAAGTGTGCGGTTGACCCTCGTCGTCTCTCTCGTCAGAAGACAGTCGTAAGTATTACCACTTTTGCGTTACAATTTCTGCCAGTTTAGAAGCCGCGTAAAATAAATACGTTCCAAAAAGTGTTTGTGTGTTGCTTTTATTGGTATAACTATTTAATTGAAAAATATTTATATTTATTATTTTTTAAACATAATATTTCACACAGAATACGTCTAAGCCCTCTTTCAATATAACAATTGAATTGTAATACAATTCTCCTAATGTAAGTGTACCTAATACTTGATTTTTTATACTGTGCCATGAAGATTTCGCACCCTTTGGGAAAGTCGAATAGCGCGCGGCGTGTAATTTTGAATCATACCCGTATTCATGATCTACGTGTCAGTCAGATTTTTTATACACCTTATTCACAAAAATAAATAAATATACTTATTTTTAATTATTACCAATTACGTTCAAGTTTATACAATACGTACCTATTCTATCTATAAACTTGAAAATACTTACTATTAAAACAAAACAAAATAAACATAAACTAATCAATTCAAGTTGATCTACTGAATTGCTCTATTCTGTGACGCATCTTCGTACCTACTTGAGTTCGTGAACTCATGAGCGGTGCGCTTGGCGCGCGCGTCTCCCGCGCGTCGTAATTTGTTACGTTTTGCTATTCGTTGCGGGGGCTGGGGTAAGCGTCGAATACCTACGGTGCTCGGGACAAGCCGGCCTTAAGCGGAGCGCGTCGACGCCATTGTTAACTTCTTGCGGAGCGATTCGGAAGTAGTTTTTTCGACAAATGGCGGGCGAATCTTCTTACTCACTCGCGAGGTATGTGCGGGAAGGAGATGGATATAGGAAATAGCGGATGTCAATCATATTTTGAATGTTGGCGCAACCAATAGGCATTAGACTAGTGATGCATCAAATAGGCTTGAAACTAGGAATAGGCCCGAAAGTATGTCACCGCAAAGAAATAAAGCAACAGAAATAGAAACGGTATTCCAAGAATTCTCCAAGACAAAAGAAAGTTCAATCAAAGTAAACTACGATAGAATGTCCCCATTATTCGGGATAAAACGAGATAAGACTTATGATAAAATCGTGCGCCAGCGTAACACACCGATAAAAAAGAATACCAAATCGAAGGGTCAGGGGACTGCCCCATTTAATATCTACTTAAAGAAATAAATTTATGACGTAACAATTAAGATAAAGAGAATAACACAACAAATAATAATGTTATTAGAATCATAAGTCAAGATGTCGTTGCGTCATTATTAGCAGAAAAAGCTCGGGGTGATACTAAAACCATTCTTGTTTATCGCTAGATGTGCCTGTGATATTTTTATTATCGCATAAATCCCTATAAAGTTACAATTCCAATTTATTTTATTTTTGACAACAAAGAGCTTATATTATTAACAGCATATATATATATATATATATAATTATTCATACTATATTATGTTATTATAAATAATAATATTATAAATTGGCAAGTCTGTGAACAATTGAAGATGGATGGATGGATATTGTTACTCTTTCACATAAAAATAATAAACGGATCTGAATGAAATTTAGCAAGTAGATAGCTGACATCCTGGAATATCACACAGGCTTTTTATGCCTGAATTCCCACAGGATCAGGATTTAGGGCCTATGCACACCACGTTTTTTAAACGCGCCGTTGCAGTTGACGCGCGTTTGTAGCGATACAGACGCGATACGCACGCAAGTCAGACGCAACCTGTAGACCTTTTCACACCTGTATAAATTCAAATACGCGTTTGAATCGATACAGTCGTGTGTGTGTAGCGACACAGACGCGATGCAAACGTGCGTGTGTATCGATACAAACGCGCTGGCATTTTGCGTTTTTAAGCAGAACTTCGTGAACATAATATATCCACTTGAATATAATAAATATAAGAAACCTGTAAAGTCTGCCCTCCAAAGTTTGTCCTACGAAGATACAGAAAAGTTATTAATTGTGCTAAAACAGCTATTAAGAATTTTATTATAATCATGTATTTATTAGATTTCATAATTATGTACCTAGCTATCTAATTGTTTTATAGTTATAGCCAGTGTTTTGTTTTATTATAATTATATTTTATGTTTAACGTTACACGCAATTTATTAAAGATTAATGTATTATTATAAGGTGAATATTTAAGATAATATTGGCACATATCGCCTGAAACACAGGTTTACCTAGTCTGAACCTGAATAGTGCCTGAGCACATGTATTTCATGACTTTAAGTATACAACGTGTAACGGAAACCCCATATCTATCCAAAAGGGTTGAAGACAACATCTGGTATGGAGTCTCTATGCACAGTTTCAGCACAAAATAACTGACTCAAAGAATTGATACCAAATTATTGGTTTCATATATTTCTTGAATACCAATCATAACAAACGTGCCACAGCACTACGAGGGTCAATAACTTTCCACTTCACTTGCCAATAACACGATAATTCTTTTCGTTCTTCTTAATTTGAAAAATTCGGTCTCTGGTATCAGTGTATTGGAATTTGTAATAAGTTCTACACACGTAGACTTAGGATTACAAAACCCTTGCCATATCGTTTGTTATCATCCAAAGAAGCCATGCACTTGTATGTATATACCCTTTAAATTACACGTTGTACATCTTGTTGTAAGAAAATTTGAATAAATGATTTGATTTGATTTGATTTGAGCTACTGGGTTGTGGAGGTCAAATAGTCCGTCGCTCCTGTAAAACACTAATACTCAGCTGCATCCAGTTAGACTGGAAACCGACCCAACATAGTTGAAAAAAGGCTAAGCAGATCCTTTTTTTAGGGTTCCGTAGTCAACAAGGAACCCTTATAGTTTCGCCATGTCCGTCTGTCTGTCCGTCTGTACGCGGTTTAGCTCAAAAACTATTGGTACTGGAAAGTTGTAATTTAGCATGAGTATACACGTTAATGACGCCAAAAAAGTGGTCAAATAAAATTTTGAAAAAAACAATTATTTAGGGTACCTCCCCTACATGTAAAGTGGGATGATATTTTTTTTCTTTCGTCCTTCCCATAGTGTGGGATATCGTTAGATAGGTCTTTCATAAATATTAGGGGTTTCGGAAAACCGTTTTTTGATTAAGTAAACCGTTCGTGACTTATCAAGCTTTATACTACCAATTTTCGTTAGAGTCAAGTGTCCACCCTCTCTACCAACTAAATGGTTGTTGTTAGAAATTCAAATGTCACGGCAGTAGTACCTATATATAACGAAATTTAAAGGAAAACTATCACACATAAGTGGGCTTTACAAGTTTACGAGTAATAGTCGACCAATTGTATTTGACTCGAAAATTTCGAACAACTCCATAGAAATGTCGATAGATGGCGCTAAGCGTCAGTTGTATCGCGCTAGTTTCATATTATTGAATATGACACGCATTTGGCTGTTATAAAAACTACGGAACCCTACACTGCGCGTGGCCCGACACGCACTTGACCGGTTTTTCTATTGACAATAGGGTCGCGTTTGACCACCATCTCACCTGATGGTAAGTGATGATGTGGTCGAAGATGAAGCACGCTTACCTAAAAGTAACCTATTCACTCTTGACTTAAAGACTCCTAGGTTATAGCTATCAGGAAATACAGACTCCGGGAGGGGATGACTTCCATTTAGATTTATTAGTCCATTATCAAATAGTTGAAACAAACAAACTTATCTATGTAGCCTATAAATATTATTTTGAACTCGTTATCATAGGCTTTGTATATCATCTGATGAAGTTGCATCAGTATTGCAAATCTCAATTCAAGGCGTTAAAGAGTAGTTAAAAATAAAGTATGGCATCTCGAAGCCAGATGGTAAAAAGTTTTTTGACGGAAAGACGAGAACATAGCTTATTAAAGTGGAAACTCGATTAACTGAACTGATAGTTGTCGTTCGGATATTTGAATATCCGGATAATTGTTATAAATTGATATGAAAATAGGGTATGTAATGCAGTCTAGTTACAAATATGTGAAGTACTCTGCTGTTGTAACGCCATTCTAGAAAAAATGAGGCCATGAGAGCCAGAGTGGCCTAACCGTATTTTTGTTAATACTGATTTTAATTGATAAAACTGCTCTAAACGGTAAAAATCATAGCACCACAGTGGCCTAAAATTTAGTTCAACATTTTGACCTTATTTAGACAGTTGAAATTTTTGAGGCCATGAGCGCCAGAGTGATCTAGCTGTAATTTTTTCAATAAGTCTATTTTATGGTTAGGCCACTCTGGCTCTCATGGCCTCAAATAAAGTCAGAAGTGTGTTAACTGTTACCTTGTGTTTTATTATAGGTTATGGGCGATAAAAGTTACGGTTTTAACAAGTAAAATAGTTATTGTTCGTGTTATTTCGTGCTAAATAAACACTAAAAATGAGTTCGAACTTTATTGCAAATGTGACAAAGTTGAAAGGACGCGAAAAAGTCAAAATCGAGTGACACGAATCAATCAACAACAAAGAAAATAATTACCTGTTATCGGTGCAAGGAATCAGGCCATTGTCGAAATCAATATCCACTTTTGAACGAGAAAAAAGATAACGAGAAGCAGAGCAACGCTTTTAATGTAGTATTTCACAAAGGCGAGTTCAGTAAAAGTGACTTTTACATTGATTCGGGCGCAAGTACACATATGACAGCGGACGAAAGTTGGTTAAAAAATCCAGATTATTCATCAAGTTTACCAGAAATAATCATTGCAAATAAAACAAGAGTTCCCGTTTTATGCCCTGGCGATATAAACATAACAGCAAGCTACAATTATAACATAACAATAAAGAATGCATTATGTATTCCGAGTCTCATCACTAATCTATTATTAGTAAGTGAATTGATAAAGTATGGTAACAGTGTTGTTTTCGAACCAGAGAGATGCTTAATAAGGAACAAAGAAGGTGATTTGGTCGCAGATGCTAATCTTGTTGATGGTGTTTACAAAGTTAACCTTGAAACTCAAAAATGTTTATTGACATCCAGTACAGTAAATGGGGAGATATGGCATAAGCGGCTCGGACATATTAATAGCTGTGACATGAATAAGATGAAGCGTGGTGGAATGGTTGACGGAACGGATTATCCAGACACATTTGCAACAAGCAAATCAAGTTACAAGGTATGTTGTGAAGGACAACAGTGAAGATTACCATTTTATGCAGGTTCACGATCATCAGAAGATGTACTTGAAATCGTTCATTCAGATATAATATGTGGCCTCATGGAAATAAGTCAATAGGCGGTGCAAACTACTTTCTGTGCTTCATTGATGACTATAGCAGAATGACTCACATGTACTTCCTGAAGAACAAGAGTGATGTTTTAAAAAAATTCTATTGTGATAATAAAGTGAGATTTCGTGCCAGACTTGTTGCTAAAGGCTTTATACAGAAGGCCAGTATAGACTATAAAGAGACTTTCTAGCCAGGCATTCCACTTTGAGACTCTTATTAGCATTAAGTGTACAGTTAGATTTGGACATTACACATTTAGATATAACCACAGCATTCCTTAATGGTTTTATAAAAGAAAATATATTTATTATTTACCTGAAGGGTTCCTAATTAAATAGGGCTCTAAAATAAAGTACTTAAATTAAAAAGGGCTGTTTATGGATTAAAACAATCATCTTTGGCATGGTATCAGAGAGTAGAAGAAACTTTATGTGATTTTGGATATGTCAAAAGTAAGCATGAACCCTGTGTTTTCATAAAAGGTCATAGTAATAATAGCAAAACTATTGTTGGAGTTTATGTCGATGATTTTTTAATTTTTTCGAATAATAAGTTTGAAACTAATAATTTAATAAAAACTTTAAGCAAAAAAATTAAAATTAAAAATCTAGGTCAAGTAAAGCTTAGGGATGAGAATTAATATAGATAAAATGCAAATGTGATTACAGTAGATCAGGAGAATTATATTGAACAACTTCTTAAAAAGTTGAATATGTCTGATTGTAACACAGCTGATACTCCAATTTAATGTAAATTTAATTTAAAAAAGTCTAATATTTTAAAATCTCAATTGCCTTACCAAACATTTATTGGCAATTTGATGTATTTGGCTGTACTAACACGACCGGATATTTCATATTCTGTGAGTTACTTAAGCCAGTTCAATAATTCTTATTCTCAAATTCATTGGAATTATGCTAAGAGAATATTAAAATATCTGTTAAAAACTAACAATTATTGCTTAAGATACTCCAAAGAAAAGGCAGAAATCTAAGGTTTTGTAGACGCTGATTGGGCTAGTGATTTTGGATTTTGTTTTGTAAAATGTGGATCTGCTATTTCTTGCGAAAGTAAAGAACAGTAGCACTAAGCAGTTGTGAAGCTGAGTATATGGCTTTATCAGAAGCTTGTAGAGAAACCATCTACTTGCAAAACTCAGAGTTAGAAATAACAGGCAATTGTAGTAAGATAGTGCTGTACAATGATAACCAGAGTGCTTTAAAACTGGCAAACAACCAACAGTCTCACAAACGTTCACAACACATTGATGTACGATACAATTTTGTTGGGGATGTACTTTGTAACAACCAAATTGTGACAAAGCATTTGCCAACTAACAGTATGCCTGCTGATTTATTGACTATTATATTTATGGACTACCAGAAATAAAACACTATGATGAAAATGCTTGGAATTTTTAATAAAAAAGTTTTTTTTTTGGTCATGTAGATAATAGCTAAGAAATAAGTTAATTTTTAATTTTGATATAGTGGGGTATAAGTATACCCCACTGGGTGGTGGGGTGGATGGGGTGGGGTATAGGTTTTGGTATAGTGGTATATAAATTGATATCAAAATAGGGTATGTAATGCTATCTAGTTAGAAATATGTGAAATACTCTGCTGTTGTAACGCCATTCTAGAAAAAATAAAGTCAGAAGTGTGTCAACCGTTACCTTGTGTTTTATTATAATAATGAAATCGAGAAAAGGTTGTATTTAATACTGTTTCACAGCTCAAAGGCCGAAATATTGTTTGCAAAATTTATCGTTTATTAAATACCAACAATACCAAAAAAACATATTTTATCCAAGATATTCAGTATATTGAAAATATTTTTGTTTTTGGTTTATTCATCACTTCCTGATAGTTACCTGATAGTTAGTTCCTGGTAGTACTCCTATCAACTGTTTAATTTGCAGGAATACTTCAATATTAATTATTTCAGTATTCGGTACTCCCAGTACACGTCCGTGATCATACGTAGATTCGACTCGTATAAATTAAGTAGATCGCGACAGTCCGGATATTCGCGAATCCGTACATCTGAAGTCCGAATAATCGAGTCTCCGCTGAATGTAAGTCTCGGAAAATCTTTTTCATTGTTCCTCTTTAGGTAGGTACCAATGAAAAAACACAAATTCGATACTAAGAACAATCTACAAATATTACCAGTTACGTCAGTTTGTTAGTGTTCTCTCTGTGACGATCTCTCGACGCATGTTTTCGTAAAACTTAGTTTTATCTGGAATATTAACTGACGCAGTTTTACTGTTTTGTTACTGTGTCTCCTAATAATATCTTACCTACTTTTTTTTGTTAAATATTGTTTTTGTGTGACGAATCTGGTC
This sequence comes from Tholera decimalis, assembly GCA_943138885.2. Classification (NCBI taxonomy): domain Eukaryota; kingdom Metazoa; phylum Arthropoda; class Insecta; order Lepidoptera; family Noctuidae; genus Tholera; species Tholera decimalis. The sequence goes on along the minus strand of OW964578.2, from coordinate 23,319,632 downwards.
GTTAGCCTGTCTGGTGTTAAGCTGATAAATAATATTAATAACTAGCTGTCCCGGCAGACCTTGTTCTGCCTTATTTCTTCAAAACAAAGTAACATTGATTTTTTATGTTAATAGCAGCCAAAGAGTAAAGTAATTGATAGGAGCCCTGACAGATTTTGTTCTGTCAAAAGATATTGGCTATCGCAGTCTAATTTAAATAAAATTCTATTGAAAGATTTTAGATTATAATCTATGTCTATGTAGCCTCTTTCTATTCGAAATACTACACCAACACTATATGTTCTTATCACTTATTTTCCTTCATGTTTCATTAATGACTTGCAACCTCTAATCAACTTGAAGGCATACCAGATAATCCCATGCCTTTGTTTTGCTTTGATTGGCGTTAAATGTTAGACAGCTAGGGACAGAGTGGTTTGTATGGGAAAAGAAAATTGTTGTTTTTACTATTTTCCTCGTATTTTTTACGTTTTTTCTTACCATAAGAACCTTTCTCTGACTTCATCAAATACAACAAAAAGAAATCAGCCAAATTGGTTCAGCTTTTCTCGAGTTTTGTGCTTAGCAACACATTTAGCGATTCATTTTTATTTATATATATATATATATATATATATTTTTTATTAAGACAAGTTTCACAAGTAAATGCATGTTATAACTTCTGCCAAACTGCAGTACAGTTTATTTTTATTTTTTTTATATTTTTGTATTTATTTATTTATATGTAGATAATCAATTTATTTGTGCAGAAATTTGGTCACAACAAAAGTCTGAGCTCAAGATTTGCCAACAGGAGAGCGCAGCATAAATAGATAGATAGATATACTCTTTATTGTACACCATAACAGAAAACAAAAAAGGAACTAGTAGCTGGGTAACACGATACCTCTTGGCCAAAACAGTGCTAACACTGTTTTGGCCTTGCAAGACGCAAGACGCAAGAAACGCAAGACGAAAGACGCAAGAAACGCAAGACGCAAGACGCAAGAAACGCAAGACGAAAGACGCAAGAAACAGAAAATGCAAGACGGAAGAAACGCAAGAAACGCAAGAAACGCAAAATGCAAGACGCAAGAAACAGAAAACGCAAGACAAAAGACGCAAGACGCAAGAAACGCAAGAAACGCAAGCAACGCAAGACTAGTGATTACGGGTAGCCCGATAATATTATCGGGCTTCTGACTACCCGTAATCACTGTCAAAGATGTTCATAGCCGAGACCACCGTCTTAACGTGGTTTTCGAGGCACAGGGGTATCACGCCGCCAACTAGCAAACACAACCTACATACATGCATCCACGCATAAACCTAATATTTCACCTTTCAAAAACGAAGTTATAGGTTATGGTATCCGATTCTTGAAATGTTTCTTTTTTATTGGTAAATAGTATCGCGTTTGACCACCATCTCACCTGATGGTAAGTGATGATGTGGTCGAAGATGGAGCATGCTTACCTAGAAGTAACCTATTCAATCTTGACTTAAAGACTGGTTATAGCGATCAGGAAACACAGACTCCGGCAGAGAATTCCTCTCCTTAGCCGTACTGTAGCGTTGTAGTCGATTAAACTAGAAGTCGACTACCACACTGATCTCTAATGTCTATGGTTTCACGGAGTGACAACACTTATGCAGTAGTGACCAGCTATAAATTCTAATCTCTAGTGCGCGAAGCTTCTTTTCTCGCCGCCTACTGTTGCAAGTAACTTATATAGAAACCCCTCCGTGCCAAGGGTAAGTGCTCATTGTATCTGCCATTTTCTCTCCATCTTGCCAAATTGTAATCCTTTTATTTCGCCATAATCTGCAGCGTTTGTAAATTTATATAATTGCCCGGTTGTCAAGATGGCTTCCTGCTGGAACATAACTGTGATATTTCATTGTCATCTGCTTTCCACTAGTGTTTCTAAATTTGTGAAGCGTGCGCAAGCCACAGCATTGTTTTCCTGCTGTGCCATAGCAGCTACGAGCTTAAACGCCTTGCACGCGGTTACTCTTTATATTAGGCTTGTTCATACTCGGTCACTGACAGGAGCGCTCCGAACTAGTACAATTGTTCAAATGTACTAGTTCGGTCTTCTAGTACTATTAGTTGGACGTAGTTAAGCAGAAAGGACTCAATCCACAAAAAGTCACTTTTGAGATACGGGCGTTTGAAGTTTCAGCTGTAATTGCTCTAACAAAAAGTAACATTTTTTTAAATTTTTGCACTTTATTATTAAGATGATAGTTTATATTATATTTGTCTATCAAAATAGTGATATATTTTGCAATAGATTTCGAGATATTAGATGAAATGTGGGTTGAGTCCTTACAATTAAACCTAAATTTGTAAAGACAGGTATTTTTTTTATTTTCTCAGAATTGACTCAAAACTACCTATCGACTAGAAAATAAGTTATTTAAAAGAATTGAACGAGTATTATTACATAAAAGTTATAAATTTTGTAACATAAATCATCAAGTTACCAAAAACACGTAAAAAACCCACATAATTAAAATTAAAAATATTGAAAAAACAGCGCGAAAATGAGCACTCATATCTATTTCCCTCATCCTCAGTCAAAGTCAAGATTTGGCCCGTATCCATCAAAATCCTAGTCAATACAGCTGTTTCCATTATGGTTATTATGAAATGTATGACAGTCTTTGGGTATTAAAGTAAATATAGATCTGAAATCTTCGATCTTTGCTTGAGGAATGATATTTCTCAGGGGCCAAAGGACTTCAAAATCTTCTTCTGAAAATTGAATTAAAACTATTTTCAAAATCTTCTTCTGAAAATTGGATTAAATCCATTTTGTTTTCATTCTTTTTGCCTAACGACACTGATTTCACGAGTGAATTTACGCCGTAGAAGAATATATGAATATACAACGTCAGAGCGCAACGACTGCTTTCTTGTGGCGAGATCTATGTGAAATCGACAGCTGAACGCGGTTGAGCTGGGACAACTGATTCGAGAAGTACGCAATGTCAGCATAAGTCGGTGGACAGTCAGAAAATTAGCTGAGGCATGATTGACTGCACATGTGAAATTAAATATTATAAAATTAAAATCTTAAAAGGCGGGTAACAGAAATCCAGCTCCTACACAACTCCAACGGCAGTATTGGAACGCTGGCCTACCCAAATGTCCCTACTTTGGTATTATTCGTCAAAATGATCGAGCTCCTTAAGGTTCTAAGTTGAGCTACGCAACAACTGACAAATGCTTGCACTGTTTAGACGGGCCTGCTCAAATCTGTGAGATTCTGTCCTCTTAAGGGCTCAACAGACTTAAACCTACATGGCTCTCATATGATTTAATCACTACAGTACAGATTGTATGGACTTTAAAAGAGACGTTAACCGCTGAGTTTGTTTCAGTGTTTCTTAGTTAGGAAACATTGGCCTCTTCTAGTTTACATTTACAAAAAAATGACGTGTGAATGTGTTATTTATAACTTAGGTATTTGCAAAATAAACATAATTATTGTAATATAAGTTTTTAAGCTAACATGGTCACTAACAGTATCATTAGAACTTAAAATGGGATATTTACCATGTGTATTTAATGTTTTGAGTTTCCGATATTTCGGCACTGTTGCAAGCGCCATGATCCCATGATCTCCACCCGCAATTACTTCAGTTCATCCGTATGAACTGAAGTAATTGCGGGTGGAAGTTTAGGAGCAGACAAATCGGTCTACCCTCTTTCTCGTTCGTTTTCTATTAGCGACACCGCTACCACTGTCACATGTATCTCTAAACACTCGATTCTGTTCCCGACACACAAAACTCACCGTGTGTGTGTGTGTGTCACAGTGGTAGCGGTGTCGCTAACAGAAAACGAACGAGAAAGAGGGTAGACCGATTTGTCTGCTCATAAACTTCCACCCGCAATTACTTCAGTTCATCCGTGATCATGGCGCTTGCAACAGTGCCGAAATATCGGAAACTCAAAACATTAAATACACACGGTAAATATCCCATTTTAAATTCTAATGATATACTTAATTATTGTATTTTCCTGATTCATTTCCATTCAATGTCTAGTTCCCTAAACGCAATAGTTGCAATTTTACTTGTAAGTTTCATTTCATCTCCTAAAAGTTCGTTTTGAGCATTTTGCATACTGTTTGTTGGTATGCTTGGTATAATTGAAAAGGTAATTAATGAACTTTTAAGTTGACATTGCTACTTTTTAATGTTTTATCAATTTTATTAAGAATGTTCAGCTTTTTTGTAAATATCTGGGGTGTGCGATTCTATTGCTCTCAAGTGTATATACTATTTACAGATAATATCATTCAAACTATCTTCTTAATAATAAGGGGCAAAAATTAAACTTTTTGTTTGAGAAATTACAGCTGAAACTTGGAAAGCTCATAATTATGTCAAAAGTGAATTATTGTAGATTGAGTAATTTTTGCTCAGCTATGTCCTAATGTGCTGTTCTTCAAAAGCTGTTTTTCTGAAATATTTCGTGTTTTGAGTCGTTTGTGATAAACAAAAATAAATATTTATATGTCAGTAAACCTATATCACAGAAACGACCCAAACTGTTTGAGTTGTTTCAGTTATTTGATAATTATTATATTTCCAATCAAAACTAATTCTCAGACAGGATCCAAACTGTTTGAGTTTATTCTGATTTATGGATCTTAAGAACATACTCATAGGAATGTCATTACTCAGAAACAATTCAAGCGGAGTGAGTTCTTTCAGCAAATACATTTTGTATGCTCTTCATACTGTGGGTTGAGTCGGGGTAGAGAGAAAAACTAGTTTTCGTGTACATTTAAAAAAAAGGTTTTCACTACATGATAGATTCGACTTTCAGGAGTACGATGGCATACTTAACTCAATTTAGGCCAAAGTGTGGATTGAGTCCTTTCTGCTTAACTACGTCCAGTTCATTTTAGTTCATCGATTATTAAGACGTCAGACGTGATGGAATACCTGCATATTTGATTTTCCTTCATACTTTGCAGGCTTAGGACTATCATTTTCATTATGATACATTTTAAATAATTTGAATATCATTTAAATAAGTAATATTGAATGAATTATTAAAATGGCGTATTTAAAAATCAAATATTTACAGTGATCTTCATTTTTATATACATATTTTCTTTTTTACAATCCACACGAAACAAAACCAAGCATAACTTAAGCAACATGAACTTATATTGTTGAACCAATGACGTTGAGTAACTTCACTTAACAAAGTTAAAATAACAAATAAAAACATCGAAACTATCAAAGAGCCATAGAACGTCCGGGCCATAGATTATGCACATAAATGACCGGGCACAGTTTCTCGTTCTCCAGGTCATCGTAGTTCGTACATCACTTATTAGTTCAGCCGTTCTTGCTCGGCTCTCGCGATTGGATGTCGCTAGGATTGGTGATTAGTTCACTGTACTAGATGTACTAGATGACCGATTTGAGCGACAGAAACAGAATAGTTCGTACTAGTTCACATGACGGAATTGCGTCCTAATAGTTCATAGTACATGTACTACACAAGCCTACTTTATATAGTTGCACGCGGTATGCGCACGCTTATCTCTATTTAACCTTTGTGAACCGCCGCGATGGTGAGTTTCCCATCCATTTCCCGGGTACTGTTCCGTGGGGCTTACGGCTGGGAGACGCACGCATCGCTGGCGCTCACGATTCCTGCACCACGCTTACGGAAGCACCCTTTTTGGATTCCAGGGTTTTTTTTTCCTTCTCCTTCGTTTCTACTGCCTTGGATTTCTACTATCAACCACCTCTACGTCCACCGCTCGACGGGTGTCACGCTGCCTCTGTGACTGTCTGCGTGCTATGGCGTGGCCGGCCCGAATAACCTCTGCGCCCGTCTGCGCGCTATTGTGTGGCCTGCCCGCATAACCTCTGCGCCCGTCTGCGCGCGAGCTGCCTGCTACGGGATCTGCCCGCCGGTCTGCGTGCGTCGCGGCCTGAGCCCAGGGCAGTACCATTCTATACCTTCGACCAGTGAGGGAACCCAGTGTGAACCGAACCCACCCCCCCTTATTTCAAATAAATGCTGTAAACCTGTGGTCTCTGTTTTTATTATTTCACCACCTAAACCACTACGCCACAGTGGCGCCCACTCGGTAAGGTTCACAAGGTTTTCTTCACTGGTCGCTATTTACCTGACTCACACATCGTGGCGGTAAGTAGTGGGTAATTACTATATTTTTCTTCTGTATTTTTTTTAATTTGTTACTTTTATATAATTTCTTAGTCAGCTACTAGGGTTTTGTTGTAAATTGTAAAGATCACAATGAGCGCTAACCCAATCAAATTTATCCACCTAAGAAAGGCCGAATTGGAATATGAGGTTGTCATTAGAGGCGGTGAGAAGGGCACATTCACTGACTTTAGGAAACAAATTAACAATGCTCTCCTGAGTAAATTCACTCCTAGTATCTTTCTGCCAGTGGTCAGCAGGCTGAAGCAAGTGCCACAAGAACCCCAATTCTAAATATAATCTAATCTAATAGATATAATAGTAAATATAATCTAATAAATCTAATAAATATATTAAATCTAATAAACATAATACAATCTAATAAATATAATATAATCTAATTATAATGAATCTAGGCATTTTTTTTTAAACTTATAAAAGACTAACTCTTCGTTACTACTGGCCAGGAATGCAGTGACGTAGTGAAAGCTGTAACTTCATGTAAAATCTGTCTAGCTCATAAACAAGTAAACCATGCCCCACTGGAGGTCATGGGGAAACCTAAAGAATGCTCTCGGCCATTCCAGATGCTCAGTATTGACATTTTTGGCCCTCTGCCTGTCTCTAGACGCCATAACGCATATCTTTTTGTACTGACATGCTGTTTCTCTAAGTATTGTCTTCTAAATAAGACAATCATAACAGCTGTTTCTACCTACAATAATAATGACCAACGCTCTTGGGATCTACATATTCCAGTTGTTCAATTTGCACTAAATAACTCAACTAGTGAAGTTACTGGTTTCACACCAACATTCCTTCGCTCAACTTTCTAGTGAAAGTCCTTGGTCTTCACCTGTACTTCACACCTAAATGGGATGGCAAATTGTGGTTCTGCTTAGACAGTCACAAGCTAAATTCAGTAACTAAGAAGGATGCTTATAATTTACCTTATATCTCTGAAATTCTAGATAACCTAAAGGATGCTAAATACCTAACAAGTCTAGATCTTTATAAAAGTTTCTGACAGAGCATCCCGTAGGCCTAGCTAACTACTAGTGTTTGACCCCATACAGGGTCACACGATGCCAAGGGAACACACACCCACGACCGCCTAAGATACTGGTCGTGGAGGGTCGACTAGTACCTAACTACCTAAGTTAACTATAACTCTGGTTATAGCTATCCTAGTGTCATATTTCACACCCATCTAAAGTGTGGTAATCCTAATTAAAACCTACTGACTAAAGTTAACAAACTATTATTCTAAAATTAACTATAATTAGTTATCTTTTAACATAACTAAATACCTTGACTGCATGGCTATAAGCCAACATAAATAACTTCAGTTCCATTGCCACCTTTCTGCTGAACACACACATACACTACACAACTAATCTCTTTGATTATTTTCTCTTTACGGCGTGACTATGAGAAACTACATAGTGGGCCCTCAGGGCGATTCTTTAGTATCATGGCAGAGTAGTCTCCATAGTACACTACCTTTAACTTTTATTTATGTTATTATGTCCTCATGGATGTCTTAAAGACGGCCCCCTGAAACATGGGTGTCCGCACACTAGTTAATTTACATTAATTTCTAAACCTACTGTTCTGAAAACAGCTTCAAGCCGGTAAATTTCTATACAAATACCGTACCTACCCATTAACTACTTGCATAGTAGGCTATAACTTTATAGTTTAATTATAACTGTAAAACTTTCTCACTACTAACCTTAAAACTATTCATAAAACAATATATAGCATAGTCCATTGTATTGTTTTCTTTTATAACCGCTGGTACCTATCTGCCACCACGGTTAAACTAAGTACCAGTCTACCCTGGTAACATTTCTAACATTAAATCTAGGCCCTAAACCAGATTAAAACATAACGTTTAAACTATTCAGAAAACTTTATAACTGCTGGTATCTCTACCACCACGGTTAAATTATGTTCCATTCTACCCTAGTAACAATCTAACTTTAATCTAAGCACTAAACCCGAACCTAACTCGCATTTCAATCGTTTAATAATAGCATCTACATGAAATATTCTAACAACATTTAGTCAACAAACTTATCTAATTTCTTATACCTAAACACTAAACTAGAAACCTAACTTTAACTTCATAACACCTTTTAGTATTGAACAAACCTATCCTGAATATTACTTAGATTCAACCTGCCCTAATTAAATTAATTAATTCTCTTAAAAAATATTTCCGCGTGATTCATAACATAACCTATTTAATTTAAGATCATTGACATATTATATTTTTGACGTTTACGTACTGACTTTGACATCTCGACGTAGTTGCCAACCTTGGATACTTGTCTTTTAGAACTTCGTCTATAACGTGCGGATATTCTCGCAACAGTATGAATATGGACTTGATTTATTTTTTATAAATTACACTCACGTTCGGAAACTCACTCGAATGGACTTCTACATATGATGCGTATTCCAGTAATGAAACTTAAACCAATTTGAACATATACATGGACCATCACCAAAAAAAAAAAAAAAAAAAATTTTTTTTTTAACTTTAACAAATTTTTTTTACCTTTTAAAAATTTTTTTTTAAATTTTCTTTTTAAATACTCTTAGCTTTTAACTTTAACAAAAATTTTTTTTTATTCAACGATGAACTTACTTCTTGCTTTGAAACCTAACATTATCTATAGCCTACAACAGTCCACCAAGGTTACCTAACCCTATGGAGATACACTTGCTTTATCTTGCTGTTTTTCCTACTGACTGTCTCGAGTTAAACTACTCTATAATTAGCTTACCTCTCGTATGTAATTGTACGTCACTGACTTAGGACTACTTCCAAGTCAGGGATGGACTTAGAATGGATGGATGAATGATTAATAGTATGGAAGCACATGAATGGGATGTATGAACGTATAGGTAGTCAGTAATAGTGGTTTAGGCCTTCTAGCGGATTTATCCTAGGGAAAATCCTTCGCTAACAGGCGGGGTACTGTAGCGTTGTAGTCGATTAAACTAGAAGTCGACTACCACACTGATCTCTAATGTCTATGGTTTCACGGAGTGACAACACTTATGCAGTAGTGACCAGCTATAAATTCTAATCTCTAGTGCGCGAAGCTTCTTTTCTCGCCGCCTACTGTTGCAAGCAACTTATATAGAAACCCCTCCGTGCCAAGGGTAAGTGCTCATTGTATCTGCCATTTTCTCTCCATCTTGCCAAATTGTAATCCTTTTATTTCGCCATAATCTGCAGCGTTTGTAAATTTATATAATTGCCCGGTTGTCAAGATGGCTTCCTGCTGGAACATAACTGTGATATTTCATTGTCATCTGCTTTCCACTAGTGTTTCTAAATTTGTGAAGCGTGCGCAAGCCACAGCATTGTTTTCCTGCTGTGCCATAGCAGCTACGAGCTTAAACGCCTTGCACGCGGTTACTCTTTATATAGTTGCACGCGGTATGCGCACGCTTATCTCTATTTAACCTTTGTGAACCGCCGCGATGGTGAGTTTCCCATCCATTTCCCGGGTACTGTTCCGTGGGGCTTACGGCTGGGAGACGCACGCATCGCTGGCGCTCACGATTCCTGCACCACGCTTACGGAAGCACCCTTTTTGGATTCCAGGGTTTTTTTTTCCTTCTCCTTCGTTTCTACTGCCTTGGATTTCTACTATCAACCACCTCTACGTCCGCCGCTCGACGGGTGTCACGCTGCCTCTGTGACTGTCTGCGTGCTATGGCGTGGCCGGCCCGAATAACCTCTGCGCCCGTCTGCGCGCTATTGTGTGGCCTGCCCGCATAACCTCTGCGCCCGTCTGCGCGCGAGCTGCCTGCTACGGGATCTGCCCGCCGGTCTGCGTGCGTCGCGGCCTGAGCCCAGGGCAGTACCATTCTATACCTTCGACCAGTGAGGGAACCCAGTGTGAACCGAACCCACCCCCCCCTTATTTCAAATAAATGCTGTAAACCTGTGGTCTCTGTTTTTATTATTTCACCACCTAAACCACTACGCCACAGTACGCACAAGGTTTTTAATAAATTTTTGTGTTTGATTCATCGACTCTATCATTTATTCTATTTCACATACATGAGCACTTATAAACATAAAAACCTGGTGCATTGTTTAAATTGAACGTTTCTTATGGAGAAGAACCGGTATGAAACTCCACGGTTATTCTTTTCAAAACTTCATTGATTTGAAGATTTTTTATAGTTTTAATGATTATTATAGCTTCATTGAATGATTTAATAGCTATTAATCCTCCATACTTCTCAAATAAATAACTATTTCGTTCACAGATTTATATAATTTCAGATGTGGAAGCCTGTAATTGGCTGTCAAATTCTCACATTATTTCTAGATTAATTTATTTAGCAATTGTTCTCCCATGTAAATAAATAAATAAATGGTAAATTATAAAACTGTAGCCGAGCTAATTTGAAAACCGGAGAGGGTATTCAATTTAGCTCTTTGTTGCATACATACATGTATTTAATAAAAACTTTTTACCAAAGAATTAAACCGACTCCCAAAAAACACTGCAAGGTGGAAAATAACTTTAATTTCGGTAGTCGGTGTCTTTAGTTTTGTATTTTCGTTTTTGGCACCGACTTCCGAAATTAAAGTTATTTTTCACCTTGCAGTGTGTTTTGGGAGTCGGTTTAATTTTTTGGTAAAAAGTTTTTATTTCACTCTTTTTAGTTGGTTGATTTTTAATTTACCTAGTTACAAGAGCCTAAATGTCAACTACTTATAACATTTTACAAAATATTGCTTTTCCCAATGCTGGGCCGTTAATTTTTGAGGAGTTCTCCTGGTACTTCACCATCAGTTATACATCACCATATGCATTGTGCCGAGCATAAAGTGCTTAACATCCATATTCAAGTAATCGAATCGCAGTCCACGAAATACTTATTATTGAGTAGTTTCGGCGGCCATCTGTGGTCTTCATCATCAGTTCCACTTCCCCAAATGGTACTTTTTGAGAGCAACTGCACAAGTTACTATAAGAAATACCGAAAACGCCATAGGTGTGCCTATAATATTTGAAGAGTTCCCTCGATTTCTCCAGGATCCCATCATCAGATCCTGACTTGGTGACAAATGGTACCAATTTCGAAGTATACCCTATCAAACAAAGAAAGAATTTTCCAAATCGGTTCAGCCGTCTTCGAGTAATCGGTGATCATACATTAAAAAAAAAAAAAAAAATATATACGCGTCGAATTGATAACCTCCTCCTTTTTTTTGTCGTCGGTTGAAAATAAAACATAGTGCTCCAAAACCTCATCCTGTAAAATACTTCAAAGTCCTTCATCTCCTTACCTGACTTCATCAAGACTTCCGCTGAGCAGTTTCATAAAGCAGTGAGAGTCAGCGTGGTCGTGGATGGCAGACGCGTGTCCAGGTCCCCAGCACAGGATCATGATGTTAAAGGCACCGTTGCCAGCGTCCACCAGATTTCTCGTGTACCTAGAAGAGAAGAGAGGATATTTTTATCTGTTAACAAAGAACAATTCCACCAAGCCCGTTCCGTTATCGGACTACAAGACATACGGTGATGTGCCATGGGTAACTACATGTTGAACATCTCACCCATACGCATAAATCCTTTTGGGAATAGTTTCATAGTGCGTACAGCTAAGGAGTGGAATTCTCTGCTGGAGTCTGTCTTTCCTGATAGCTATAATCTGGATGTCTTTAAGTCAAGAGTGAATAGGTTTCTTCTAGGTAAGCGTGCTTCATCTTCAACCACATCATCGCTCACCAGGTGAGATGATGGTGAAACGTGAGCCCATTATCAATAAAAAACTCAAATGTATTACTAAGCGTAAAACCTCGGGCACGCCGCAATTGCGGCGGTAAGACCCCTCTTTGAGGAGTGGCTAGATCGGCGTCACGGCGTCCTGACCTACCGCATGACGCAGGTCCTCACCGGACACGGAAGTTTCGGGAGTTACCTATGTCTGATGAGGAAGGAAGAAACGCCTGGGTGTCACCACTGCGAGGATCGCCCTGAGGACACAGTAGAGTATACGGTGCAAGACTGCCCCGCTTGGGCAGAGCACCGACGTGTCCTCACGGCGGCGATAGGCGGAGACCTCTCGCGCCCGGCATTGGTCGAGGCCATGCTGCGGGGCGAGATGGAGTGGGAAGCGGTCGCCTCCTTCTGCGAAGCAGTCATGCTATCGAAGGAGGAGGTGGGCCGCGTGAGGGAGAGGATAGCGTCCTCCCTCCAGCCCAGCCGCAGTGGTAGATGCCCACGGCGTCGGACGTCGGCTGACGATCTCCGGCCACCGCAGGCGCGGGCATGCGGACAGCGAGTAAAGGGCAACTCGCTGTCCGACCATGGACCGTGCCCGGGTCGACGGCGCGTTGTGTTCCACGCGGTCTTCAAAGAGCGTCAGCAAGATGATGAGGCCCCCCTGTAGAGCGCCGAAGCCTGCCGGGGTCGTGGGACTTATCCCATTACCGTAACCCCGGTACGTAAAGGGCTATTGAAGGAATACCGTGGATTTTAGTCAGTACAAGTCTGACAGTCCCTCCGGCCCTGCCCGGGGTGGGAGGACTCATCTGATGATTTTACCACGTTAAAAAAAAAAGCGTAAAACCTGAGAACGGCTCCACCAATTCAGCTATATTTTTTAGGTTCTTATGGAGAGAAAAACGGAACAGTTATGAGGAAATTTGGGTATAAAACCAGTCTGCGTATTCGAAGCCTAGGTCGGAAAACTATCTTAAAATATAATATGAAAGGAAAAGACCACCCACCGACCCACTGATATCGATAAAAACAGCTTAACCTCACCAATGAATCAGTAAACAATATTATTCTTAAAGCATGACCCCCCAGTATGGCTATAAAAAGATAAGAGTTCTCAGTTAGTAACAGCATCCGTCGCTACGCCGTTATCAATGCTCAGGTGATTTGCCTCAAATATCCAAATACCAGCACAAACAAGACGGTCTATACAACTTAGTTTATCGTACGTAGAAGAAAACTGATAGTGGTATTTTATTCGTTGAACATAAATCCTTTATAATACCTAATTGCGAAAGTCTCTCTGTCATGCTTTCACGGTAAATTCACTAAATTACTTTTTTTTTTCTTTAATTTTCATTATTATTAAATTTATGCTTATATAAAATCTTTATTACTGTTTATAGTGCCTAATATGTGTACACAACTTAATTCCGAACATTTAATTAATAGTGCCAATTTTGAGAGCCCTGACACCCATTACACAAGTTTAATCTTAGCTTGGGTGTGTGTCTATAACTCAGTGTAAAGCTGCAATGGTTTTTTATTAGTGAGTAATAACTAATTACATGTAAATTGTGAACTGAAAATAAAGATTATATTGGGGTCTTTAAATCAAGAGTGAATAGGTTACTTCTAGGTAAGCGTGCTCCATCTTCGACCACACCATCACTTACCATCAGGTGAGATAGTGATCAAACGCGAACCTATTCTGAATAAAAAAATATATTATTATATTATGTTATTACTATGTACAGACGCCAGCACATCAAGCTACACCAATCTGACAAATTTCTTTAATAGATTTTCAACTTTATTGTTAAAGAAATTAGGTTCAAAGTTGATTGGGAAAATTTGACAGTTTCGGGTAGCTTCATGTGCTGGCGTCTGAACTTTGTTTGATAAAAAAGAGAATTAATAATGTGGGTAGTATTCACTTTACTAGCAATCTTGTTAAGCCCTCCAACTAAGCTAAATATGCTTGTGTCTGGAGTGTGTTCACGTCAGTAGTGTAATGTGTGGGGTTCGAACTCGCACTTCTCTATAAGTTTTTCGACACGTCGTTTTTCACACAAAGTCGACACGGTGAGTTTTGTGTGTCGGGAACAGAATCGAGTGTTTAGTGATACATGTGACAGTGGTAGCGGTGTCGCTAACAGAAAACGAACGAGAAAGAGGGTAGACCGATTTGTTTGCTCATAAACTTCCACCCGCAATTACTTCAGTTCATCCGTGATCATGGCGCTTGCAACAGTGCCGAAATATCGGAAACTCAAAATAATAAATTCACATGATAATTATCCCGTTTTATGTTCTAATGATATCGCAACCTCTCGTACACAAGTCCAACACCTTAGCCATTATGCTATTGCCATTTTAATTTTAATTAGTTCTCATTATAACTAACTGACTTGTTGGTTTAGTAGTCACAAGTGCGATTATGAGGTCTTGGGTTCAATTCACGGGTCAGCCAAAAATTGCTATTGAGTTTTTCTGTTAGAAATTTCTCAATAGCAGTCCGGAGTTTGGAAATTGGCGGTGTGATACGCCCGTGCCTCGGAAAACGCGTTAAACCGTTGGTTGTGAGCCTGATACTTACATACTTGTGCACTATAATATCTCCTGCGCAGATGGCTAATCTCCCCTGAAATTGGCCGTCGTGGTCGAAATTGGTCAGCCCGTAATGACCAGCATTTCCACTTGTCCACTCATTATACAACGTGTAACGGAAAGGGTATATACATACCAAGGGCACGGCTTCTTTGGGTGATATCAAACGATATTGGAAGGGTTTTTTAATCCTATCTCTACATGTTCAGAAGTAATGAGAATTTTTAATACATTGATACCAGATACAGTACTAGGCGCACAGAATTACGGAAGAGATTTATCGTGATATTTGCAAGTAACGTGGAAAGTTATTGATCTACGTAGTGCGGTGACATGATTGTTATAATTTCAATTTAAGAAACATACGAAACCGCAAATTTGGTATAAATTTTTAGAGTATTTTATTTTGAGTTGAAACCCTTCCAATATCGTTTGATATCAACCAATGAAGCCGTGCATTTGGTATGTATATACCCTTTACGTTACACGTTGTAGAATTATGGATGGCTGGGCGAAACTATAAAGGTACGTTACGTACGTGCGCCAAAGACGAGAGTGCAGCTGCTGGAGTCGCATCGCAATATCAACTTCAAGGCATTTGTGGTGCCTATACCAACATGTTTCCTGCCTCAGGTGATGGAAGATAGCTTTTGGTCACAGGATGTGGTATTCCACTGTTTTCGCGGATAATTGCCACCGGAACGCACAGACTTAGTGCAATTTAGTGCTACTAATATAGTATTAAGTTTTATTTACTAACACAATTGTTATTCTATTATGTATATATTAGGTTATCTATGGGTCTTGTAACCTGAGAATTAATGATTAATTAATTAATTAATTTGCTACGTAACCCTAAATGGTGTTATCTGCCAGTACCATACATCAGTCTATTGTAATCTTCTCTCATATTGTTTAAGAGGAAATATTGTTTACTTAGAGATAAAACGCGCCCCCCGCGACATGATAACAAGCAGTGGAAAATTAGGTCTCATATATATATAAGATAAAGAACTATCTAGACAGAATTATAAATAAAATTATATTAAGACATCTTATGATAGGTTGTCTGTAAAAGACCGCTTTTAGCGGTTAAGACCGCCCATTGTAGCGCCATTTTTAACACGCTTTTATTAGGTCGACCTGTATGAATCTAAGGTAACTAATTTAACCATCTTCCAAGGGTCGTAGCATAATGAAAATTGGCAGCTGTATGTAGTTCTGATGACAATACAATAATATGGTACTGTCAAACTGATCTTATGATGGAGCCGGAAGATATGAACTGGAACTTCATGACCGAAAATCGTATCATAGCCGTTTTGGATTTCTTAGAAAAGTCTTGTAATAAACTTTGACCACGATTAGTTTTCAAGGTCTGATGATGAAGCCGGAAGATAGGCACTGGCATTCCATGATGGGATATCGTATCATAGTCGTGTTTGCACTTGTGAGAAAGGCTACGTAATGGACTTTGAACACGATCAGGTTTCTAGGTTATAATAAACCTAAAGAAAATCCGTTATCGGTTTTCTCAATTTTTTTTTTTTTTTGTTTTTACGTGCATTTATAAAAGCATGTTTTTCTAGTGTTTTTTAAACTCTTAATTTATTAGTTGTTAAGTCCTTATTTGTTTTCTGTTACGGTGTACAATAAAGAGTACCTTAATCTTTATCAATCAATTGCCTAATGGCTAAGATGTTGGACTTGAGATCGAGAGGTCGCAGGTTCGAACCCCATCCATAACAGAATTGCCATGAACCCACTCCGGACTCAAGCATATTTAACTTAGTTAGCCCCTAACATGATTGCTAGTAATGTCCATGCTACCCACATTACTAGTTATCTTTTTCTAGACTTCATTTGAGTGGAAATTGCGGGATAAAAGTAGCCTTTAGATGCCCTGAAACTTTGTCTTTTTTCGAGAAATAATCAAATGACTCTTCCCGCTCTGATTGCTGTGGAAGGTAGTGTTAGACTTCTACTAAAACCCATCCTTTTCCTTCAGCTGCTTTTGCATTCCAGGGTCGCGGTATCTTGTTAGAATATTCCCGCAACCCTGGCTGAGAAACTCTTTGTCACTGCAACTGGAGAAAAGAAGCCTGCGAATGGTAACGGTGACAATTACCAGGCAGTGCACACTAAACAAACGATACCACATGATAGGATATAACGGACAGTAATAATAATAATAGTAACGGAGACTATTTGCATAGACACAACCTTGTAGCCAGGATTGTTCACCAGCAACTTGCTCTTAAATACAATCTTGTGGAATCAGAAGTATCGTACTATAGGTATGTGCCCGACCCAGTTCTCGAAAATGGCAATATTACATTGTACTGGGATCGGTCTATCATCACTGACAGGACTATTGTTGCCAATAAGCCTGACATAGTGGTGATAGACCGATTAGAGCGTCGCACAATGATTGTTGATATAGCGGTCCCTCATGACGAAAACCTCGTGAAAGCAGAGAAAGATAAGCAATTTAAGTATCAATCAATCAATCAATGTATTTATTTGTGTACACAGGTGTTAAGGTCTTAATATTTTATAAATGTATCTCTGTGTCCTGCCACAGACAGTAAGCATACAAATTTAAATTACAGTCATCAAAATCATTACATTCAATAAGTCACAGTATAATATCCACTAACACATTATATAATACAAAACAGTCAATAATAATAATCAATTTCAAAATAATCGATAAAAACATAATAATCAAATAAATAAAAAATGATCAGCCAAGTTAAATTCAAAATAAATACCTACTTAGTCAACTTTTCAATAGTAATTAGTAAACAATAATTAAATTTACAACAGTCAAATTCATAATAATTAATTTAATTAACAGTTACATAATTTTATCTTCTAGGAATTCTGTCACACTATAATAAGCTTTTTGCGCTAGAAATTTCTTTAATTGATTTCTTAGAGCAGTCTCATTTAGTTGTTTCCACTGTTTTGGCAACTTATTATAGATAGTTGGACCCATACATACAATACTTTTGCGCATGTTTGCATGTAGTGCAGTTTTGGCTTTGTGTGAGCAAACCCTACCATTATCTCGTCTGTTACGTGAAATTGTATCTTCCAGAAGAGGAAACAGCAAAGGATTTGCTCGAACAAACATTATAACCTCTAAAATGTACAAACACGGTAGTGTAAGTAGTTTGTGCTGTTGGAAATACGGTTTGCAGCTGTCTGACGTTTTTAGCTTAAACATAGACCTAATACATCTTTTTTGGCTCTTAAATGCTAATCCATTATCTGTAGAGTTTCCCCAGAAGATAATTCCGTATCTTAGTTGTGATGCCACTAAACCGTGATACGCTGTTATCAAGGCATCTGTATTCACAATCGAAGACAGAGAAAATAATGCATAGGCAGATTTACAGGTTTTCTTACACAAATTCTCAATGTGTTATTTCCAGTTAAGTCTGGTATCAATTGTTAGTCCGAGAAACTTTGTTGTGTTAACATTTTCAACAGTTTTGCAATTATACGTCAAATTAAAACTTTCTGCTAAAGTCGGACGTTGTTTGAAGTGCATAATCTTAGTTTTGTCTAAATTTATCTTTTAATTATTCAGTTCTAGCTATTGTATTATATTTTTTAATGAATTATTAATGTCAAAGTAGTATTGCATTATGTCATTATTGTCACAAGAAATTGTTACCGTACTATCTGCGAAAAGTGTCATGGGATGTGGTATACTCCTAGGCAAATCGTTTATATATAAAGTAAAGAGTGATCTTGATCTAGCTCGCGAGGTTGTCGACATGTGGGATGTGGATACAGCAATCATTGTGCCGATAGTCGTCTCAGCCAATGGCATAATAGCCAAGAGCCTTGACAAACATCTTAAGAGGCTCTCGTTGGGCAGCTGGATCAAGGGCTTGTCTTGATCCAGAAAGCAGTACTTTTGGACACGGCGCGAATTGTTAGGAGGTTCCTCTCTCAAGAGCCTTGACCACCGGTAGCTTGGACTCTGTTCCAGATACCGGTGGGCTACTGTTTTTTATATTTTTAAATGGATTTGATTTTATAAGAATATTTAAAAATGTAAATAATATGTTTG
The DNA here is from genome assembly GCA_943138885.2 of Tholera decimalis. NCBI lineage: Eukaryota > Metazoa > Arthropoda > Insecta > Lepidoptera > Noctuidae > Tholera > Tholera decimalis. The sequence continues at coordinate 23,300,983 of OW964578.2, read as the reverse complement.
TAAAGTGTAATAAATGAAATATCAATAATAGTAATACTCCTCCTGACCGATTTCAGCCACGACAGCGACCAATCGCAGCCTAGATTAGCCATCTGCATAGTAGATATCATAGTGCACAATTAAGTGCACAGGCACAGGTGCAATATCTGTGCCTTTGCTCTCTTAGTTCGATGGGACGGCAATCCGACACGACGAGAGATCAGGTGCTGGACAAACGAATTTACGTGCTTTCCGAGACATGGACAGAACACCTTCAAATTATTTTTGTGTCAAATCATATTTACTTGAGATATCATTGAGATATTTATTGTAGAGATTTATAAAACAAACATTTTGCTGAGATAAAAATACAGCGAATGTATCAGCCAGTCGACATGGCAACCACTGCATTATCTTTCCGAAAAATGACCTGTAATTTTGCACACGATACAGATGTATCCTGGATAAATAAGTATGAATAATAATGTTTGTTTCGTTAGTTAGTTTATCAAAAAGTAATAAACTCATAATTGTTTGTTTCATGAATTCAAGTGCAAGTTACGGTTGTTAACTTTTTACACGTGTACGTGTAAAAAGTAAACAACCGCCTTTGGACTAGTTTACAACAAGTAAAAAAACTAAAATCTGTCAATGATCTTCGTGTTCAGTGCAACAATGCATTCAGGATGCTGTTAAGACTGCCACGCTTCTGTAGCGCGTCAGGTATGTTCGCGGATGCACACGCTGACTGTTTCCCTGCAATCAGATGCAAGCAAGCAGCGTCCTTAAACAGAGTGCGTGCCAGCACTAACAGTCTCCTGTGTGTCATTGCCAGTAAATTAGACTGTCCCATTATTAACTTTTTGAGTGAACTATATATACGTACATGTAATTGTCTCAAAATTTTGTATTTTTGATTTTTTTAATTTGGTTTTTAACGAACCAAAAATTATTTTTTAGTTTGAAAGGGTATATTTTATAATTGATCCCATTGTTATAAAATCAGGATCTAATGATAGGATCCTGGAGCAATTGAGGGAACTCTTCAAATATTATAGGCACACCTATAGCGTTTTAGGTATTTCTTACAGTACTTTGTGTAGTTGCTCTCAAAAAGCACCATTTGGGGAAGTGGAACTGATGATGAAGACCACAGATGGCTACCGAAACTACTCAATAATAAAGATTTCATGGATTGTGATTCGATTACTTGAATATAGATGTTAAGCACTTTATGCTCGTCACAATGCATATGGAATATGTAGATCTGATGGTGAAGTACCAGGAGAACTCCTCAAAAATTAACGGCTCTGCATCGGGAAAAGCAATATTTTGTAAAAGGTGATAAGTTGACATTTTTTCTTTTGTGACTAGATAAATTCCAAACCGACCCACTAAAATGAGTGACAAAAAAATGTTTTAGCAAAAAATAAAACCAACTTCCATATCAAAACACTACAAAGCAAAAAAAAAAGGAAATACAAAACCAATAACACCAACTACCGAAATTAAAGTAATTTTTTACTTTGCAGTGTTTTTTTGCGCTTTGTAGTGTTTTGATATGGAAGTCTGTTTTATTTTTTAAATAGTTACTAACATAGTTTTAAGTAGTGCTACTAATAATAATAATTAATTGTATTGGTTATAGCAAAAGAATCCTAATATAAATAATTTTATTATTATTATTAAAGTTGTTTTGGCTTACTAGGGTACGTTGCCTGCCGGGTTTGCGGAATTGTTGGAAAGAGTTACCGTGGCCTCGGAAAACGAAGGGCAAATGACGGAACATGGATGGGTATTAGTCAGGAAAAGTCCTTCCACTTCGCTCAGATCGGGAGGCAGCCATTGGATGATTTTTCATACGTAAAAAAAATTACACGTTGGGTCACACGTAGAATAGGATTCCGGACGTACTTGACCCGAAAACATAAAAATTACATAGTTTAACTTGTACCAACTAAGTTAATAGGGTACCAGTATTGCCCATCATGGTACTTGAAGTACCACCCAGCAACTAACTAAGTCTCACGATACCTCTCAACTACTACCCTCAAAGTTTTCTAATCGATAAATTACGGATGCAATTATTGCAAGCCTTTTAGATAGGAAGTGAAAAAGGTTAAGTTGGGATATTGTTAATTTATCAATATATATTATATATTAACCGTTGCTTGCCTGTCGGTTTTCTACAGATTGTACAGCGGGGAGTGTGCGCAGGAGCTCCATGACCTGATTCCTCCATCTCCCTTTCACTACCGGTCTATCAGACGCACGGCTGGCTACCATCCACACTTGGTTGATATACCGTCTTGTACTCTTGTCGTACCAAGCGCTTCTCCTCCACATTTATTGTGCGCACTTCCAAGCTGTGGAATTCTCTGCCGGCTTCTGTGTTCCCTGCCACTTATGACCTTTCAACCTTTAAAGCTAGAGTAAACAGGCATCTTCTGGGCTCACTCGTTCCATCGTAGACCTCATCTATCGCTTACCATCAGGCGAGATTGAGGTCAAGAGTGAGCTCATTGTGAATTAAAAAAAAATATACACAAGATTGACCACAGGATATAATGAATAATAAAGATCACCATTATCTGGTTGCAGTTGAGTATTAATGTTTTACATGTAGCGACTGCCTATCTGACCTCCACAACCCAGTAACTAGGTAACACGACACCTCTTGGTAAGACTGGTGTCAGATTTTCTGGCTTCTGACTTCACGTGTAGTCAGAAAAATTTTGTTTTTCATTTTGATAGTCAATTAATTAATTAATCAATCAATTACACAAATGTTAGGAACTAAGTACCTAATAAATATGCAAATATATGTTAAATGCCTATTTTATTGATCTTCTAAACTATAATAATTTATTATTATTATTATTTTATTTTATATATAATATTATAAAGAGGAAACATTTGTGTTTTTGTACGTTTGTAGCGTTTTCACACAAAAACTACTGTACCGATTTCAAAAATTATTTCACCGTTAGAAAGCTGCATCTTCACTGAGTGACATAGGCTATATTACATTTCCAAAAAAAATAGGGATCCCTAATAAAAATGCAATAATGTAACCCAAGGTTTGCAAAAATTTGTCATCACGTGAGCTGTGGAAACTATTGATGATAGAACAAAAAATTGTTCTACAGTACTATAGAACGTATCAATATCTACAAAAAAGTCCGGATACCATATGTACAACTACTGTAGTTATGCCACTATAATTATTGATTACATTTTAAAATTTGATAAACGTGCCGACAATAATCAAACCATATTGTTCATACCTCTGTATTAATCCTTATCAAATTAAATGATATTTTATTAAAGACCGTTTCGATACCTGTCAAATTCCATTCAAAAGATATAAGTAATTTAAAAATGTCAATCTAAAAAAAATAATGCAATCTTTCTTACTAATATTTTAAATGTAAAAGTTTGTGAGGATGGATGGATGGATGTATGTTTGTTACTTTCATGCAAAAACTACTGAACGAGTCTGAATCAAATTTGGCAAGTAGATAGTTTACATCCTGGAATAACACATAGTCTGCTTTTTATCCTGGCATTCCCACGGGATCGGAATTTCACGCGGGAATACCCTCCCACGCGAACCACGCAGGCAGAAAGCTAGTATTTTATAATGTTAAAAATCATTTTAATATCATATCTTACTTATTAAGAAATATGCCAACACGTCACTTCCTTCATTTATAATTCTAACGTTGACTACGCTGGTGCCACACTCCCCCCACCACGGAATACAATGGTTAGACCCAGGATGCGCCACCAGCGCAGACTCAGTCTTGCAATGAGAGCCGAAGTGAACGGTCAGAGGAATAAAAAAGCGATAGTGATAGTAGTATTGTACCTGCGTGAGGTACCTGTACTGTACATAAGTGTCTTTTAAAAAATTTATTTAACTAAGGTCTATGTACAAATGTGTAATTACTCTAAAGTTTGTAAAATGTACAGTCTGTAACGATACCAATAAATAAATATGTTCTTAAAAGGCACGAGATGCAGATAATGTAAATTATTTCATTTCCGCTAGTGTGATACCAAATAAAATATCTGAGAATCAATCCAGTAGTTTCCTTTCACAAATGACAGCCGGGACAAGACATAAAGCGTTATCTCAGCCACGAAGAAATCCCTATATAAACAATATTAATCAAAATCAAGCTTGATTTTAACATCAATATTTTTATAAAAACTAAAATTAAACTCACCTAAAACGGTCAAACTTCGCAAATTTGTTCCAATCTTTGGGATCAGACTTATATCCAGCCATCAGCTTCTGAACATCTTGTACATTGACGTGGTCGCGAGAGAACACCCTGTGTAGCTCTCCAATCATATTCTCTAAGCCGGTTATCTCACTGTGAACAAATGTTATCAATAAGAGGATGTGCAAAAAATCTATAAATAAAATACTTATTAAAAAAAGAGCAACTAGACACTGTAATGATTATTTTCAAATTTAACTGATTGCGGGCCCAGTTTGGCCAAATGAGGTTTTTGTAAAGCTTTGTAAAGAAATATTTCGTGTTCAGGTGTCTCCAGATTTACTAATTAACTAACTAATTGATTAACTATAAGAACGACACACGAGCTCACATTTCTCCCGCATACAAAGAAACTTACAGTAACACTAAAAAAAACTCACTAATAGAACACATGCAAACAGGGGACGGCTCTTGTACCTGTAGCTACGGACTCAAGAATAAACACACATATGCAAGTTACGCAAATAGTGATGTTAAGTTGTACGCGATTGTAATCGTAGAAAAATATCGATGAAACTCTTTTCCCTCCTATAAATCCTTTAATATCTGATCTTTTTCCAAATAATTTTATTGACTGTGTAAATAAAACGATACTGGAGTTTCCGTCGTACTTGCCACTCTAAACAAGTGAAGTGTGATTATAATTGGAATATTAACTAACTAAAGTTAGTATAGTAAACAATACAATTATGATCTAGAATGAAAACTCAAACTGTATATTTTAACAGATATCTGATAAATTACGGATACGGACGATACTAGTCTCTAGAATTCTAATTATTTAATATTCAAATATAATTATTGTACTGAACAAAGCGGCACTTTGTCAAAAATCATAAGCAGCAAAGACGTCGCAAGTTGACATTCGACTAATGGCCGAAACTGGCATCAAGACGCTTTGAGGCTAGACGCAAGCGCCAGGCCCCCTTGCCATATCTCTTGTGTTTATATGATCTGTGAGTGTCAATGTGGAGCCCCTGTACAAGATATGGCACCTCTTGTCATGTCCATCGTGCGACAACCTGCGACTTGCAGGATCTGAAGGAGGCCCATGAAAGAGCTGTGCAAGTGTATTGGTTCTAGGATGTCTGAGCATCGACTCGAAAAGAAGGAGAACAAGAATGCAAATTAAAATACGCTAAGTCATACTTATGAGCAGTGAGCATACGCAACGGTGTCGCAGCGGTAAAGAGAGCGACTTGCGAGTTGCAGGTCATGGGATCGAATCCAGTCGGCCACATTACTTTGTGTAATTAATATAATCACCACTGCTCTCAAATCGTTGGAGGAAAACATCATGAGAACACCCGCTTGTCGTAGGACCAAAAATCTGAAAATATGTGAGAACCACCAAACCCGCACTGATCCCGCGTTGTGGATTACGGTCCCTCATAGAGAGGAGGCATGTGTCTCAGAAGTGAGAACGTTATAGGGTGAATTTATGATAGCTAGATAGATAGATAGAATACTAGCAATAAGTATACGAGCTTCAGAATCATTGGAATTCTCGGGATGTGCGCCAACTGGCCAGCTCCTGGTCCGTTGAGAATAGTCGCCACAATTAAGTTATCTTTAATTAGTAGCTTTGTGCCATTACATAGGTTGGGCGGGCTTAAATTCCTTAAAAGCATAATAGGCGTTCCAGTTTTCAAGAGCAGTTCGTGAGGTGGCAGGCCAGATGGATTCAAGGAATTTAAAAATTCTTGCGGATAATGGACTACATCCTCGACATTGCACACTGTATCAATGGACTTGTAAATTTTGAATTGACCGGGGACTTTTTGTAAAATTAGGTTATTGATTTCATTGACTGTATCGTTTCTTGGTGAGACTATAGCCCTTGAACAAAGCCAATGAATGTCTCTATCTAATAAATATTCAAGGTCTGGATAAACTGCATCTATGAGTTGCTGCAAATTGTGAACTATTCGGCCTACAGTCATTTATAACGATTTCCGCAACGTTAGTGCCCAAGGTTTGAGAAGAAAAAGACCCTTCTCCAACTTTGAGTAACTGTTGTGGAAAATCGTTATCTGTATTTCCGATTAGGTGGGCTCTCATATTAGTTCGTAAGTTTAAAGTTTGGACCATACTCCATAGAGGTGACGATTTAAAACACGCCTTTATGATGTCCGCACGGGTCCCTTTTGTGATGACGGCAAGTGTCTGCCGAAAGTCACCAGCAAACACAAAGGTGACACCACCCATGATAGCAACTGAATTTCTCAAGTCCTTAAGCGTTCGATCCACTGCTTCAACATGAGCTCTGTGGCTCATTGTGCATTCATCCCACATTATCAGCGACGTATTCTGTAATAACTGTCCAAGGGGCCCATTTTTGCGAATTAAACATACCGACTGCTGCTCCAATGAAATTGAAACGTAAGTATGTTGAAAAAGCTTTTTTTTATAAAAATCCTCCTATATCTGCTAAAATATAAAATATAATTATTTAAGACGGACCAGATTGCCATACATTGTTTTCAGTTTTATGCGACTGTTTAGGCAGCGCATGCAAAGAATTCTATTTTAAGAGGTACAATTTTCCGACTTGCTTGAAAAAGATTATAATAGCTCGGCTAATATGCATCATATAAAGATAATTTATAGCCTAGCACTCAGGGATAATGCAGCTACATGTAAGCGAAAGAATTTTCAAAATCGGTTCAGTAGTTTCAGAGATTACCCCCTACATACAAACTTACAAATTTTGCCTTTTTTAATATTAGTATAGATTTGATTACATAAAATATATAAATATAACGTGTTCTTTAAAATCACGTGGAGAAAAACAAAGATATAATCACAAATTTGAAAGAAAATGATTGGCAACCGAGCAGCAGCGAGTGTCTGTGCTTGTCTTACTGACACCGGCAATGCATTCCACAACCGAATAGCCTGCACCGTAAAAGTATGGTCGTAAAATTTTGTGGAATGTGTAGGCATCAAAAGTCTCAAATTCTCTGATGATCTCAAATCTCTACCATGTGTGTCATGAAGGAACTTAAAACGTTTTTTGAGATAAAAGGGATTCGTTGGATTGAAAAGAATACTGTATAGAGTATTGATAAAATATGTGCATTCCGGCGAAGGCGGATAGGCAGCCACTTGAGTTTAACATTCGAGCCCACTTCAGATATAAACCTGCATGGTTCTAATATGAGTTGATTAGTATGATGTGGATAGAATTTAAAGGGACTGTCCTCTGAGTTTGTTTCGGTGTTCCTTGACAGGGTAATCAGTTAGGAAACACCGGCCTTATCTAGTTTAATGTGATCGAAATTATTGAAGTGTAAAAGTGGTATTTTTAACATGTTTGCAAAATAAATATCATTTATCAGATAATTATGAATTATCTTAATTACAGAGAGAGAAAACCAAATTAGGAGTCGCGAAATCAAATAGGTTTTAGGAGTGGGCGATACAAATCGTATACAGATACAATATCTATATATCGGTACAATATCCAATATCTAGGCATATATTGGTCCGCGTTGATTCTATATAATTATCAGATATCTGAGTATCGAATCACAGAGCAACACACAATACCGTATCGTATTATAAGAATAACGTCAGAACAAGGTATAGTATGTACATAAACCCTATGGACAAGATATCTCTTCGTTGGTGTAGTAAGCACTGTGACCGATTGGCAAGAGAATGTTACAATTCCTACATAAATAGCATTGAACAGAAAATAATAACAAATCCCAAGGTTTTCTGGTCCTTCATTAAGTCTAAACGTGGTGTCGCTAATGCTAAATAATAACTAGTGATAAAAAATAAAAACTAGTGATGGCAATGAGATGTGCAACATGTTCGGGACCTATTTTTCTTCTGTCTACAGTCCAGCTACCCATGCGTATGACGTGGTTCATACTTCACCTTTCTTCGAAAGCCTTCTTTGTAACTCGGACAGCTTTTCCTTGATCCAGATTTCAAAGGATAAAATATCCAAGCATCTTAAAAGTTTAGACATATCTAAAGCTTCCGGCAGCGATGAAATTCCCCCTAACTTTATCGTAACTTGCGCCGACCAACTAGCAAGCCCCCTATGCTTGATTTTTATCAAATCTCTCAGCTCTGGTATTTTCCCTAAGCAATGGAAGATGGCCAAAGTAGTGCCAATTTACAAATCAGGTGCTGATGATTTGGTGGAAAATTATCGTCCCATATCTATTCTTTCAACATTTGCCAAGGTTTTTGAAGCAATAGTTTGCCCTGACATACAAAACTACTTTAGGAAATATCTGTCTGAACACCAGCATGGCTTTACTGCTGCAAGATCCACCTGCACTAACTTAGTAGCTTTTGTGGAGGTTATTGCACCTTCACTAGACTCGAACCAGCAAGTCGACGCCATATACACCGATTTCAGCAAGGCTTTTGACAAAGTTTCTCATGAAGTGCTAATTCAAAAACTTGCTGCGTACAGCTTTGCTGGTACTCTTCTTAAGTGGCTGCACTCTTACCTAACGGATAGATCCTTTTATGTCGTGGCCAATGGCTATAAAGCTGAATCCATGATCATTAAATCCGGTGTTCCGCAGGGTTCCCACTTGGTCCCCATAATATTTATAATATTTGTAAACGACCTTCCTTATTGCTTCTTTAACTCTATGCCATTCCTATTCGCCGATGATTTGAAAATAGTCCGCGTCATAGATTTTCTAGCCGACTCGATATTACTTCAGGATGACTTGAACACCCCTACGAGGCGGCTTGCGTCCTGGCCGGATCCCCGCCCTAGGACCTAGAGGCGAAAGTACTCGCGTCGTTGTATCGATGGCGCGAGGAAGAGCGGGCACGGGGCTCGAGGCCGGTGCAGCGGCAGATCGCGCTGCGCCGAGAGGAGCTCCGTCAGATCTTGGTGGCGGAATGGCGGCAGAGGCTTCTGCGCCTTACCGCCAGCCTCGCTACCGTCGAGGCGATCCGGCCAGTACTCGACGACTGGCTCGGGAGAAGGCACGGCTCCCTGTCGTTTAGAGTGACACAGGTGCTGTCGGGGCACGGCTGCTTCGGCAAGTACCTGTGCCGCATAGACAGAGAGCCGGACGCTCGGTGCCACCACTGCGTCCATTGCGGGGACGACACGGCACAACACACGCTCGCCGAGTGTGTAGCTTGGGAGGAGTAGCGCCGTGTCCTCACAAATGAAGTAGGAGGCGATCTGTCACTGCCGGCCGTAGTGCAGAGTATGGTCGGCAGCGCAGAGTCGTGGGACGCGGTGGTGTCCTTCTGCGAGGACGTGATGTCGCAGAAGGAAACTGCGGAAAGGGAGAGGGAGATCTCCACTCCCTTCCCTGGCCGCAGAAGGCGCACCGGGCGCAGGGGAAGGGCGGACAACGCCCTTTTCCAGCCCCCATGAATGGGTCCAGGGGCGAGGGACTTGGGGAAGTCCCCCGCCCCCTATTCGATGGACCCGAGTCGCAGGTGCGCGCGGGTGTCGGCGCGCGCCTCTGAGGCGATGCATGGGGTAGTTCAACACCTCACTACCCCGTATGCAGGAGGCGAGGCCGGGACAGACCCGGCCAGCACTAGTGCGGGGCTGCGGAAGAATTAGGTTTCCCGCGGCCCCCCGCGCACGTGTGAGGAGACACCGGGGTGGTTTTAGCCGGTAAGAATCCGGCACGCCCCTCCACCATTCCCCAGGCGGAGGTAGTCCATGAGGATATCCCCTGTACAAAAAAAAAAAAAAAAAGGATGACTTGAACAGACTTTTAAACTGGTCTAAGGATAATAATATGCTACTTAATGTTGAAAAATGTTCACAAATTACGTTTACTCGCAAGGCTAACTTCATTGATGTTAATTATAGTATGAATGGTACGTACCTCGTAGAAAAGTTGATGAGGTAAAAGATTTGGGAGTCCTTCTTGACCGAAAACTTACATTTGTTCCCCACATGGACAACATTATTAAAAAAAGCTTCAAAAACACTCGGTTTCGTGTTGCGTAATGTTAAATGTTTTCGAAAACCTAAAACTAAGATCGATCTTTTTAACTGCCTTGTTCGTACCGTATTGGACTATTGCTCGGTTGTGTGGCGTCCTCACTATGCAACACATAGTCTTAGGTTAGAGAGGATTCAAAAAAGATTTTTGTACCATCTTGCATATTGTGCGAGATTAGCCAAAAAAGTTCCGAGCTATGCAAAACGTCTTAAAAAATTCGACATGATCTCACTCGAAAAACGAAGAGATGGTATAGATTTACTTTTTCTTTTTAAATTACTTCGGAGTAAAATAGACTGCCCCCAGTTGTTAAGTAAGATTAATTTTAACCTTCCCCACAATTATCCGCGTCACCCTATCAAACTAATACATCCCCCATTCCGCAAAACTGTATCAGGATCCAATTCCCCTATCCCCAGAATTTGCAGGCTTGTTAATAGTTGTGATGAATCAATAGACATTTTTTCCACAACACTTAAACAAATCAAGCACCAAGTCCATCAAAAATAATCTACCGAACTGTTTTTTTTTTCTATGTCGGCTGTATAAATTACGAACTAGTTGTTGTTAGCGTTATTTCTGCACTACCTAGTATTATATTGATGTTATAATTAAGTTTTTGCATGCTGTGTCTATCGCGTCATATTGTACACTATGTTTGTAACATATTGCATGAAATATAAGGATAATCAGTGTAACAATTGTAGATAGGCCAATAAGTAAATAAATAAATGAGATATTCGGTTCAAACCGACCCAGGTACTTAGAATACTGAGCTTCCATGTGCGATTGCTATACGCGCAGGACTGCAGGAGTGATGTAGCAATGGATGAACAAGCGAAAAAGAAGATTGCGATGCGGATTCACTAATGTCCAAAACCTATTTTAAATACACTTACAATACTTTTTTACAGGATATACAACGTGTAATTTAAAGGGTATATACATACCGAGTGCACAGCTTCTTTGGATGATAACAAACGATATAGCGAGGGTTTTGTAATCCTATGTCTACATGTGTGGAGCTTGTTAGAAATTTCAATACATTGATACCAGAGACCGAATTTTTCAAATTAAGAAGAACGAAGAGAATTATCGTGTTATTGGCTATTGACATGGAAAGTGATGACCCTCATAGTGATGTGACACGTTTGTTATTATTGGTATTCAAGAAACATATTATGAAACCGATAATTTGGGGTCAATTCTGTGAGTCACTTATTTTGAGCTGAAACTTTGCATAGAGACCCCATACCAGATGATGTCTTCAGTCCTTTTGGATAGATATGGGGTTTCCGTTACACGTTGTAGATAGAGATCAATATCGATTACATTATTTTCTACACATAAAATGTCTATTTTAATTGAACTTTTAAATACGTCTGCATTAGATTTATTTATTGATAGTTTTCTTATAAATCGCTTATTAATAATGCAGTCAGTCCTAAGCCTGGCGGAAGTATAAAGAAAAGTTTTCTTCAATTTATTAGTCTCTAACTAATTGATAAAAATATATCTGAAAAGCCAAAACGACTGACCTAGTTTCATTTCAGAGAACCATATTATCAACAATATCAACACTACCAAACAATATATTCACTGATTTCGAATATACAGTTACGAATAAAAAAATACAATGATGCACAAAAATCGGTAACACCGAACGACACCCTAAAATCATAGTACTCGTGTCACTTCTGAAATCCACACAGATTCAGTGAACATATACAGGGTGGCCCGTTTACAGTGGTCCAAAGATTGTTTTCAGCTTGAGAGCATCATAAGTGATCATTTAAAACATACTTTAGTTAAGCGAAAACTTATGGTTTCGAAATTAAGATTTTTTTTTAATTATCTAGTCTAGTTATTTACACTATATGAGCCTATAGCGCGATAGGTAGATTATTGTACTATGCTAATATCAAATTTCATTCGATTTGGTCCAGTACTTTTCATAACAGAGTGGTTTTGTGTCAAAAATATTGAAATTTCGGGTAATTTAAAAAAAACATAATTTAAAACCATAAGTTTTCACTTAACTAAAGTATGTTTTAAACGATCACTTATGATGCTCTCAAGCTGAAAAAAATCTTTAGACCACTGTAAACGGGCCACCCTGTATATAGATATTGAAATATATAGACGCAACGTACGATATTGAAATCCGATATTTAGATACGATTTGATACAGTACAAAAGCGATATTATCCGTGCTTAATAGGTTTGAACCTATCACTGGTGATAGGCAATCAATCGCTCTTAAACCCATTTAGTCATCTTAACCCATCTTACTTATTAACGTTATCTATGAGTATCCATCGAGAAAAAGAATTAATATAAGTATTATTACTTACACGTCAATTTTCAAAGGTCTCTCGATGGGAAGTACTTCCATGTCAGCACATTGTGACACCTTGATCTTGCAGTTGGCATTCTCTACGTCCATGGTAGCTCCTGCAACAAACAAGAAAAAGTTTTTGATGCCGTTTGGATAGATTTCTGCCTTCATACACAGAATTCATTATGGGCCTATACTACCTCGGCACTTCTCACTCTTTATCTCGCTCTCACACTACTGGCCGCGGTCACGCGAGCAAGCGAGACAGGGTAAAGACTCCAAGACACCGATAATTTAGTTTATTTCTTTTTACGTTGAAAATAATGGTCATTTATAAAAAGTAACATAAGATCTGCTTTATAGTTAGTTCAATTAATATGCAAAGTTTCACTATCCAATTTGAAGTTACACACATCAAAAGTGTCTAGGGATCAACATATATTTTTGCAATAACTTTTCTCCTGATTGATATTAATTAAAATTTTCTTTAAGGATTCATCAAATAAAGTGTTTTCGTTTGTCACAGTAACGATAAACCAAGTCACCTTTGCATTAATAAAGAAATTTGCCATTTTCCTAATAAAGGGATTTTTGACATTTGAACCACTAACATTAAAGTTCGAAAAAAAGACTGAAATAACAGTTTTCTTTAAAATTTTATTGGGTAACTTAAACAATTAATAATCCGTGTTTCTACCGCGAACACTAACAACACAAGAACATCGGTTTGGCATACTCAAAATGAGTTCATCCAAATCACGCTGTGGAATGGCCGCCCATGTTCGTTGCAACAACAAAAAAAGGTCTTCTTGCGACTGGATACCCTCCATATTCGGCAGAGCTCTTCTCTGTAGCATATCCCATGCATGCTCAATCGGGTTCAAGTCTGGCGACTGAGCAGGCCAGAGCAGGACATTGATGTTAGCTGCGGCGAGAGTCTGTCTTACAAGTCTTGCGGTGTGCGGTCGTGCACTATCATGCATTAACTGAAATAAGGGACCGATTTGCACTTGTAGAGGAACGATGACGTCAGATACAATCGTCTCAGCATAAATTTGAGCGTTGAGGTTGCCTCTGATCCAAATCAACTCAGTTCTTCCGCCGATCCAAATACCCGCCCATACCATGATGGTTCCACCACTATAAGGATGGACTTCCTGGCAGGATTTTAATCGCTGTTGGCGTCCAGGGGTTCTCCAGTGTCGTATACGTCTTGTATCCGGTCTCATACCAAAACGAGACTCATCAGAAAAGCACACGAAACGCCATTGTTCTTCTGCCCAATTTCTGTGTTCAAGAGCCCATTGATATCGAATCCTACGATTGTGAATTGCTATAGGTGGTACCCGTAGCGGTCTTCGGGAATGAAGGTTCACTTCATGCAAGCGGTTTCTGACTGTTTGGTCGCTAATTAAGTTCCCTGAAGAGTGATGAACCCTCACGGCTAACATCATGGCGGTTATTGTTGGAGCTCTTCGAGTTAAGATTTGAATGTATCGGTCTTGTCTCCGTGTGGTGCAGCGATACCGTCCTCCATGGCGCTCAGCCACGGTACCAGTGCTTCGGTAACGTGTCCAAAGTCGACTGATAACACTCTGACTTGTATTCAGAGCTAAAGCCACAGTACGTTGCCGGGAACCAGCTTCTATCATTCCCACGGCTCTGAGCATTTCTTCCCTGCTTAAATGACGTCGCCGCTCCATAATAACGTTGGTTTTAATCAGTAGTAGGGAAACAGTAGCACTAATAATGTCTTCAATGCGTTGTATGTTTTTATAGGGAAAATATTGACAGCTGATTTTCATCTTTTACTCGAATTTGATTAACAGTTCCTGTTTCAAATTATGAAATGCACCAAAAAGGATCCATATAAATTTATAAAATCATAAATTTATTACAAAGCCACATCTCAATCTCAAGAAATCCGCATAAAAATGCTTGATCCCTAGACACTTTTGATGTGTGTATTTTTGAATACCAGCGGTTTATTGTTCGGTTTGGAGGTAACTGGATTTTTTTTCTATCATGAAAATTTTATGGAATCGTGTTTTCGTCAAACATAGTACCTAACATTTTCCTCAATTTTACCACATATTTATTTCTAAATTATTGCTGCAGTATATTCGACATAACGGAGGATCGTGCCATTTGAGGTAGTATAGGCCCTTAACGCACAAAAGTTTTGGGAATACTTTCATTGTGCGTACAACTAATGAGTGACATTCCCTGCCGGATTCTGTTTTTCCTGATAGCTATAACCTGGGGGTCCTTAAGTCAAGAGTGAATGGCTTACTTCTTGGTACTAGGTAAGACTAACCACCTCGCTTAACATCAGGTGAGATGGTCATCACTAATAAAAATGTATATCTTTCCTTATTAATATCTAGGCATTCAAAAAATAATCTAAAGATTAAAAGCTATAGATTAATAAATATATTTAATCACAACAGTCTAATTATACGTATCTGATTGCATTATAATCTTTTAGGTCTCTACAGTTGTCAAGCGCAAAAAGAAACACAAAATTCGGCCTCTGTACTTATGTGCAAATAAATAAATTAAATTGTGACATGAAGTTTGATGAGTGCGCTATCATTCATCTATTAGATCAGTTTCAAACTATCAGCGATAAGAAATTTTTGGGTGGTGATCTCCGGCCACCGTAGAAGCGGGCTTGCGGACGGCTAGCAATGGTAGCTCACTGTCCGATAACGACCAGGCCCGGGTCGACGGCGCGGCTTGTTCCACGGACGCCTAAAAAGACAGCAGCAGGGACGGGCCCCATAGGACCAATGCTTACTAGGGTTGCGGGAATGTACTTACAAGATACCGCAGCCCGGAACACTAGGGCAACTGACGGAAGGTGGGTTTTTAGTCTGTAGAAGTCTGACACTCCCTTCCGCTCCACCCCCAGAGCGGGAGAAGTCATTCGATGATAATCCCATCCAGAGAAAAAAAAAAGGGCAATGTTTTTTTTTTAATAAAAATACCATAAACATGGTAAAAATATATTTATCTAAGTTATAATGATACCAGAATAACAGCTCTTTGAGGCGCGCGTGGAACACAATGAACCGCCGACCCGGGCCTGGTCGTTACCGGAGGACAGTGAGCTACCACTGCTCGGCTCCTCCTTCGCTAGCATGACTGCTTCGCAGAAGGAGGCGACTGCATCCCATTCCCTCTCACTCTGCACCATGGTCTGAAACATGGCCGGGCGCGAGAGGTCACCGCCGCCGATCGCCTCCACGAGGACACGGCTGTGCTCCTCCCAAGCAGGGAACACCTGTGCTTCACCGTGTCCTCCGGGTGGTCCTCACAATGACGACACCCGGGCGTGTCCTCCCGCTGTATCCAAAACAGGTACCTCCCAAAACAGCCATGTCCGGTTAGCACCTGCGTCAGGCGGAAGGTGAGGACGCCGTGGCGTCTCTCCAGCACCTCCTCAAAAACTTTTTTGCAAAAAATAAAACTGACTGCCATATTAAAACACTACAAAGCCAAAAATAATTTTAATTTCGGTAGTCGGTGTTATTGGTTTTGTATTTTCTTTTTTTTTCACACCGCCTTCCGAAATTAAAATTATTTTTGGCTTTGTAGTGTTTTGATATGGAAGTCGGTTTTATTTTTTGCAAAAAAGTTTTTATTTTCGCGCTTTTTAGTGGGTCAGTTTGTAATTAATCTAGTTACAAAAGCCAAAATGTCAACTACTTATCACCTTCACCAGCAGAGTCAACGAAAAGATCGTCAATGTAAATATTTTTTTCAGACTTTTGTCTATTTTTCAGAAACGGCTTGTCCGATTTCGATAAAATTTTCATGGGACTATTTGAAAAGTATACCCTTTCCAACAAAAAAGAATTTTTCAAATCGGTTGACCAGCGACGGAGCTATGCCCGAACAAACATAAAAAAAACAAACAAACATCCGAATTGATTAGAAGTCGGTTAAAAAGAGGACTCTTTCCATGCTGCCGTGAGATCGCGCCAGAGCTCTGCCATTGCCCTACACAAGGTATTTCTCATGCGTCGTGGGTGCATTTTTACATGTTGGTAGACCCAGACCTAATACAACTATTTAATTTGTAGGCCATACAAACATTAGTCCCGGTGTGGGAAAAGAACCTGTGACTCGATAAGAAGTGTATATATTTCAAGTTGATATAACCTTCTGTATAGTACCTAACAGTAGAAACGGTATCTAGAGAATATATGTGCAAAACTAATATAAAATCAAGATAGATAATAAACGGTAACGATTAAAATACTGTGCTTGATAACAACCTTGTATTATCAGTCGAAGAAAAACCATTTACTTTTCATTACTTTTACAAACACTCAAGACTCAAATCTGTAAAAAACATTGAGTCCTATATCTCATATCTATATTAAAATCATAAAGAGGTAAAATTTGTTTGTAAGTTAGTATATGTATAGGGCTGATCTCCGAAACAAGTGATCCAATTCTTAAAATGTTTCATTGATGCACTATTCCGAAACCGACGCAGATAAAGTCGCGGAGAAGTGCTAATATTTAATACTTTTGTTATGTATGGTCACTGGTCACTTACCTTTCATATGATAATTATTAATTTACTTCTCTCAGTTCAAGTTTTTGAGGAATTTTTGTTTGGATATGGAAATATATCATGACATATTTTATGTTAACATGTTAAAATTAGTATTCTTGTTTAAGCACAGTGGTTTGTTTATTATTCCGAAACTCAGAATTCATAGGGCATTGAAAATTCTTCAACATCGCTATCAACGGGAAAAGTGCCCAGAACCCTGACTGGATTGATTGATTTTGATTTTTAATTGTTTTTTTTTTAATGAAAATAGGTTCGCGTTTGACCACCATCACACCTGATGGTAAGTGATGATGTGGTCGAAGATGGAGCACGCTTACCTAAAAGTAACCTATTCACTCTTGACTTAAAGACTCCTAGGTTGTAGCTATTGGGAAACACAGACTCCGGCGGGGAATTCCATGCCTTAGCCGTACGCAAAATGAAGGTATTCCCAAAACGTTTTGTGCGTATGGGTGGGATGTCCACCATGTAACGATGGCGCTTCGCCGTTTGTCTCGTGGTCCGATGATGGATCGGGCTTGGCGGAATCAGACTGTGTAATTCCATCGCACACTCCCCGAAATGTAACCGATAGAAAACCGATAGACTTGCAACTCGTCGTCGATGTTCAAGGCGCAGAGCAGTGAATAGGTGGCTTCTAGGTTAGCGTGCTTCATCTTCGACCACATCATCGCTTAACATCAGGTAAGATGGTGGTCAAACGCAAGCATATTAACAATAAAAAAAAATAGTATAGATTTAAGTACTTAAAATATATATTTTTTTAATTATATTACCAAGAGCATATTGCTTGTATTATTTGCCTGTAATTGGTTGTGCAGTTATATTTAAGACACTAATATTGTTGTTCCTATCTGTGTAATAACTGTTACAACTGTTGGTGAACTTTAATTAAATAAATAAATGAGAGGAGGCCTATGTCACAGTATAGATATGGACAGTACAGAAACTAAGCCTAGTTGAGGACATAATTACCTACGCTCCATTGAAGTAATAGGGTTGTAACTTTTAATGATTTTGGTATTTTTTTTTTCACATTTTTATTCTGTAGTGATCCATCCATCAAATTAATAATCCATCCATAATAACACGTCGTCATAATGAAATTAGAGATCTGTTCTGTGACTTATGTCAACATGCATGGGGAAACGTAGTCAAAGAACCCATCATCTCCGAAGGAGATTGCGGACTACGTGGAGACCTTTCATGCCGCGGCGTTTGGGATGCTCAGAGGGAGGCGTTATTTGATATCCGTGTTGTAGACACTGACGCTCCTTCTTACATTTCACGTCCTGTTGCCTCTGTACTAAAATCCGCCGAAGATGAAAAAATAAGAAAATATTCAAACGCTTGTGAATTGCGACATACTACATTCACCCCTCTTGTTACATCCGTTGACGGAGTCTTCGCTCCACAAATGTCTACTTTCGTAAAACATCTTGGAACTGCAATCGCTGACCGCTGGAACAGGTCCTTCAGCGTAGTGATGGGTTGGTTAAGATCAAGAATCATCATCTCAATAATACGTGCCACTAGCATGTGCATTCGCGGCACAAGACATAAATTTAAACCATTAGCCAAGTTATTTGGTTTCGGCGATGGAGCAGCCCTACCTGGGCAAAACTAATGCGGATGTGGCCGACGAACCATGAAGCTGTCGTACAAAACCTCATTTTAAAACAAATTTAAGTTCCTCTATACAAGTTCATTTATAATCCTAATCTGTTGTTATGTTGCCTAATTGTTAAATAAATTTATTCCATCCATCAAATTTAAATAACCACCTAGCTTACAAATACAATATAAAAACGTAATCTCATGGCGTCAGTTAATCTCAGCAAAAGACGATAGTGTAAACACGAAAAACAATTTCATAATAACACACAACAACTTGTACAACAATTATACCATCGACTTTAAATATCCTCATAACCACCGCATCCTGAAATCAGCAGCAAGTTTAAAATACGATAGCTCCGGTTTTGTTGAAGCCGAGTTCAAACAGTCGTACACAACGCAATACGCTCGTGGCATTTTCAGAGATGAATAAAACTTAAACGTGACTCGTCTAGACGCGGTACGCACTACTGAGAGCACCGCGACCCACGCTTAGGAGTATCGTCGGTGCGCATGTTTGTGTGAGTGTGCCGTTTCGAGCGTTTGTAGGTAGTTTCCGTACTGTCCATATTTTTAAAACTGTGCCTGTGTCTCAGCAGTGGGAACTTAATAGGCTGAGTTTAATATTATAATTTTTTAGCAATTAATTAGCTACAATTCAATCAAGGAAAAATAGTATACAACGTGTAACGGACACCCCATATCTATCCAAAAGGGCTGAAGACAACATCTGGTATGGAGTCTCTATGCACATTTTTAGCTCAAAATAAGTGACTCAAAGAATTGATACCAAATTATCGGTTTCATATGTTTCTTGAATACCAATCATAACAAACGTGTCACAGCACTACGAGGGTCAATAACGTTCCACGTCACTTGCCAATAACACGATAATTCTCTTCGTTCTTCTTAATTTGAAAAATTCGGTTTTGGTATCAATGTATTGAAATTTCTTATAAGTTCCACACGTGTAGATATAGGCTTACAAAACCCTTGCTATATCGTTTGTTACCATCCAAAGAAACCGTGCACTTGGCATGTATATACGCTTCAAATTACAACGTTGTGTAGGGAAGAAAAACAATATCCTTTTTAGGTAAATCTACGATTGTCGTATTAAAGTCTTATTTGAACAGTTCCGGAAGTATTTACCATAGTTCATAACATAATACTGACCTTATGCGCTTGCGCATACCGGAGTCGAGGCACCGACATGCCTGTATATACAGTATTGTTTAAATTCCAGTTCTATTTCATAGAAACAGTTCCTAGGTAATACGTTAGGCTATAATTATTATAAGTTGCATCGTCAAGAGTCTAATGGTTAAGGTGCTGTTGCAGGTTCGATCCCCATCCATTACACTGAACCCACTCCAGACACAAGCATATTTAGCTTAGTTGGAGGGGTTAACAAAATTGCTAGTAATGTGAATTCTTTATTTTTCCGTCTTGATGAGTATCTGTAGTATACTAATTTAGGCCTTTCCATTTTAATTAAAGCTTATAAAGACCATTGTAACTATAGTATAAACAATATTGTTACTTAGGTGTGTTTCAATATCTGGTGTACAATAAAGTATATTCTATCTGTCTATCTATTGCTACTTCTATTTGTAAAAAAATAGCCAAGTGCGAGTCAGACTCGCCCATGAAGGGTTCCGTAGTAACTACGCTAAATAAGCGGTTTTATTGCGATAAATATGCTGTATCTCAAAAACTGCTGACCTGATCTCGTTCAAACCAAAGGTTGGTTTAGTTAAAAGTTTACATCTACAGCATATTTTTTTTTTTAATTATTCACTCTATTATTATAGAAGTTAGAAGGGGGGGGGGGGGGGGGACATTGTACCATTTTGGAAGTGTATATCTTTTAAATGATTGACTTTAAGAAAAAGTGGTTTTAGGAACCTCAAATACCTATGATTTTTAAAGAACTCTCTATAAATACCACACACGCATAGGATTTATGAAAAAAATATTTTCAGTTTCAGTTCCATGTATTGGGAGCCCCCATTAATTTTAAATATTTTCATTTTTTTCTTAAAATTGAAAAGCGGTTCACAGAATACATCTGCCTACCAAGTTTCAGATGTATAGTTCTAATAGTTTCGCAATAAAATGCCTGTGACATACGGACGGACGGACAGACAAACAAACATGACGAAACTATAAGGATTTCGTTTTTTACCATTCGGCTACGGAACCCTAAAAATGACGCGTAACAGCAATTAATAACTTATTTACAATATAAACATCATTATTTCTTTTTCTACTGTCACATTGTCGCATCACGTCTGTGTACGGGTGCCTTTAAGCTAAGCTTAGCTACTGGAAGGCATTTAAACTATTTGCTATTTATTGGTATATTGTTGTTACGTATGTGGTTTGCGCAAAGGCATAAGGTCAGTATTGTACCTAACTATGGCAAACGCTTCCTGAATCGATTAAACGAGACTTAAAGATGGCAATTATAGTTTTGCCTTAAACGGGAATAGAATTTTTTCAATAATTAAAGAAATTTGTTTGTTATTTATAAATCTTTGATGAAATAAATAAACAATATGCAATTTAGGAAATAATAATACTATTAACATTCATATACAACGCTATATACAACATATAACATAATTAATACACATCCTGAAATTAGTTTGTTCAGAATCGTTCATTGAATAGATTTTTATAGTTATTATAAAAAAAAATATCGAAATTTTTATCCCAAAGCCATTAAATCTACGTAAATTACAAATTACACTTTCACTGTATAGTAAAAACAAACAACTATGGACCGTAAATTAAAGCAGTAACTTTTTAAATGCAGAATTTATATAAATTCCGTCATTCAGTACACATTACAGAAAAATTAAACTCATTTAAAGGAAGTTAAAGTCTTAAAAAAACTGTTTAAACAAGTAAAACTAAAAATTCAGAGTATGTATTATGATAATAACATAATTTTCTAATTGGGCTGTTTGAGGGTGTGCGTTAATTACGATACATGTTGGTATACCTTTTTTTTTTTTACGTGGTAAAATCATCAAATAAGTCCTCCCACCCCGGGCAGGGCCGGAGGGACTGTCAGACTTGTACTGACTAAAATCCACGGTGTTCCTTCAATAGCCCTTTACGTTCCGGGGTCACGGTAATGGGATAAGTCCCACGACCCCGGCAGGCTTCGGCCCTCTACAGCGGGGGCCTCGTCATATTGCTGGCGCTCTTTGAGGCGCGCGTGGAACACAACGCGCCGTCGACCCGGGCATGGTCCATGGTCGGACAACGAGTTGCCCTTTACTCGCTGTCCGCATGCCCGCGCCTACGGTGGCCGGAGATCGTCGGCCGACGTCCGACGCCGTGGGCGTCTACCACTGCGGCCGGGCTGGAGGGAGAACGCCATCCTCTCCCTCACGCGGCCCGCCTCCTCCTTCGATAGCATAACTGCTTCGCAGAAGGAGGCGACCGCTTCCCACTCCGTCTCGCCCCGCAGCATGGCCTCGACCAGTGTCGGGCGCGAGAGGTCTCCGCCTATCGCCGCCGTGAGGACACGTCGGTGCTCTGCCCAAGCGGGGCAGTCTTGCACCGTATGCTCTACTGTGTCCTCAGGGCGGTCCTCGCAGTGGTGACACCCAGGCGTTTCTTCCTTCCCCATCAGACACAGGTACCTCCCGAAACTTCCATGTCCCGTGAGGACCTGTGTCATGCGGTAGGTCAGGACGCCGTGACGCCGATCTAGCCACTCCTCAAAGAGGGGTCTTACCGCCGCAATTGCGGCGTGCCCGTGTATAGGTATACTGGGCATAATTTAGCTTAGCCTTTTTCCCGTGTATGTTGGGGATTGGCTTCCAGTCTAACCGGATGCAGCTGACTACTAGTCTTTTATATGGAGCGACTGTGTATCAACGCATCACTGTATCTAATAGTGTACCCAAAAGACTGGCGGCATAATATAACGTTAATGGGGCGTGCAAGTGAAAGCTGATCGCAGATGGCGCCACCACCGTAAGACCTTTGTCACTGTCAGTGTTAGTTAGATTGTGAGTTAATTTAGTTATCTGTATCATCTATGGTTATCTGTGGTGAGATAAACATTTACACGCTTTGTATTTTTTATTTTCATTTCATTGATTTCAATTGATTTCTTTACAATTTTCCGATTAAAGAACATAATACATGTTGTTTAATCGGAAAATTCTCAATAACTGTCTCTAATTTAGGAATTCACTACAATTTCCATAGTGTTCCATAGAGAAACTGCTTTGTTATTGGTAAGTGTGCTACTAGCGCCACTTTGACAGTTGCACGCCCCATTAATCATAAATACAATTTGGATACAGAAAGGGTATAGGCGCTTCAGATGCAGTAGATAATCTTGTCAATGACATAGTTAGTAAACTGAATGACAAAATAAAGGTAGTTCGCCTATTTATTGATTTAAGTTCTGCGTTTGACATAATAGATCACGAGCTACTTCTGGCTAAACTAGAGCATTATGGTATAAGAGGTAAAGCGTTAAAACTTATGATATCGTATTTAGAAAACCGTAGAATGTACGTAGAAATTAAAGACATTTATGCAAAAAATTATGACGCAAAGTGTGTGAGTGAGGTAACATATAAGTCAAAAGTTACCAAAATAAGCCGCGGTGTGCCTCAAGGTTCAATCTTAGGACTATTATTATATATAGTTTTTACTAATGACTTACTAAATTTTATGAATAATTCCCTACCCGATGCAGAACTGGTAATGTTTGCAGATGATACGAACGCCATAATTGAGTCGTCTAACTTAAACTAGTTGACGGAAAATATAAATAAGTGTTTAAAAATCTCTCCGACTGGTTTACAGCTAATAATCTAATAATAAACCCATATAAAACTAATATTATGTTGTTTAAAACCACTTCACCTAACAATGATAGCATAGATGTCATGCTCGATGGGAACAATGTTGGACTAGTAAACGAAGTAAAATTTTTAGGAGTTTATATAGATTCCCTATTAAATTGGAAGATAGAGCTCACCGTCATTGATTCATCAATATCTTCAGCTTGTTATGCGCTATGAAGTCTCAGAGACGACATTTATTTAAAGCAGTTAAAAGCAGTATATTATGCGTTGGTAGAATCTAGGTTACGATACAGTATTATGTGTTGGGGAAGCAGTTACAGGTACAATTGCCAAAGAGCATTCGTATTACAGAAACGTGCATTTAAGAACGATTGTCAGAATCCCACAACGAGAGCCATGCAAAGAATATTTTAAAAAATTAGGCATATTAACCGTTCCAAGTTTGTACAGTCTTAGTACTACTCAGCCACTTTGCAAATGTGCAAATACGCAAGCATGAATTACATGATGAACGTGAGCTTAGAGAGAACACAAGACGAACGTCTATGAAAAATAAATTTGTTCCTAAACTTAATATTGCCAAACACTGCACTAAATACTAAGCAGTGGAATTGTTTAATAGGTTGCCCACTCATTTAAGATCACTGATTTACAAAGGTACTCTATTCAAAGCTAAACTTACAGGATTCCTATTGGATAAATGTTTGTATTCTGTGTCTGAATTGGTGACGGATGATGGTAAATAATTTGTATTAGACTCTGATTAGACTTAACATAATTATATTTGATACTTCATTAGATTTTTTTTAAACTTTTGTTTTGCATTTTATACAATATATTTATTATCATTGACATAACATATTACTAACAATAATTTATATTAGGATAGTAAATTGACAATTGATTGACATCAGAAATGTATATGCTATCGATTATTATTTTAATGCTTGTTTATTTTAATTTTTTACTTAACTTATTTCTCTTAGCTGTAATTAATTGTAATGATATAGTACACACATGTTCAAACACAATGAGAATTGTTATATGAATAAATACACTTAGTTATAAGACAGCCTGGAACTATACAAGTATACTACGCGTATTTTTGTATTATACTCTTGCAACTATCACGCAAGTGTAAAATTATTATTGTTCGAAATAAATGTTCATGTTATGTTGTTACTATGTCCTATAACAATGCTTAAAGTCTGCCCAAGGTATAAGCCAGGTTAGGCAAAATCCATCAATAGATCAATCAAAAATATTTAATTTTACATAGGCCAACATGGGCACTACAAATTGGTCGTTTCCTATGGAGAAGAACCGGCAACAAACTCCACAGCTGTTCTCTTTTTAAATCATAATTGATTTTCATAATGTTTCTAGAATACAGTTTTTAAACGTATGAGAGGACAGTATAGATCAATTAATTACTAAAACAGAAACGAAGTGTCAACTAGGTGTCCCGACAACGAGTCATTAATACCTACTCAATACATATGTATGTCACATACTTATACATACATTTTAAGTGTCTATCTGTTGTTACTTTTTTTATTACGAATGAGCCCGCTCTCGACCTCGATCACACCTGATGGTAAGTGTAAGATGAGGTCTACGATCAAACGAGCGAGCCCAGAAAATGCCTATTCATTCTTGCTTTAAAGGCAGACGGGTCATATGTGGCAGGGAACACAGAAGCCGGCAGAGAATTCCACACCTTGGCTGTGCGCACAATGAATGTTGAAGAAAAGCGCTTAGTACGACAAGACGGTATATCGACCAAGTGTGGATGGTATCCTGCGGTACGTCTGGTAGATCGGTAGTACAACATAACTGTGTATTTTCATGTATCACTACTACTGAATTATTGAACTAGTGA
The DNA here is from genome assembly GCA_943138885.2 of Tholera decimalis. Taxonomy (NCBI): domain Eukaryota; kingdom Metazoa; phylum Arthropoda; class Insecta; order Lepidoptera; family Noctuidae; genus Tholera; species Tholera decimalis. Next base: position 23,275,486 of record OW964578.2, on the reverse strand, counting down.
ACTTTTTGTAGCCACGGACTTATCTCTGAAACGCTTTATTCGGGTATTCCCACGGGTCGGCATTTGTATATGTGTGTGTACGGGCCTATGGACACCACGTTTTTTAAACGCGCCGTTGACGCGCGTTTGTAGCGATAGTGACGCGATACGCACGCAAACTGCTCTGTTCTGTAGGATAAAAGCGCGCCGTCGACGTTGACGTGTTGCACTTCTTCGGATATTTAGATCCTAGGAAATTTTCTTCACGATGTTTTCTTCGACGTTTTTAGAGAGATATAGCTTATATACTATATTATTATACTATTTTAGAGAATATAGCTTTGTCAAACATTTCACTAAGCTATATAGGTACCTGCCTGGGTTAGGGGCACCATTGCTGCCATTAAAAATATTTTTTTCAATAGCTTAAATATTTTTATGTGTGTACTTTTCTAATAAATTGCCCTATGAGTCAAGTGACAGCGCACGTAAATTTAATTTTCTTCCTTTTAATGTCGGATTGTCGCGGTGCGTCTGTCTGTGAAGAGCCTAATGCACTCAAGTTATAACACAGTAGGCATTGCTCGTTTATCAGACGTTTCGCGAAAACAAAAGAAGTTTGTTTCTTTCTCGATATGTACTGTTGGTACGTTTATGTCAACATACGATAAATTGTGGCTAATTGAAGAATTCTTGGTACAAAAGAGTTTTGGTTTGAATTGTACATAATTATCAGTAAGTTCTTGCAGGGGTTGCGGGAATGTTTTAATGAGATACCGCGGCCCCGGAACCTAAGGCATCTGGAAGAACAGGGTGGTTTTAGCAGTAGAAGTCTGACGTTCCGTCAGAATTGGAAAGAAAACGCGTTGGCTTGTGATTAGTGGAAGGAGTGGAGGTAGGCCTTTGCCTAGGAGTGGGACAGATTAGACTTCCTTCCGCTTTTATTTTATTTATTTAAAATACCTTAATCCCCGAAAAAAACAAGAGGCTCTCAATAAATTAACGTTCTCACATTGCTAACACGTAAAAACTGTGTTATAAATTAGTATATCCCGGTGGATCTGCACAAAAAAGGTATTAGAAAAGAAATCAGCAATTTTATGAATATTTTCAGTCTGTTTTGTATGTTTCTTCGTGACCATGTGGTCAGAAACATACAAAATAATAATTTTTAAAATTACTTTCATTTAGTTATCACTTTATGGACAGAGCAGAATATAGGCATGAAGATTTTGCTTCATATAACTGACAATTAAATTACTTACTACATTCAACTCATCTTTGGGATGTATCTGCTAAATACCAACTGGACGCGCTTGAGTCTATCGAGAAGCGGGCCAAGATACTCATTGGCAACGATGCACTGGTCGAGTCAAAGCTCCAGAGCCTTGAACATCGATGACGAGTTGTAAGTCTATCGGTTTTCTATCGGTTACATTTCGGGGAGTGTGCGATGGAATTACACACTCTAATTCCGCAAAGCCCGTTCCATCATCGGACTACGAGATAAACAGTGAAGCGCCATCGTTACATGGTGCACATCCCACCCATACGCACAAAATGTTTTGGGAATACCTTCATTGTGCGTACGGCTAAGGAGTGGAATTCCTTGCAGGAGTCTGTGTTTCCCGATAGCTATAACCTAGGGGTCTTTAAGTCAAGAGTGAATAAGTTACTTTTAGGTAAGCGTGCTCCATCTTCGACCACATCATCACTTACCATCAGGTGAGATGGTGGTCAAACGCGAACCTATTTATAATAAAAAAAAAGAAAAGAGTGGTATAAACGATTAAAAATAGTTTTTAAAGTAATTGGAAATCAAAAGTCTACAGTTTTCTCGTATTCACATATTAAAAAAAAGAAGCTACGTCGATAAATAAATAACATTGAACTCTCTGTCTGTGATTTCAAAATAACTGTTTTCTCTCTGAGGTTATATGGCAATATATAAGCTACGTTTTTCTCCCGGTATTCCCACGGGATCGGGATTTACACGGACAAAAGCCTCGTAAGCGAAGACGCGGACTCAAATTGTAATAAATAATAATATATTTGACCAAATGACAAGATTAGGTGTATACAACGTGAAACATAAAGGGTATATACATAACAATCGCACGCCTTCTTTGGACGATAGCAAATAATATGGCAAGGTTTTTGTAATCCTATGTCTACATGTGTAGAACTTATTAGAAATTTCAATAGATTGATACCAGAGGCCCATTTTTTTCAAATGAAGAAGATCGAAGACAATTATCGTTTTATTGGCAAGTGACGTGGAAAGTGATGACCCTCATAGTGCTGAGACACGTTTGTTATTACTTGTATTCAAGAAACATATGAAACCAATAATTTGGGGTCAATTCTGTGAGTCACTTATTTTGAGCTGAAACTTTGCATAGAGACTCCATACCAGATGTTGTCTTCAGTCCTTTTGGATAGATATGGGGTTTCCGTTACACGTTGTATAGCTATAACCTATAATCAGTCTATAATTTTACCACAGCTGGGACACTGGTCTTCTGTCTATGCGAGGGAATGAGCTGTAAATCCATGATAACCAAAAATAGACGGGATTTGATCACTTACCATCAGGTAAGATGGTAGTCAAACGCGAGCCTAGTCTGAATAAAAAAAAGAACGAAATCAGTCAATTCTGATGATACGAGCGAAGCAACAGTTGATTATAGGTTTGGTTTGCATGTTGCATTGCGTCACCTTTCGTCGGTTTTGCAAGCATGAAGTGTGAGTTGGATATCACATAGCCTTGAATTCTCAGGATTTCTCACAATACTGTACTTCACCGTTTGAGAGCAGTGGTAATATTGATAATTGCACAAAGTGAAGTACCTGCCTGGGTAGCCCACGACCTACTCGTAAATAGTGCCAGTAACCACTGGGTCACGACTGCTCCGGTAATAAAGATATATACAACGTGTAACGGAAACCCCATATATATCCAAAAGGACTGAAGACAACATCTGGTATGGAGTCTCTATGCAAAGTTTCAGCTCAAAATAAGTGACTCACAGAATTGACCCCAAATTATCGGTTTTATATATTTCTTGAATACCAATAATAACAAACGTGTCACAGCACTACGAGGGTCAATAACTTTCCACGTCACTTGCCAATAAAACGATAATTCTCTTCGTTCTTCTTAATTTGAAAAATTCGGTCTCTGGTATCAATGTATTGAAATTTCTAATAAGCTCCACACATGTAGACATAGGATTACAAAACCCTTGCCATATCGTTTGTTATCATCCAAAGAAGCCGTGCACTCGGTATGTATATACCCTTTAAATTACACGTTGTATAATTAATTATTTCAGTTTAGTTTAATACTTTTTTGGGTTCCGTACCCAAAGGGTAAAACGGGATCCTATTACTAAGACTCCGCTGTCCGTCCGTCTGTCTGTCTGTCCGTCTGTCACCGGGCTGCATCTCATGAACCGTGATAGTTAGACAAAAGTTGAAATTTTTACAAAATTAAATGATGTATTTCTATTGCCACTATAACAACAAATACCTACCTACTAAAATATACAGCAAACGTGATTTTCAACCGACGAAAATAACGGAGGAGGTTATCAATTCGACGCGTATATATTTTTTTATGTATGATCACCGATTACTCGAAGACGGCTGAACCGATTTGGAAAATTCTTTTTTTGTTTGAAAGGGTATACTTCGATATTGGTCCCATTGTCACCAAGTTAGGATCTGATGATGGGATCCTGCCAAAAATTAAAATACAAAACTAGAGACACCGACTACCGAAATTAAAGTTATTTTTACCCGGCTACGGCAAAGCCAAAGGAGGGTTATTCACTTTGCAGTATTTTTTGGACGTCGTCGGTTTAATTTTTTGGTAAAAAGTTTTTTTTGCTCGTTTTTGCTCGATATTAATAACGGCAACAGGCATCGCTTGAAATATTCACAGAATATTTCGATATATATTCACTTTAAAAATAAATAATTAAATTAAACTAATATTTAAGTGGGGTTCCCGTACAACAGACATAATTTTTTTGCCGTTTTTATAGATTCCCTGAACCCTTCCTGCGCGAGTCCGACTCGCGCTTGGCTGGTTTCTTCATTGTTGATAGGCATCGCTAAGCGATGATGTGGTCGAAGATGAAGCACGTTTGCCTAGAAGTAACCTAGTTAGTCTTGACTTAAAGAGTCCCAGGTTATAGTTAGCTATCAGGAAACAGTCAGTCTTGACTTAAAGAGTCCCAGATTATGGCTATCAGGAAACAGTCAGTCTTGACTTAAAGAGTCCCAGGTTATAGCTATCAGGAAACAGTCAGTCTTGACTTACAGAGTCCCAGGTTATAGCTATCAGGAAACAGTCAATCTTGAATTACAGAGTCCCAGGTTATAGCTATCAGGAAACAGTCAATCTTGACTTAAAGAGTTCCAGGTTATAGCTATCAGGAAACAGTCAATGTTGACTTAAAGAGTTCCAGGTTATAACTATCAGGAATCAGTCAATCTTGACTTAAAGAGTCCCAGGTTATAGCTATCAGGAAACAGTCAGTCTTGACTTAAAAAGTCCCAGATTATAGCTATCTGGAACAGACTCCGGCAGGGAATTCGACTCCTTAGCTGTACGCACAATGAAAGTATTCCCAAAACGTTTTATGCGTATGGGTGGGATGTCCACCATGAAGCGATTTAAAATGCATGCATTTTCAGTATCTATAATGGGCCATTGACCGGACAATGTTAATATTCCCTCTTCCATATTATATCAACGAGAAATTCCCTTTTACGTTTTTTGCGACACCTGGGTAATGAACCCCGTTAATCCAGTTCTACAAGCTTGTTTGTTGGCTCGAGCCTAATGGGGTTACTTTTTAACAAAGGCTTGAGTTGCGTGATTTTATCATTGCATGTTCCGTGTAAATTTGGTAGCGCAATTGAAGATTGTAAATTCTGGTAGATAAAGTACTTATATTTAACAAAGTTTTTTTTTCGAATATTGTATAATAGTATTAATAATTCTACCTTAATAATGTCCTCTCCTATCCTTAATCTTAGCAAAATTTCATGAAAATCGATTCCATAGTTTAGCTGTAAGAATATATTAAAAATGTTGTACTTAGACACCAAGCTTTAATCAAAGAATCTAAATTAAAACTCCACTTAAGTGTTGATAAATACAAATTACATAATTATCTATTTTTAAATAAATAGTAACAAACCTTATTCCACACTTTTCACAAAAAGAACTCCAAAAAAATGTCCGCAATCGTTTTTCTACAGCTTCCAAATTCAAACTGCTACTAACAATGATAACACTGTACAGCCAACGACATTTATATTAATGAAACGAAACGAAACCGATCACTTTTCTCCGATATATCTTATCTTTTAATTAACAAAAACACTGTACATTCATACAAAAAGATAAACACGGCACTATACTCACGAGAAATCTCGAAGTTTCTCTATGAAAGTTAAGTTAAACTAAGAAAAGTAAATAGTTTTATAGTGATATATCAATTCCGTCGGAACGTCCGTACGTTTGCGCGAACTAACATGCAATGTACCGTGTTATTCTTGCACCTATGTTATAAACGCGCGAAAGTATCTTATAAGGCTCAATTTACACCGCCGCGGAATGGAATGGAAGCGACTTTTTGCAACGAAATTGTACATAGCATAATGAACTTTATGGCAATCGTATAACATACAAACGACAGTAACTAGGGGAATTATCGAGAATGCGCGAAAATTCCGCGGAAGACGCGCGACCTTTTTTGGCTCTTATTTAGTTTGTATGTTATACAATTGACATAAAGTTAATTATGCTATGTACAATTTCATTCACTTCCATTCCATTCCGCGGCGGTGTGAATTGAGCCTAAGGCGTCCTTTCATGGCCCGGTTGCAAGAATGGGGAATATTATTTCGCAAGAAACTTCATATATACTTCGTGTGTTTACGTTTTCAAGTTCAATCGGGTTGAAACTCTCGGATTGTAGGGTCAGTGCTTATATTATTATTTTATTGATAATAGGCTCGAGATTGATCACCATCTAACCTGATAGTAAGCAATGGTGTGGTTGCCTTAAATCTATTCATTCTAGACTTGAAGGCACCCAGGTTATAGCTATCAGGATACACTGATTCCGGCAAGGAATTCCACTCCTTAGCTGTACGCACAATGAAAATATTTCCAAAACGTTTTGTTCTTATAGGTGGGATGTCCACTATGTAACGATGGCGTATCGCCGTTTGTCTTGTAGTGCGATGATGGGTCAGGCTTGGCGGAATTATGTGTTTTATAGATCTTTCCAAAAGCCTAGTTGACAATTTGCGTGTAATGGCTGGCTTTTGATTAGACAGAAGTTAGGCATTACCATACAACGTAGCAATGGGTATGAATTTCTCCACACCATAATTTAGATTCAAAATCTATATTATATTCTCAAAAATCACATATTTTGGCAGTATAATAAATAGGTTCTGAATTCTGATGGAAGTTTTCATCTTATGCTGCGGGCACGCCCATCACATTTTAACCTTACCAAATAGATAAATAATGTAACACGGAATGGTTTTTCTTAAAACGATCTACAAAAAAGTCTACAATAGTATTGTAGGGACAAAAGTGCTGACACCGTTCATATTACGGCGGCGCGGCAACGGACTCGCCGTCACAGTCCATAATGTACTCTGTAGACAGTCCCGCGTAAGCAAAGCAGTAGTGAACACCTCTTTATTTTTCATCACTCTTTATTTTAATTATCTAATCAAGTGCCTGCTTGAGTAGGTAGTGATGTACTCAAGTATGCCAATAACTAGGAGGAGTGATTATATGATTTTCCCTCCGAAAAAATAAAAAATAAAGAGATAAGTATCAGAGATTTAAAATACGAGGTCAGAGTGGCCATCGGACGGTACTTATAGTCAAATCATATTAATATTACAAATCACTCCCTATTAAGACCACACTAGTATTTTATTGCACACGTGCGAAGCCGGGTTGGGTCGCTAGTAACCGGTATATTTATATTTAGTTCAATAAATCACTTCTGGATGAATGCATTGAAGGCATAACTAATTTATAGCTGAGTTTGCATCTGGGGATGACGAAATTAATGGATATTATTTGTTATGTTATTGTTCTGAAGTATGTGACATTGTTGTTTGTTTTTTTTTCTACTGTTTGTTTTAACCTAAACATAATTATATATCCACGTACTTTCTAAGTGGATATACAGAAACTGTAGAACTAAGATATTTGCAATCTTTTTTCCTTCGTTAATAATTTGAATACATCTCTGGCTTTTGGAACGAAGTTCCTTATCGCGCGTTGCGAAAGGGGGCTAGACGGAAAAATTAAGACGAAAAGTTGTAACGACACTTTTTGCTATAGTAAGCTATTGTAAGCCGTGCGGCGTGCGCATGTTTCTCTGTCTGTCTCTCTCTCTCTCTCTCTGATAGAAAGCAAGCCAGATATCGAAGTTTATATTACATTATATTTGTTAATAATAAAAAAAAATATTATAACTTAAAAAAAAAATAATTATTACAATTCCTTCACTAATTAATAATAATAAGACGTTTATTTACACAGATCATATTACAACAAAACATTTTAATTCTACCTCTTAAACTAGGAGTTATCCTGTATCTTAAGAGGTAGTTGCAAATTATACATACCTATAATACAAAATTTATACAGCAATGACCTGGCTCAAGTGGACTATGTCAGTCAGCGAATTACATAATTATGTTACCGGATATAAATAATATAATTCTATTAACAGAAACCAATTTAAAATAGTTGAAATATAATTAATCGAAAGGAACTTCGTTCCATCCGGGTGTCCCTTGACACCTCTCAAGTTTTTTTTTTTTAACTGAAGGGAGTGTCAAACCTCTACTGCCTAAAACCAACCCATATTGGTATGTCGTTAGAACATTCCTAAAACCCCGGCAGGCTTGCTGATTGCTCTTTGAGGCGCGCGCGAAACACGACGCGCCGTCAACCCGCCGCCGTCCGCAAGCCCTTGTCTGCTATAGTCTGAGATCGGCTCGCGATCCACGACGCAACGCCTGGGGCGTGTCCCGCTGTGACTGGGGCGTTCCGAGACCTGATTATCTCTTCTAAAATTCTCGCAACCCCGGCAAGATACGTCTGTGGCCTTACAGCGAGTTTCGGCATAACCAATACGTTCCTAGAAAAGTTAATATGCGCCTAAAAATTTATTTTATAGATATAATTTTAAGGTTGCATGTATATCACTTAATAAATCGTTTCATAATAATGATAACTTAGCGGGCAGCTCGATACAAGGCAATTAACGCGCCTTTTGTATGATCAAACATGTTTTGTTTTTGCGCACACGATATTGCATTGTTCAATATTATTTTATTTATGTATTTAAAACACTACACACTGTTTAACATTTATTTAATTTACTTACCCTCGTCCGTGTGTCACTGCTGGGTGCCAACTGAAAACCAGCGCTGGGTGTCTTCCGCCCAGCATATGCTCAGTTGGTAACCCTTTCGGTGTGGACATGCACAACGATCATTTTTATCTTTTTTTTATAATGTTTCTAATTTTGTATTGTATATTGTTGTGTGTGTCTTCGTCCAAATAAACGTTTTTCAATTTCAATTTCATACATTTAAAGTTGGAAATTTCATTTTTTTTTACTTGATTTAAGTCACCACTAAACAGACTCTGTAGAGCTATGAACTCCCTTATAAAATTTACACAAGATAGTGACATAAACCATGATTCTATGAAAACCTTTGAAGCCCAAATAATTGAATCCCTGAAATATGCAAACTAATAAGTTATGTTCATCATAAGATGTTTGTCATGCAATTTTCTACTTTAGCTTTTTAATTTTAATTTATATTTTTGGTCTCATTTTAATGATAAGTTTTAAAATAATTGTTTGTTCTTTTATTTTGTCATTTGCATTTTTAGTTTATTTATGAAATAATAATTGTTTGTTCTTTTTCTTTCGTCACTTAAATTCTTTAATTTATACAGAGTGGGCCATGAATTAGTTAACATTTGAAAAAATCGTATAAAAAAAAACCATTTAACATATTTTAGAAATCGTTTATTTACGAGAAAGCTAATTAGTTGTAATTTTTTTTTTTAATTATTTCGTCTAAATGACCACCGTTTCGGTTTTTGCACTCATCTAAGCGAGTCCTAAAGTTTTCGAATACTCTTCTGCAAAGAGACCGCGAGATCGCCGACATCTCTTCGATGAATTTTTCTTTAAGTTGACGCAGTGTATTCGGTTTATCAATGTAGACACGACTCTTTAAATAACCCCATAAAAAGAAGTCTGCTGGTGATAGATCTGGACTTCTGGGTGGCCATGGGATGTCACCCCGTCTGGATATCAGCTTTTCCGGAAACATGTCTTTGACCACCGGCAAGGACTCGTTCGATGTGTGACACGTGGCTCCATCTTGTTGAAACCATGTGTTACGATTATAGCCAGCAAATTCCAGTAGCATCGGTGCTAAGAACTCCCGTAACATTTTCACATACTCGGCAGAATTAACAGTAACTGAACGGCCTCGAGAATCTTCAAAAAAGTAAGGTCCGATGATTCCTTTTGCTGAAATTGCAGCCCATACAGTTACCTTAGGAGAGTGAAGTGGCCTCTCATGTTTAGCTTTAGGATTTTCGCTGCTCCAATACCTGCAATTCTGTTTGTTTACATGTCCATTTAGGTGGAAATGGGCTTCGTCAGAGAATAAGATGTTGTGAAAATTACTGAATCGAGTTAACATTGTTTCGGCATATGACTTACGCAAATTTAAATCATTAGGGTTTAGTTCTTGCACTAGCTGGATCTTATATGGATGTAATTTCAAATCTAATTTCAAAATACGGCGTAATGATGTGCGGGATAATCCTAATTCAGCCGAACGTTTGCGTGTCGATAAATCTGGATCACGTCGAACAGAAGCGGAAACTTACGGCGGGCCGCCGGTTTGTTTCACATTTAGTGTAGATCCCGTCTCTTCGAACTTCTTCACCCATTTCTTTATTAAAGGAGCACTTGGACACTGACTTAAGTCGTGTAAACCATATTCAACGCGAAATAAGCGTCTCACAGTAATGAGCGAAAAGTTGTTTAAATAAAACTGTTTTACGCAGTAAGCGCGTTGCGGCCCCGTGAAGCGATCCATTGCGACTAAATTTCCAAGAAGCGAGCTAGTGCCCCCGCCCGCGCCCGCGCCCCGCGCGGCAATAGTTTGCGCGGTAAGTTACATTTAAATGTTAACTAATTCATGGCCCACCCTGTATAAATAATAATTTTATTAAATAATTTTATTTTTTATTGTTAATATACAACGTGTAATTGAAAGGGTATATACATACCGAGTGCCAGGCTTCTTTGGATGATAACAAACGATATGGCAAGAGTTTTCTAATCCTATGTCTACATTTTTCAAATTAAGAAGAACGAAGAGAATTATCGTTTTATTGGCAAGTGACGTGGAAAGTGATGACCCTCATAGTGCTGTGACACGTTTGTTATTACTGGTATTCAAGAAATATATGAAACCAATAATTTGGTTTCAATTCTGTGAGTCACTTATTTTGAGCTGAAACTTTGCATTGAGACTCCATACTAGATGTTGTCTTCAGTCCTTTTGGATAGATATGGGGTTTCCGTTACACGTTGTATATTTAGTTTTAGTATTCATTAAAGAGTGTTGGTTAGCCTCTAATTGGCAACTATAATAGTCCAAGACATGTAAATTAATTATTAGAGAAGAAGAAGCTGTTGGCTACCTATTCAAAATAAATAAATAAACTGTGTTGGGGTAGGTTTCCACTCTAATGGAATAAAGTTGAGTTCCAGTAGTAAAACTGGAACGACAGTCTCGCTGAACTCCATGATCTAGAAACCGCATAACACGCATAACGCGTGTCAGTGCTTTTACACGTAAGGAAGAAGAAAGAAAGAAAATTGCGTTTATTGCCATATAAAAATAAGAAACACGACAACATTAAAAATAAAAAATAATATTGTGCTAAGAGGGCCTCAACTCAGCATAATGTTAGGTGGCAACCCTGAGTATTACCACCTAACGATGATTTTCAGCTGCAGCCCACGGGAGCCACACGTAAGTCTGGTGTCAGATTATCTTTTTCTATTAATAGGCTCGCGTTCGACCACCATATCACCTGATGATAAGCGATGATGTGGGCGAAGATGAAGCACGGTTGCCTAGAAGTAACCTTTTTACTCTTGACTTAAAGACCCTCAGGTCAGGCAACACAGACTGCGGTAGGGAATTCCACTCCTTAGCTGTTTGACTTTTGTTTTTTAATCTCAGAGACAAAAATGACACATGCAAATGTCAACTTTTCAAATAATGTTGCTAGCTCTTTTGTGCAGTGCTGTACCACGATACCGGTTTGTTGAATCGTAACTTGTTATCTTTATTAACCGACAAAAAAAAACGGAGGTGGTTATCAAGTTGACGCGTATATTTGTATAGAAAAAAAAAACGTATACATCGTTGACAGTCCTAAGCCTAACAAGTATAAAGAAAAATTTAATCACTTTTCACTATGTCATTTATATTCACGAGAACACGCTTAATATGAATGAATGCTAATATTGGCCAAACTAATACTTGACTAATATCTAGTAATAGGTATGGTACCCTAATATGAGGTTACTAATATATTCAATATTATGAATATCAAGATTTGACCCTAATATAACAACTCTACCTTTGACATTTACAAAAGTTTCGTTACCATTTTAGTTTCAAATTAAATAAGTTAAAGAAAAATGGGATTGCGTAATTGGAGGATTTTATTAATTTGAAAATACGTGTGTTAATTATAAAAGGTTTGAAATTTAAACGATGTCCTAATATTTCTAATATTTGAATTTATATAAAATATAAAAACTTTTTAACAAAAAATTAAACCGACTCCCAAAAAACACTGCAAAGTGAAAAATAACTTTAATTTCGGTAGTCGGTGTTTTTAGTTTCGTATTTTCATTTTTGGCACCGACTTCCGAAATTAAAGTTATTTTTCACTTTGCAGTGTTTTTTGGGAGTCGGTTTAATTTTTTGTTAAAAAGTTTTTATTTCACTCTTTTTAGTTGGATGATTTTTAATTTACCTAGTTACAAGAGCCTAAATGTCAACTACTTATAACCTTTTACAAAATATTGCTTTTCCCAATGCTGGGCCGTTAATTGTTGAGGAGTTCTCCTGGTACTTCACCATCAGCTCTACATCACCATATGCATTGTGACGAGCATAAAGTGCTTAACATCCATATTCAAGTAATCGAATCGCAATCCACTCAATACTTATTATTGAGTAGTTTCGGCGGCAATCTGTGGTCTTCATCATCAGTTCCACTTCCCCAAATGGTACTTTTTGAGAGCAACTGCACAAGTTACTATAAGAAATACCCAAAACGCCATAGGTGTGCCTATAATATTTGAAGAGTTCCCTCGATTTCTCCAGGATTTCATCATCAGATCCTGACTTTGGTGATAATGGTACCAATTTCGAAGTATACCCATTCGAACAAAAAAAGAATTTTCCAAATCGGTTCAGCCATCTTCGAGTAATCGATGATCATACATAAAAAAATATATATATATATATACGCGTCGAATTGATAACCTCCTCTTTTTGTCGTCGGTTGAAAATGGTTATTAGTTAAAGATAATTTAGAATATCTGAGTAAAACAGAGAACAAGTTTAAGCTAAATGTGTAAATATTTTGAGAAAAATGCCATCTATCAATAGGTAACTTAAACTTTGCATATTACTATACGAATAAATTAAATATCAATTGAATTAAGTAGTATGTATATCTTCAAAAGAAGAACCCTACCTAAACTAGTCGGTTATCATTTCGTCACTTTTCGAGCACTCGTCAATCGCGACCCTATTATCAATAAAAAGTAAAACTTATTTGTATTATTACGTTTTAAATAAGTAGCATTACAAATTGTTTCAAGATAGCTTATTTTCGAAAAACGATACTTGATTTTACTAACGTTAAGTTTCGGTAGTGGCACATCACTATTTAAGAATTGCAAAAAACTGACAACCATCGTAATGTCAACTTTGTCTCTGATATTAAAAAACAGGGTATAGCCGTAATGACTGTCACAGATAAACAAATGACAGCAGGGATCAACAGTTTAACGTTTAACCTTTCCAAGACAATGCATGTATTATTACACATTTATGTTTAAATAAAAGTAACAATAGTTTCTTTAGTGAAGACAATGTACAAATTTCTCTTAATCTAAACAAGGCAATGAATTTATGAGTAAATGTTATGAGGTCACGTCTCCGAATATGCTTATACTAGCAGAAACGCGGGTTTAGCTCCCGTGGGGTTTTTCAATATAAAAACATAACCTCCTTATTTTGCAGTCGGGTAAAAAGTAGCTATAACCTTCCTCAAGCTTCAAGGTACAGTCGCCAGCACATCAAACTATCCGAATCTGTCAAATTTGCCCAATTGAGTTTGAACCTTATCATGTTGTAATAAAGTTGTAAATCTATTAAATTATTTTGACAGATTGGAGTAGGTTGATGTGCCGGCCACCGTACGTCCATACCAAATTTCTTGCAAATCCACCCAGAACTTTCTAAGATTAGCGCGTTCAAACAAACAAACATTTTCGCTTTATAATTTTAGTATAGGTTAACTGTGTTAGATACAGTTGACAGCCTTCCGTCGGGCCATACCATGACGTGTTAAAACGTTAACGTTTGAGCGAGAAAGAGGGATGGAGCTATATAGCGTGCATAGCTTTATGGCCCCTGGTCTAGATTACAATATACAGGCGCGTGCATAGGATTATGACAGGGCATGCGGCGGAGTAAAAACACACAAAAACTTCTTCTTTTATAGATTTTTAGCATAGCCACAGCCACGCATCGTAGCATGGTGGCGATGCGTGGCTGTGGCTGTGTCATAATCCTATGCACGCCCCTGACAATATACATCGCTATAACCCAACTTATAGGTAGATATATATCTGATATTAGGTCCTTATCATCATAATATGCGTAGCCTTTTCTAATCTATGTTGGGGGTGACTTTCAACCTAACCGTATGCAGCTAAGTATTCCTTGTAAAAGATAGCTTGATCTTTGCGACATTTGTCAAACTTACATTCCTAGGGTTGTCAAGATATAAAAATATGTCGATAGAAATTATCGACGTTTCTTACTATTATGGATGCTAGTGTAACATATAATTGGGTTCAATTTAATTACAAACGTTACTAAATTACACGGTAACACGCCCTTTGAGCCAAACGAGGCGTGTCGTCTCCCGAAATCCAAGAATGGGATGTTGACGGATGGAATGTTACATGAGTAGGTGAGAAATAGGGTTTTATTTACTCACTATTATTTTATATCAAGTATGTTCAAATGTAAATAATATCATTAGAACTTAAAACGGGATATTTACCATGTGTATTTATTGTTTTGAGTTTCCGATATTTTGGCACTGTTGCAAGCGCCATGATCACGGATGAACTGAAGTAATTGCGGGTGGAAGTTTATGAGCAGACAAATCGGTCTACCCTCTTTCTCGTTCGTTTTCTGTTAGCGACACCGCTACCACTATCACATGTATCACTAAACACTCGATTCTGTTCCTGACACACAAAACTATCCCGTTTTAAGTTCTAATGATACTGTTAGTGACCATGTTAGCTTAAAAACTTATAATGTAAATAATGTTATAATATTAAAATATACGAAAAAATTAAATTAATTTTAAACTAAGTTTTATTTAAAATATCGACAGTTTATAATCCGTGGTCGCGATGCATCATCGCTCATCACTAATTGCGTCAACATGCCCATAAAGTATGACATTCACAGGTACTGTCTCTACTATTATGAAATTCAGAACTTCATAGGCGTGATTTTATTGACAGCTGTCGCATAGATCAAGCTAATTTTTACGAGGTATAGTGTTTCACATGGACCGACTGCCTTTCTGACCTCCAGAAGCTGGGTAGCACTTATACCCCTTGGCAAGACCACTGTCTGATTTTTTGGCTACTGACTACCCGTTGACTGTCAAAGATGGACAAATGACAGACGGGACCAACGTTTTAACGTGCTTTCCAAAGCACGAAGGGATCTTGATATATTAACATAGATGGATCCACAGACTGATCCCGACAAACTTTGCTTAAACTTGAAGAATCGACCCGTGCGGCCGTCATTATTTAGCGACGACCTCCTCTTTGATTTTAGGTCCTGTTATTGTTATTGGTCTTATTTTTGTTTTGTGTATATTTTTTATTTTTGTGTTATAGTTTTTAAGTTTATACTAACAAGTTTTAATGGATCCTTGGTCTGAAATAAAAAGTATACAACGTGTAATTTAAAGGGTACTGTATACGAAGTGCACGGCTTCTTTGGATGATAACAAACGATATGACAAGGGTTTCGTATTCCTATGTCTTCATGTGTGGAACTAATTAGAAATTTCAATACATTGATACAAGAGACTGAATTTTTCAAATTAAGAAGATTGAAGAGAATTATCGTGTTATAGGCAAGTGACGTGGAAAGTTGTTGACCCTCGTAGTGCTGTGACACGTTTGTTATGATTGGTATTCAAGAAACATATGAAACCGATAATTTCGTATCAATTCTTTGAGTCACTTATTTTGTGCTGAAACTGGGCATAGAGACTCCATACCAGATGTTGTCTTCAGCCCTTTTGGATTGATATGGGGTTTCCGTTACACGTTGTATTATTATTATTAACCAAAATATAAATAAAAAGCGGAAAGAGCATTACCTGTACATGATAATAATAAATAATTACAATTTAAAAGTTTTTTATTTTTAGCATGTAGCACAACATTAAACGTTACAATATTATTTTATTTATGTATTTAATACACTACACATTCATTAACATTAGTTTATTTACCATCGTCCGTGTCTCACTGCTAGGTGCAAACTGAAAACCAGCGCTGGGTGTCTTTCGCCCAGCAAATGCTGGGTTCGTAACCCTTTCGGTGTAGACATGCTCAGCGAAATTCTTAGTGTTACATTTTTTTTTATGTCTGTAATTTTCTGTTGTTGTGTGTGTTTATCACCAGATAAATGGTTTTCAATTTCAATTTTCAATTTCAATAAGGTCATGTATAGCATCATAAAAGAACAATTTTTAAACAAAAAAATATGTCACCCTGTATACACGCGGAGTGTCGCACAAAAAAACTCGTTATCATACCGGCAAAGAACTTCTACGGCTCAAGGACGAGTGCGTATCTATTACCTCGACTAATAAATTCTTTATACCTACCGAAATGCACAATATTATTATCGGAAAAAATATTAAACATAAATTGAAAACATATTTCTTCTCAACAGAACAGTGTCGAATATTTTTAAATACCCACCTTCATTTTTGTTCTAGTAAATTGTGTTACATAAACAGTTTCTGTATGTACCTATGTATTAAGTCATTTTAAGACGGATGGATAGAATTGTAAAGTATCACACACAAACCCGAGAGGTTTATGCGATTCTAGATCAAATTAAACACGTCAAACGTGTGGGTGAGATGTCCACCATGTAACGAGATCATTTTTTTTTATTGATCTTAAATCTACCTAAGTTTCTCTTGCTGTAGAACGGAAAAAAATAGAGAGCAATACTGATATTCAGGGCCGGATTAACCCTTAGGCGGAGTAGGCAACTGCCTAGGGGCCCCGCATCAAATAGGGGCCCAGGCCCAGTGCACGCACCAAGAAAAAATGTTTCTTCGAACGAGAATTTGATATGCGTGTGAACTTAGGGACCTCACTGTTATCTGAGAAAATACAAATCGTTAAATTTAGTAGTAGAATTAAAACAATTTTAGAACAAATCTGGGAATAAGTAAACAAATATATTAAAAACCACAGCCCTTAATGTGCGTTTCCTCAGTTCACACACGATTTGGTCAGTTAAAGTAAGAAAAGGGGCCCCGAGAATGCCATTGCCTTAGGGCCTCTGATAGGGTTAATCCGGCTCTACTGATATTTCTAGTAACTTCATACTTAGCAACGAAAACAACATCGTTATCACCAAAAATATGGAAGTGCGAACCTTTTATCAGACCATCGGCCCCCTACGAACGCGTCGCCAAGATATATATCAACATCTAATCTTGGTAATAATGCGCAATTATAAGACATACAATATTTATAATGTGTGTTTAATTCAATAAAGCTACACTGATAAATTAATGGGAGATAACATCTATGGTTTCAAATAATTCATCATTTGAATGTTTAGTTAAAGTTGTGGAACTCTCTGCCGGCTTCTGTATTCCCTGCCACATTCAATGATACGACCCGGCAGTCTTTAAATCAAGAGTGAACAAGCATCTTCTGGGCTCGCTCGTTCCATCGTAGACCTCATGTTAGACTTATCATCAGGTGTGATCGCAGTGGTAGACGCCCACGGCGTCGGACGTCGGCCGACGATCTCCGGCCACCGTAGGCGCGGGCATGCGGACAGCGAGTAAAGGGCAACTCGCTGTCCGACCATGGACCATGCCCGGGTCGACGGCGCGTTGTATTCCACGCGCGCCTCAAAGAGCGTCAGCAACATGACGAGGCCCCCCGTGTAGAGGGCCGAAGCCTGCCGGGGTCGTGGGACTTATCCCATTACCGTGACCCCGGTACGTAAAGGGCTATTGAAGGAATACCGTGGATTTTAGTCAGTACTAGTCTGACAGTCCCTCAGGCCCTGCCCGGGGTGGGAGGACTCATCTGATGATTTTACCACGTTAAAAAAAAAAACCATCAGGTGTGCTCGAGGTCAAGATCGGGCTCATCTATACTAATATTATAAAGCGGAAAAGTTTGTTAGTTTGTTTGTTTGCTTGAACGCGCTAATCTTCGAAAGTACTGTGTGGATTTGGATGAAATTTGGTATGGAAGTAGCTTGAAGCTTGAGGAAGGTTATAGGCTACTTTTTACCCGACTGCAAAAAAGGAGAGTTATGTTTTTACCGTGATAGAATCCACGGGAGCGAAGCCCCGCGAGAGTACTAGTTCGTAATAAAAAAGCAAAGAAGTTTCCAAGACATTTGCTTTTATCGACTGTCTGACTTTGGTATTTATGAAAACAACAATAATTATAATTTATTTATTTATTTTGATTGGTTAATATAGATAGAACTGCTTCGTTGGTCTAGTGATCGAGAAGTTTCCAAGACATTTGCTTTTATCGACTGTCTGACTTTGGTATTTATGAAAACAACAATAATTATAATTTATTTATTTATTCAGATTGGATAGACATAGAACTACTTCGTTGGTCTAGTGATCGCAAACGCGACTGCTAATCACGAAGTTTCGAGGTTCGATTACCGGGTTGAGCTAAAAGTGCTGTTGGGTTTTCTGTAAGGAATTTCTCAGTAGTTCTGGCAAGGAATTCCACTCCTTAGGCATGTACACTATGAAAGTATTCCCAAAACGTTTTGTTCATATGGCGACGACGAGTTGCAAGTCTATCGGTTTTCTATCGGTTACATTTCGGGGAGTGTGCGATGGAATTACACAATCTAATTCCACCAAGCCCGTTCCATCATCGGACTACGAGACAAACGGCGAAGCGCCATCGTTACATGGTGGACATCCCACCCATACGCACAAAACGTTTTGGGAATACCTTCATTATGCGTACGGCTAAGGAGTGGAATTCCCTGCCGGAGTCTGTGTTTCCCGATAGCTATAACCTAGGAGTCTTTAAGTCAAGAGTGAATAGGTTACTTTTAGGTAAGCGTGCTCCATCTTCGACCACATCATCACTTACCATCAGGTGAGATGGTGGTCAAACGCGAACCTATTTTAAATAAAAATATAAAAAAAAGAATGGGGTGTCCACCCTGTCGCTCCGTCATCGGACTACAAGACAAACGTCTTGTAGTGCAAAACGTTTAGAGAATACTTTCATTTAGCGTACTTACAGCTAAAGAGTGGAAATCCCCACCGAAGTCTGTTTAGCCTGATAACCTTAAGTCTTTAAGTTAAGAGTGAAAAGGTTATTTCTAGGTAAGAATGCGGGAATTTTCACGGGAGATGATCCTTTTGATAGGTATCGGGAAACACAGACTCCGGCAGGGAATATAACTCCTTAGCCAAGTGCACAATGAAAGTATTCTCAAAACAATTTGTGCGTATGGGCGAGATGTCTGCCATGTAACGATGGCATATTGCTGTTTGACTTATAGTCCGATTACATACAAAAATTTTAGAGAATACTTTCAATGAGTGTACTTACGGCTAAAGAGTGGAAGTCCCTGCCGGAGTCTGTGTTTCCTGATAGATATACAACGTGTAACAGAAACCCCATATCTATCCAAAAGGGCTGAAGACAACATCTGGTATGGAGTCTCAATGCGCAGTTTTAGCACAAAATAACTGACTCAAAGAATTGATACCAAATTATTGGTTTCATATATTTCTTGAATACCAATCATAACAAACGTGTCACAGCACTACGAGGGTCAATAACTTTCCACGTCACTTGCCAATAACACGATAATTCTTTTCGTCCTTCTTAATTTGAAAAATTCGGTCTCTGGTATCAGTGTATTGGAATTTGTAATAAGTTATACACACGTAGACTTAGGATTAGCAAACCCTTGCCATATCGTTTTTTATCATCCAAAGAAGCCATGCACTTGGTATGTATATACCCTTTAAATTACACGTTGTATAACCTGGAGGCCTTTAAGTCAAGAGTGAATAGGTTATTTCTAGGTCAAAATGCGGGGATGTTCTCACGAGATACCGCAGCACCGAACCGTAAGGGCAGTAAAGGAATAGGGTGAGTTTTTAGTCCGTAGAAGTCTGACAAAACAGCATCTTTGGTCGATTGGTCGCAAGCGCGAATGCTGAGCACAAGTTCTCGGGTTTTACTCCCGGGTCTGGCTAATAGTGCTTTCCTGTAAGGAATTTCTTGGTAGTAGCCCGGAGTTAGGAAATTGGCGGTGTGATACCACCGTGACTCGGAAGAAAGTATGTTAAGTCGTTAGTCCTTGTAATCATTTGAACTTCTTTGACAGTCGTTACAGGTAGAAGAAGCCAAGAAGAATGGACACGGAATAGATGAATAAGGTTGGAATGGTAATGTGGGCGTGGCAAGCGCGCCACAACCATGATCCAAAAATCATAGCTCGACCGATTAATTCAGTCACCGCGTTTAGTGCGCTTCGAATTACTTCGGAACACAGAGCTCTGCTTTAAAATACCGTGTTGTGCAATTATAACCTGTAAAACAAAAAGTCAGACCGCAAGTATAGAGCAAGGAGGTATATCTTTCCATCGGTAAGTCGAAAATAACATTTGATTACAATTTTATTTGTAAAAACATATAAATATTCTGATCACTATGAAATCAACATTATTGCAACGAGTTACAAAGAATATACATTGCCCGATATGTACTCGCTTAATCAACGCAATGACCAAGTCCGCTTACAATGTACTGGATGCGTCGCGTCCTCAACACTTCAACCATTGACGTTTCGTCCTTTGCCCTGATTGGCCGTGATGCACGGCGCATGTTTATCGACAGTGAGTTACAATTAGTAGCAAGCTCTCGATTTAAGTGTGTGTAATTTATTTGTGTGCGTAATTCGCTTACGTAACGGGCCTCTTGCTTGTAGTGGAGCTAAAGAGTGGGAGATTTCCTTTCTAACCTCTTTTATCTGTTCTGTGGTTCTGGAGGTCAGATAGGCAGTCGCTCCATGTAACACACTAGTACTCCGCTGCATCCGGTTAGACTGGAAGCTGACCTACAACACAGTTAGGAAAAGAGAACAGGTAATGATTTATTAATCAGATTACATAAATGAAATGAATTGAAATATTTATTTTGTAAATTGGTTATAAATAACACTTTTACGGGTCATGTCTTTCTGCGTGTTTTTAACCGACTTCTAAAAAAGGAGTAGGTTGTCAATTCGGATGTTTGTATATTTTTTTTTTATGTTTGTCCACGCATAACTCCGTCGCTTGCGAATCGATTTGAAAAATTCTTATCTTGTTAGAAAGGGTATACTTCCCAAATGGTCCCATGAAAATTTTATCAAATCGGATAAGCCGTTTCTGAAAAATCAACAAGTCTAAAAAAAATATTTACGTTGATGACCTTTTCGTTTACTCTGCATTGCGTTTTTTGTTCGCGCATAACTCCGTCATTTACGAACCGATTTGGAAAATTCACTGACCCACTAAAAAACACGAAAATAAAAACTTTTTTGCAAAAAATAAAACCGACTTCCATATCAAAACACTACAAAGCCAAAAATAATTTTAATTTCGGAAGGCGGTGTGAAAAAAATGAAAATACAAAACCAATAACACCGACTACCGAAATTAAAATTATTTTTGGCTTTGTAGTGTTTTGATATGGAAGTCGGTTTTATTTTTTGCAAAAAAGTTTTTATTAGTTTAGCTAGATGAGGCCGGTATTTCCTGACTACTCTGAGAAGAAACACCGAAACAAACTCAGAGGTCAAAGTCTCTTTTAAAGTCCATACAATTAGTATTTGTATATGAGAAGCATGTAGGTTCAAGTCTGTGGTGTTCTTTTGAGGAAATAACCACGCAAAGCGGAACTGTCCAACAATTTGACGAACAATACCAAACTAAGGACATTTGGGTAGGCCACACAAGTACTCAAACTGCTAGACCTTAGACACTGCTTGACATAAGATTATTAGTTAGTAACAAAGATACTTATAGACTACGAAATCGACCCATTAAACCTACTTAAAATAGGCAAATTACCGCTGCACCATCCCATGAGAAATTGCACAGCAGCGATTGACGTACCTTTTCTTTTTTTTCGGTGGAATAATCTTCAAATGACTTCCGCTCTGGGTGAAGCTGAAGGGAGAGTCCAACTTCAACTGACTAAAAACCCATCCTGTTCATTTCAGTTGCCTTTGTGGTCCGAGGCTGCGGTATCTCGTCAGAACGTTCCCGCAAATCTCTCCGCTATCATCAGTATGCTGTTGGAGCTAGCCTCGCTCTGCGCACCAGGGAAGCTCATGTTTTGTGCATAATAGTGTAAAAACAATTCACGCCCGTATCTGCTAATATTCCTGAAACCCAGCAGTAGCGAGAAAAGAATAATGATATTTATTTTGCAAATCACTTATCTATTACAAAATGCTTTTACATGTATTTTTTTCGAAAATTTAATCTAGATTTTTTTAAATTACTAATGAGCTCGCTCTTGACCTCGATCACACCTGATGGTAAGTGTAAGATGAGGTCTACGATCGAACGAGTGAGCCCAGAAAATGCCTATTCACTCTCGCTTTAGAGGCTGACGGGTCATATGTGGCAGGGAACACAGAAGCCGGCAGAGAGTTCCACACCTTGGCTGTGCGCACAATGAATGTTGAAGAAAAGCGCTTAGATGAGGCCGGTGTTTCCTAATTTCCCTGAGAAGAAACACCGTAACAAACTCAGGGTCTTGTAAAGTTCATACAATCAGATACAGTTTGTTAAATTATATGGGAAATTTGTAGGTTAGAGTATGAGGCATAGGATTTATAATTATACTGATAATATAATATACTATAGAGCTATAATAATGGTAATAAAATATTTAAATCATAATTTCATAATGACAGAGTATATTTCTGTAAATTGTTATTTTTATATGGGTGTATTCCTAAATAGATGTATTATAAACTATATGTAAAGTATGCAATTCTAAAATGACTTTCTTGCTTCAAATTCTTGCGAGTTTTTTTGTTTCCCACGTCGTGGGACGCAGCTTTAACTTGCAAGAATAAGACAACGCCTCTAGGCAATTATTGGTATACTTGAGTAGTGATGTGCCTGCTACAAGCCGAAGATTATAATTGCAGTTGTATTTTTGAGGCCGAATCAAAAAAGTGATTGATGGTAAAGTGCTGAAATTAGGTGTCAAACAATTTTTAGGGTTCCGAAGCCGAATAGCAAAAAATGGAGCCCTTATAGATTCGTCATGTCTGTCTGTCCGGCTGTGTTTCACAGCCATTTTATTCCGAAACTGCATATTAAAACTATACAGTGGAAACTTGGCAACTCTGTTCCTTGTGATGAACAGATGGTGGCCAATAAACAAAAAAGGATAATTATGCAGATTTAAAAACTGTTAGTAACTTAACCGCGACTACATACATCAAACTAATCCGTGGTAATAATGTGTTGAGTTCTCAAATAAAAAATAAATAAAAATAATTACAATTTTTTGGAATTAGGTCCCTGTATAGAAAATATTAATTTATTCTTCTTTATTGAAAAACGTACACATGACTTTTATGACCTTTCAGCCTTTAAAGCAAGAGTAAATAGGCATCTTCTGGGCTCGCTCGTCCCATCGTAGACCTCATCTATCGCTTACCATCAGGCGAGATTGAGGTCAAGAGTGAGCTCATCGGATTTTTTTTTTTTCCGAGTTGGGCAAAACCTGCTGGAGTTTGGAAGTTGATGTTGTTTTGCCCCCGTGTCTTGGAAACCACGTAAAGCCGTTGGTCCAGCACCTGATCTCTCTCCAGTCATTTCGGATTGCCGTCCCATCTCACCTGTGTGTTCTTAAAATTCGAAGACATGTGACACCTACCAACCCATACTATGCCAGCTCGACGAATTACAGCCCATTCCCTTTCATATTAAAGAGGCTTGAGTCGAAGCAGTGGCCACGTTAAATAAAAATATATAAATTTTAAATTTAAATTAAATACATAAATAAATTAAATTTTCATATTAAAATTTTCTGTATAATTTTCAAATTCAATAAATCTGAAAAGCCAATCAATTCCCAATCAATCAATCAGTCATTTATTTTGTCAAACATTGGTAGGGTTACAGATAGTCAGTGTTGAAAATATGCGCACTATGTTTTGCCAATATATATGGCGTACAAAATCAAGTCATACAAAAAAAAATAATAGTTATAACACAATTTAGGAACTTTGTCAAAATTATTAAATTCAATTCAATATATGTCAATAAAATAATATTTATATATTATGTCATTATAATTTTGACTACAATCACATAAATAAATAGACAAAATAACATCAAAGAGTTAAATAATTAGGATGTCGGATCTTCATACATCTGTTTGTCATTAATAAACTCCAACCCAACATTATTTTAATTCGAGCGCCATGGATTTTCATATGAAAAACTGAAGATGTGGTGGCCTGATGCTGTGCAAGTGACCGCGTGTGACACAGAATCCATCTATTATGTACTAGATTTGAGCAAGACCACTGCGCGCAAAATGTTGAATTCAGACAAAATCAGCTCTCCATTGGTGTAGTTGCTGCAAGGCGTTCCAATGCGAGGATAAATAAATAAATACTTAAACGTTACAGGCTGAATATTTAACGACTAGCACTTCACCCGCGACTTTTTCCTCGTGGATTTCGAATATACAGCCCACAAGTAAGAACTATTACTCGAAAGAAACAACAGACCTTTTTCTGGGGAAAACCATCAAATTACTCCTCCCGCTCTATGAAGTTGGAGTTCCAGACTTCTACCGACTAAAAACCTGCCCGGTTCCTTCAATTGCACTTGTGTTCCGCGGTATCTCGTTCACGTCAAAGATGTTCAAATAACAGCTGGAACTGTGCTCTATTGGGCACGGAGGTATCTCACCGCCAACTTCCGAACTCCGGGCTATTACTGAGAAATTTCCTTATAGAAAAACCCAATAGCACTTTTTGCCTGACCCGGTAATGGAACCCGTGACTTCGATTACCTCGGCTCAACAGTCTTGCCAAATAATATAATAAATATTATAAAATAATTTCTGCAAAGGCCGATTCTTCATTGAGTCACATCACTAGTCGTACGCTTATAAACACTATTAGTTCTTTACCCTTTCAACAACAATTAACTTCACAATTTAATTATAATTAACAGTCAAACGTATGTTATTCACAATTTATTTACCTTTCTTCAGTGGATTGTCAACATGTTTTGCGTGTATAAGCAATCGTTAATATTTTTGGGGTTCCGTAATGAATTGGTAAAAACGGAACCTTCATTTTGAGTCTTGTTCATCTGTCTCATGCACATATGTTCAGTGGATATGTAATTAAGATTATAGAGCAATGGATGCATATAACGGTTTTAACCCAGGCAGGCATATTCCTTGTGTAATTTACATTTTTCTTTTAAAGAGCTAAGCGAACTACCAGTGTGGGCAGAATTTACTATTAATATTTCGTTACTAGCAACCTTGTTAACTCCTCCAACTAAGCTAAATATGTTTGAGTCTGGTATGGGTTCACGACAATAGTGTAATGAGTTGGATTCGAACCTGCGACCAGAAGTTGGATACCTTAACTGTTAGGCTATTGACGCTTATTTTATTTGTTATTTGCTTATTCAAGTACAAATTGTACTTCGGGGAGTGTGCGCAGGAGCTACATGACCTGATTCCTCCATCTCCCTTTCACTACCGGTCTACCAGACGCACGGCTGGGTACCAAGCGCTTCTCCTCCACATTTATTGTGCGCACAGCCAAGATGTGGAATTCTCTGCCGGCTTCTGTGTTCCCTGCCACTTATGACCTTTCAGCCTTTAAAGCACGAGTAAATAGGCATCTTCTGTGCTCGCTCGTTACATCGTAGACCTCATCTATCGCTTACCATCAGGCGAGATCGAGGACAAGAGTGGGCCCATCAGTAATAAAAAAAAAAGTTGTTCTTGTTCCGCAAAATCGGAATACATGTGATATCGAGCAATTCTGACCTTAGCTTGGGACTTAGAGGTCAAAATTTGGTGTGATGTGTTTCATGATGACCTAGTTACATGTAAGATGAACAATTTTTGAAAAGTGGCATTAAAAAGTATTATTATTTATTATCCAGCACAGGGTAGGCAAACCTTTATGTAGCAATGTGCCATTTTTTTAAAAATAAATGTTAGGGTCATAGACGTGCCATCAAATAACTTTGATTTTGTGATTATTGGAAAAATAATCAATAGGATCAACTTAAAACTCTTTTTTAACTACAAAAAAGGTAAATTTGCAATATTTCAATTACAAGACTAGTTTCGAACACTCTGTAGCGTAGAATCACTCGCATTCGCTGGTCATAAAGTACTTCAAACTTTTTTTCTTAGTACATAATTAATTTCGTGATCGGTGACGTGCCCAAAATATTGTGTCTCGTACCATCGAGGGCACACGTATCATTGGTTCGCCAACCCTGATCTAGCATATGTATATAGATTTATCTCCGGCCACCGCAGGCGCGGGCTTGCGGAAGGCGAGCAGTGGTAGCTTCGGACCGGCCCGAGCCGACGGCGCATCGTACTCCACGGGCAGCTCAAAAAGCAGTCAGCAGCACCGACGGTGCCCAATAGGGCCATTGCCTGCCGGGGCTGCGGAAATGTTACAACGAGACACCGCAGTCCCGAACCACAACGGCAATTGAAAGAACAGAGTGGGTTTTTAATCAACATAAGTCTGACACTCCCTTCCTCTATACCCACAGCGGGAGAAGTGATTTAATGATTTTTCCACCAGGAAAAAAAAACATATCGACCCTCCCAAGCAATAACTCGGTAATATACTATTATGGGTTTTATGCTGTTATGTCAAATTCGGCATCTATGGACTAGAATACACCTTAGCAATTTATTTCAAATTTTTCCTAATGACATTTACAAATATATTGTGAGACACGTGTTTAATTCTTGTTGGGAATTTAGACATAAATATATATCGGCAAATAACCTGTTATAGAACTTTACGAAAAAAGAAAAATATTTTGGTAAGTTGCGTTTACCGGGTTATTGGCGTACATAATTTTCATGAAGTTTTTGGTAAACGTGTGGTACGTAGTTTTTGTTGTGTTCATTTTAATATATGTATTCCGTAACACAATAACAATGTTATTTAAGATTGGTATTGGCTCATTAATGTACGTAATATTTCAATGATTATGTTATTTATCAATACCGTTTCTAAAATTATTTGATATTACCACAATAACTCCGTAAAAGCACGTTATGTATCAGCCCTACGATAAAACCGTAAAAGTCCATAATATAATGTTACGAAATATTTTATGTGATAAAATTACTGCAATAACCCCGTAAGTACTTTTACTGTAATATGTTATGTATTTTTTTTAAGTATTATTTATTTTCATAAATTACCAGGTTTTTAATAAAAGGAATTTCATTTTAACGTCACAGTCATATTCCGCGTAAAAATAGCTTTCATTTAATACACCAATGACTTCAATAGTCCTACCCGTTGAAAAGATATTTGATAAAATCAGTAAATCTTTTTTCCTGTAAAATTTTGAATTTTCGATTACCGAGTTATTGCTTGGGAGGGTCGATATATACAATGCTATCGAGCATGTAATCATTCCCTGACTGGAGCGTACTCTGGCGTACATAATCTCGGAGTTGGACGAGCTGGAACGTGAGGAGTTCTACCGGCTGAAGAAGACCCTTCTGGGCTGTTTACAATGAAACTTCTAGGCTCTGGGCCTACCTGAGAAACAATACCAGAAACCCATGTTCCATTAGGTTTGTGTTTAAACATGATCTTATCACCAACTGATAAAGGCTTTAATTGTGTCCTATTTTTATTACAATAAAATGATAAATTTACTTATTGTTTTTCAATTGTTTCCTGTATCTGTTTATTATCAATTACTTTATATAAATTAATCTCTGTTACTGGTATTACAGTTCTTGAACTTCTAGACATACTTAGTTCTGCTGGGGAAGAATGATTATGTTTAGGAGTATTCCTGTACATTAACAATGCCAAATATGGAACACTTTTATCAACATGACATTTTTTTAACATGTTTTTTACTATTCCAACCTGGACTTATTCTGCTCACTGGGTGAATTCACAACGAGCACTTTGTTTGTAATTTGTTACAAAAATCAAAATTGATGTTTCTAAATCAAATAAATGGTAAAATAGATAAATAAATAAATCGACCAATCCACACTGGGCCCACGTGGTGGCTTCCGGTCCATTCCCTCTCAGGGCCTGTGTTCCAGCAGTGAATAAATTATAATCTGATTATGTTACGATGTTGTCACAAATCATCTGTTTTGCTTTTTTCCAACTATGTCCAGTCTAACAGTTTTACACGGAATGTAAAATATGACTTCCAAAACCCAGAAGCTGGGTAAACCGACACCCCTTGGCAATACTAGTGTCAAATTTTCTGTCAACATGTTTTGCGTGTATAAGCAATCGTTAATATTTTTGGGGTTCCGTAATGAATTGGTAAACACGGAACCTTCATTTTGAGTCTTGTTCATCTGTCTCATGCACATATGTTCAGTGGATATGTAATTAAGATTATAGAGCAATGGATGCATATAACGGTTTTAACCCAGGCAGGCATATTCCATGTGTAATTTACATTTTTCTTTTAAAGAGCTAAGCGAACTACCAATGTGGGCAGAGTTCACATTACTAGCAACCTTGTTAACCCCTCCAACTAAGCTAAATATGTTTGAGTCTGGAATGGGTTCACGACAATAATGTAATGAGTTGGATTCGAACCTGCGACCAGAAGTTGGATACCTTAACTGTTAGGCGACTGACGCTTATTTTATTTGTTGTTCTTATTCCGCAAAATCGGAATACATATGATATCAAGCAATTCTGACCTTAGCTTGGGAGTTAGAGGTTCTAATTCTTGTGCCAAAATTTAGTGTGATGCCTTATTTCATGATGATCTAGTTACATATAAGTTGAACAATAATTGAAAAGTGGCAATCCTGCCAAAACATCCTGTAAAAAATTAGCCAAGTCTCGCCTAAGCTGCTTGTTTCTCTATAAAAAGTAATGAAATCTCTAAGCAAAGCGAAGCCAAGTCTAAGGATCCTTACTGCGATTTCTTTATTAATATAGTTAGATTTTATGTAACCGGCCGTTGAACATACTCCATGCACTTTTACTAGTTAAGTAATACATCGAAGTCAACGGCCAAGTGCTGGTCATAAAGTACTTCAGACTTTTTTTCTTAGTACCTAATTAATTTCGTGATCGATGACGTGCTCAAAATATTGTGTCAAGGCACACGTGTCATTGGTTTGCCATCCCTGATCTAGCATATGTATAGAAATTAATAAATTTTATTTCCAAACAAATATACATAATTATATACTAAAATACAAACTATAATAAAGCATCAAAAAATTGATCCTCAACGCTGTCAACTGGCAACGTACCCAAGATACTGGCGGCATTGCCTCGTTGTATGGCAATGCTTAGCCGTTGACCAAAGAAATAGCCAGCCCTTGGGTCGCGGGAAGCGTCAACGAGCCTTATATGTATATAGATTTATCTCCGGCCACAGCAGGCGCGGGCTTGCGGACGGCGAGCAGGGGTAGCTTCGGACCGGCCCGAGCCGACGGCGCATCGTACTCCACGGGCAGCTCAAAAAGCAGTCAGCAGCACCGACGGTGCCCAATAGGGCCATTGCCTGCCGGGGCTGCGGAAATGTTACAACGAGATACCGCAGTCCCGAACCACAACCGCAATTGAAAGAACAGAGTGGGTTTTTAATCAACAGAAGTCTGACACTCCCTTCCGCTATACCCACAGCGGGAGAAGTGATTTAATGATTTTTCCACCAGGAAAAAAAAAAACATATCGACCCTCCCAAGCAATAACTCGGTAATATGCTATTATGGGTTTTATGCTGTTATGTCAAATTCGGCATCTATGGACTAGAATACACATTAGCAATTTTTTTCAATTTTTTCCTAATGACATTTACAAATATATTGTGAGACACGTGTTTAATTCTTGTTGGGAATTTAGACAGAAATATATATCGGCAAATAACCTGTTATACAACTTTACGAAAAAAGAAAAATATTTTGGTAAGTTGCGTTTACCGGGTTATTGGCGTAAATAATTTTCATGAAGTTTTTGGTAAACGTGTGGTACGTAGTTTTTGTTGTGTTCATTTTAATATATGTATTCCGTAACACAATAACAATGTTATTTAAGGTTGGTATTGGCTCATTAATGTACGTAATATTTCAATGATTATGTTATTTATCAATACCGTTTCTAAAATTATTGGATATTACCACAATAACTCCGTAAAAGCACCTAAAAGTCCATAATATAATGTTACGAAATATTTTATGTGATAAAATTACTGCAATAACCCCGTAAGTACTATTACTGTAATATGTTATGTATTTTTTTTAAGTATTATTTATTTTCATAAATTACCAGGTTTTTAATAAAAGGAATTTCATTTTAACGTCACAGTCATATTCCGCGTAAAAATAGCTTTCGTTTAATACACTAATGACTTCAATAGTCCTACCCGTTGAAAAGATATTTGATAAAATCAGTAAATCTTTTTTCTTGTAAAATTTTGAATTTTCGATTACCGAGTTATTGCTTGGGAGGGTCGATTTATACAATGCTATCGAGCATGTAATCATTCCCTGACTGGTGCGTACTCTGGCGTACATAATCTCGGAGTTGGATGAGCTGGAACGTGAAGAGTTCTACCGGCTGAAGAAGATCTTTCTGGGCTGTTTACAATGAAACTTCTAGGCTCTGGGCCTACCTGAGAAACAATACCAGAAACCCATGTTCCATTAGGTTTGTGTTTAAACATGATCTTATCACCAACTGATAAAGGCTTTAATTGTGTCCTATTTTTATTACAATAGAATGATGAATTTACTTTTTGTTTCTCAATTGTTTCCTGCACCTATTTATTATCAATTGCTTTAAATTGTAAATTAAACTCTGTTACTGGTATTACAGTTCTTGAACTTCTAGACATACTTAGTTCTGCTGGGGAATAATGATTATGTTTAGGAGATTTCCTTTTTAGGGTTCCGTAGCCGAATGGCAAAAAACGGAACCCTTATAGTTTCGATATGTCTGTCCGTCTGTCTGTCTGTCCGTCCGTCCGTATGTCACAGCCATTTTATTCCGAAACTATTAAGACTATACATGTGAAACTTGGTAGATAAATGTATTCTGTGAACTGCTTTCCGATTTTAAGAAAAAAAAATTAAAAAATATTTAAAATAAAGGGGGGTCCCCCATACATGGAACTAGAACTGAAAATATATTTTTTCATGAAACCTATGCGTGTGTGGTATCTATAGACAGATCTTTAAAAATGATATAAGGGTTTCTAAAACCACTTTTTCATAAAGTCAATCGTTTAAAAGATATAAGCTTCCAAAGTGGTAAAATGTGTGTCCTCCCCCTCTAACTTCTATAATAATGGAGTGAAAAATCTAAAAAATATATATTTCTGTAGATCTTAATGTAAACTTTCAAACAAAATTAATTTGAACGAAATCGGGTAAGCAGTTTTTGAGATACAGCATATTTTCTGAAACCGCAAATATAACTTTGTAATTCATACAAACACTATGAAAAACAAAGTTATTTAGCGTAGTTGTAAAAATGTAAATAAGCTAGTTTTAAGAAATTTTTAAGGTTTTTTTTTATTCGTCAAATAAATATACATGTTATATTATATTATTATAGTTACTACGGAATCCTTCATGGGCGAGTCTGACTCGCACTTGGCCAATTTTTTTTTTTATTACTGATGGGCTCACTCTTGAACTCGATCCCGCCTGATGGTAAGCGATAGATGAGGTCTAAGATGGGACGAGCGAGCCAAGAAGATGCCTATTTACTCGTGCTTTAAAGGTTGAAAGGTCATAAGTGGCAGGGAACACAAAAGCCGGCAGAGAATTCCACAGCTTGGCTGTGCGCACAATAAATGTGGAGGAGAAGCGCTTGGTATGACAAGACGGTATATCAACCAAGTGCGGATGGTAGCCAGCCGTGCGTCTGGTTGACCGGTAGTGAAAGGGAGATGGAGGAATAAGGTCATGGAGCTCCTGCGCACACTCCCCGAAGTACAATCTGTAGAAAACCGACAGGCAAGCAACGGTTCGCCGATGAGCCAGGCTATGAAGCTTGTTCACCAGCACCTCGTTACCTATAAGCCTTTTAACTCTTCGCTCGATCGAGTCCAATGCAGCAAGTTGGTACTTTGCTGATCCATCCCACAAGTGGCTGCAATACTCCACGCAGGAACGGACCTGTGCTTTGTACAGATTTAGAAGCTGTCCAGGCGTGAAGTACCGCCTCACCTTGTGTAGGATTCCCAGCTTTTTTGCTGCAGTCTGAGCTCTGGACTCGATGGTTGAGCAGAAGTTGAGGTCTGACGTCAACTCCATGCCCAAAAGCTCCAGGCGATTGGTAACTGGCACAGATGTACTTCGGAAAGTAGGGGTCAATTCAAAAGGGCTCCTTTTAGCGCTGAAAAGACAAGCCTGTGTTTTCAGAGCGTTGATTTTGACCAGATTGTCGTCACCCCATTGGGAAACGAGATTTAAGGTCAAATTTATGCGCTCTACCATGGCCTTTCTGAGAGTGGCAATTTCGTCCCTGTCAGCTCTAGAACTGGATAAGTATCTCTCTGAGACTGTGCTGT
Source organism: Tholera decimalis (assembly GCA_943138885.2). NCBI lineage: Eukaryota > Metazoa > Arthropoda > Insecta > Lepidoptera > Noctuidae > Tholera > Tholera decimalis. Next base: position 23,242,950 of record OW964578.2, on the reverse strand, counting down.
CATCCGCGTACCCAACTGTTCCCAGCTGAAGTAGTAGTCCTGTACATTAACAATGCCAAATATGGAACACTTTTATCAACATGATATTTTTTTAACATGTTTTTTACTATTCCAACCTGGACTTATTCTGCTCACTAGGTGAATTCACAACGAGTGGTTTATTTGTAATTTGTTACAAAAATCAAAATTGATGTTACAAAATGAAATTAATTGTAAAATAGATTAATAAATAAATCTACCAATCCACAATGGGCCCACGTGGTGGCTTCCGGTCCATTCTCTCTCAGGGCCTGTGTTCCAGCAGTGAATAAATTATAATCTGATTATGTTACGATGTTGTCACAAATCATCTGTTTTGCTTTTTTCCAACTATGTCCAGTCTAACAGTTTTACACGGAATGTAAAATATGACTTCCAAAACCCAGAAGCTGGGTAAACCGACACCCCTTGGCAAAACTAGTGTCAAATTTTCTGGCTTTTAACTATCGAAAACTACTGTCAAAGATGCACAAGTGATAACCGGGACCTACACTGCCCTGCCAATCTAAAACACTGTAACTTTCGAAAACCACATTTGAGATATATAACGATATAGGTTATTAATTTATTTAATTTGAAAGTGATAGAGTGTTTTTAGCTTGCCTTTCAGAATATACATTGTAATGAAAAAAAATGTAAGTCAGGGGTGTTAAACAGACTTCAAGTAACTAATATAAAGCTGTTAAGCAAAAATACTGTAAGTCGACTTACAGTATTTTGGATTGGCACGTCAGAACCGCTTAACATGCTTTACGAGGCTTTAAGATATCACACCACCAACTTCCAAGCTCCAGGCTACAACTGAAAAATGTCTTATAGAAAAACCCAATAACACCTTTTACCCGACCCGAGAATTGAATTCAAGACCTCCTGCTTAGATTTTAATTAACACTTTCAAAGTTTTGAATGAGGTACAGTCAGCAGTTTTTGAGATAAAGCACATTGAATACACCGCAAATATAGGTAACTTTCTCATTCATGCAAACACTATGAAAAGCAAAGTTATTTTTCGCTAATCTATGCTTGCTACTACGGAACCCTTCATAAGCAAGTTCGACACGCACTTGGCCACTTTTTCAATCGACTTACAATTACAACTCAATACATAATACTATGGAGTAGTTTATTAAGAAGATCGTCTGGGGAAATACCATATAATAACTCTGACGTCAACTACGTTTCTGTCTTGCGGCTTAATCCGTGTAGTTTGTAGATTACAATGGCATGAGTCATCTTTGTTTCTACTAGAATGGCATTGAATATGACACCATTTTGTTTAATTTTTTTTTATTTGGAATAGGCTCGCGTTTGACCAACATCTCATCTGATGGTAAGCGATGATGTGGTCGAAGATGAAGCAAGCTTGCCTAGAAGTAACCTATTCACTCTTGAATTAAAGACTCCCAGGCTATAGCTATCAGGGAACACAGACTCTGGCAGAGAATTCCACTCCTTAGCCGTACGCACATTGAAAGTATTCCCACAACGTTTAGTGCGTATGGGTGGGATATGCACCATGTAACGACGGCGCATCGCCGTTTGTCTTCTAGTCCGATGATGGATTTTTTATTATTGATAATAGGCTCACGTTTGACCACCATCTCACCTGATGGGAAGCGAACATATCTCACTCTTGACTTAAAGACCCCCAGGCTATAGCCATCAAGAAACACAGACTCCAGCAAGGAATTCCACTCCTTAACCGTACGCACATTAAAAAATTCCACTCCTTAGCCGTACGCACAATAAAAGTATTCCCAAAACGTTTTGTGCGTATGGGTGGGTATAGTAGTTGTGCCCTGAAGTTTCACCGTAAAAACCTTTATAATCAGTCATCATCTTCTCAGCCTTTTCCCAACTATGTCAGGGTCAGCTTCCAGTCTGACCGGAGTCAGCTGAGTATTAGTGTTTTACATGGAGTGTCTGCCTATCTGACCTCCTCAACCCAGTAACTGTGTAACACAACACCCCTTGGCTACCCCAGTCTCAGATTTATTGGCTTCTGACTACTCGTAATGCCTGTTTTTTTTTCTTTCCCTTTATTTTAATTTGGGGACTTTTATACAATTGTAAATATCAGTCCCATCGGACCTTATACAGTAAATCGCAACAAAAAAAAATTGATTAAACTATGAGCACCTCTGGAGTTAGGTGTCGATAAAATATGATGGAACATCCCAACATCGTACCTATTTGTCTCGAGCTCTTTTAACAATTCTTTTCTTGCAGACTCAAACCTGACAAATTCCGTCAATAGATGTACTATATCTTCTATTGTGCCACATTCCTCACAATTTGGTGAAATCGTTTTTTTTTTCATTAAAAATCCAAACTTAGCGGCATGTGTCCTGCGGGCCTAGACAAAATCCATTTTCTGTAAGCGTTAACGCCAACGGAAAAATTAAACTGTATGGAGTTGACATTTGCTAACCACATGTCACGTGATTGTCACGTGTTAGTAAATGTCAACTCCATACAATTTAATTTTTCCGTTGGCGTTAACGCTTACAGAAAATGGATTTTGTCTAGGCCCCCAGATCTGAGTCTGTGAGCTGTTGCAATAAACTTTCTGCTAAGCCTAATGTGACAAAACCACGGTACATGAGGAGGCTCCGAAACTATAGACCTGTACCATATTCCCTTTTCCCTTGATTTTTCATTGAAATATTCTTTCCAAATTTCATGACATTTATTTTAAATACATGGCAATAATTCTATATAATCTGATTTAATATATGTTTCTCTACCCTCATCTATACCCAACTTTACTAAACGGTCAGCCTCCTCATTACCCTTAATACCTATATGTGAAGGAGCCTAGCTGGGTAACACGTTACTCCTTGGCAACCCTAGTGTCAGATTAACTAGCTTCTGACTACTCGTAACGTCTGTCAAAGTTGTTCAAATGACAGCCAGGACCAACGGTTTAAAACGTGTTTTCCAAAGCACGGGGGTTATCACACCACCAACTTCCAAACTCTGGGTTACTACTAAAGGGCCCCCGAGACGGTCCAACGGTTTGATTCAAACCTTACGTGTTTGATGCTACCGTTTGATGTCGGTTTGAACGGGTTTTCAAACAACACTGCGCAGTTTGGTTTCAATTTCAATATCTTCGTCCGACATTTTCGTTATGCCGGCTCTTCACGTTGGCCAACATAGTGGCGAATGTAGTGGCCAATACCTATTGGCCAACGTGTAGAGGGGGTGTTTGTGCATGTTGGCATAAGCCGAGTTTGTTCAAACGCGTCGGAACACAAACGGCGCCTCAAACACAACGAAAATATGAAAGGAGGTCGGCGAAATTAGGCCCACTAGCAGTGTAATAGTGGACACAAATGAAATATATATTTAAAAAGAACTTTTATTTAATAGTTATTTATCGTAATTTTTATACGACTTTTAATCGTGGGGTAATGAAAAACACAATAAAAAGAAGATATAGCGGAAGTCATTGTGAATAAATTATCTGTCAGCCATGACATCTGCATTTCCTAATTCCAGGGTTGCCAGGGGGTTAAATAGTATAATATTGTATGTAGAGGGGTTATGATTTCTCATTATTTTGTATATTATTATTAAAATTAGATCCATTTTGAATGTCTAAATATATCAGTTAACGCATTACGTAAATATTTTTCTTATTTACGTTTTTGGTCCATAATAACTGTGGCTTTGTGTTTATTTCGATAGTGAATAAAAATGCTAGAAGCCAAATTATAAAAACTCAAGGAACGTCAAATGAGCTGAAAAAATCAATCAATGTCATTCACTCCGCGAAGGCGCGTACTCATATAGACCACATAGTACATTTAAACATAGTGTATTACATACTCTTTGATTACATTTTTGTTTATAGTCTTACGCCGCTATGAATTCTCCTACTTTTTAGATGAATTATTAATTTTTTATGAAAATTAATAAAAAAGAACTCAATTCAAAATGTTTTTACTTTTCATAACCTAAAAAACGTTTTTGTTATCTCTCTGTTATCTCGTTATTCTCATGATTAATATTGATATTGATGTTTTTAACGTAAATAGTGTTTATTACCAATCAATTTAGTATTCATATTATTATTGGCCGGACGAAGTATGGGCCGTTGCCAGAGTCCTTTCGTCAAACGTGCTTCAAACTCGTGTATGTTTGACAAACCGTTCAAACTACCTTTGTAAATGATGAAAATGGTTTGAGTCAAACAAAAATTTACGTGTTTGAGTCAAACTTTTGGACCGTCTCGGGGGGCCTTAAGAAATTCCTTACAGGAAAGCCAATAGCACTTTCAGCCAGACCTGATGGTCGAACCCGAGACCTTGTGCTCACAGTTGAGCTTGCGATTACTCGACCAACGAGACAGTTGTGTCAGACTTCTACGGACTAAAAACTCACTCTATTCCTTCACTGCCCTTACGGTTCGGTGCTGCGGTATCTCGTGAGAACATCCCCGCATTTTGACCTAGAAATAACCTATTCACTCTTGACTTAAAGGCCTCCAGGTTATATAGCTATCAGGAAACACAGACTCCGGCAGGGACTTCCACTCTTTAGCTGTAATTACGCTCATTGAAAGCATTCTCTAAACTTTTTGTAAGTATGTAAGACCGCTCCGTCATCGGACTACAAGTCAAACAGCAATATGCCATCATTACATGGTAGACATCCCGTCCATACGCACAAATTGTTTTGGGAATACTTTTATTGTGCACTTGGCTAAGGAGTGGAATTCCCTGCCGGAGTCTGTGTTTCCCGATACCTATCATCTGGGGTCTTTAAGACAAGAGTGAATAGGTTACTTCTTGGTATGCATGGTCTATATTCGACCACATCATCACTTATCATCAAGTGATATAGTGATCAAACGCGAGCCTATTATCAATAAGGAAACAGACTCCGGCAGGAATTCCACTCTTTAGCTGTACGCACAATGAAAGTATTCCCAAAACTTTTTGTACAGATAAGTGGATAATATGGATGACAGGATTAAGACGGGATAGTCGCCCATCCTACCAGGGATAGTCGGTAAAGCATAATCAGGTGCAAGCGGCTACAGCCTCGCATCGAATCATACACAATCGTTTGAAACAATTGAATGAGCAATGTTTACAAAACATTATATACCTTTGTTACTTTACAATTGATTTTCAAACAACCTTATTTAAAAACAGGAAATGTCCTTTATAATAACAATATATACAAAGTGGAGAAGACAATACGATCATAAAACCATAGTCTAAATAATGATCTTCTTAGTCTGTACAAAAAAATATTCAGGATATTTTTTACATTTTCATATTTTTCCACAGATTTTATTTATCTACTGTGCTGTAACGCAGGGTGTAAGCACAAAGAGCATAATAAATATAGAGCATAAGCACAAAAAGCTCTCACACCATGAAGGTTTTAAGTCAATTCAAAGCATGTTCCACTATAAAACAGCAATTTCATACTTTTACTACTTCTGAACATGGCGCGTATCGTTAGGAGGTTCCTCTTACTGGTGTCCCTGACTGCCACCGCGCCGGTAGCTTAGACGCTGTTCCTAATACCGGAGCGCTTCTAATTCGTGTATGGAGTACTGCTGTCATTTTTGGTATCGATCTGCTAAATACCAACTGGACGCGCTGGAGTCTATCGAGAAGCGGGCCAAGAGACTCATTGGCAACGATGCACTGGTCGAGTCAAAGCTCCAGAGCCTTGAACATCGACAACAAGTTGCAAGTCTATCGGTTTTCTATCGGTTACAGTTCGGAGAGTTTGTGATGGAATTACACAGTCTAATTCCGCCAAGCCCGTTCCATCATCGGACTACGAGATAAACGGCGAAGCGCCATCGTTACATGGTGGACATCCCACCCATACGCACAAAACGTTTTGGGAATACCTTCATTGTGCGTACGGCTAAGGAGTGGAATACCCTGCCGCAGTCTGTGTTTCTCGATAGCTATAACCTGGAAGTCTTTAAGTCAAGAGTGAATAGGTTACTTTTAGGTAAGCGTGCCATCTTCGACCACATCATCACTTACCAACAGGTGAGATGGTGGTCAAACAAGAACCTACTTTTAATTTTTTTTTATCTGGTTAGCTATTTTCCAAATATGTTGAGGTTGACTCCCAGTCTAACCGGAAGCAGCTGAGTACTAGTGTTTTACATGGAGTGACTACCTATTTGACTTCCACAACCCAGTTACTGGGCTAGACTAATGTCAGATTTTCTGGCTTCTCACTACTCGTAACGACTTTCAAAGATGTGCGAATGGCAGTCCGGGACCAACGACCTTAGGTAATTACCCATCCATGGAATGACCTTGTCGAGCGTTGCTTAACCTTGTTGACTGAACAGGGCCTCAAGTCTGCTATTACAATAGTGTCAAAATAGTCTATCATTGATTTCAAAATTGTTGATTTTGACAAGTTTGGTAATCTACTAATATTTCCTATGGTCAACCACTGACACTTCATTGAACGAAATAATATGTAAAATTAAATAGAAATAAAATCTGGCATGAATAAAAGTTCAAATTTAGGGGTAGTTTTTCGAAAATCATTACTACTAACGGGTTTTATAATAATGGCAATACGGCAATGTCATTCTAATACGAGACTACTGACTAACCATTATGAATTTAGTAGATTACGAACTATTAGCAAAATAACAATGGGATTGTGATGGAATGACAAATTAATAAAATTAGCAGACTTGGGGCCCTGAGCGAATGTTCATCACTCAGACCGGGAAGAGTCATTTGATATTTTCCCCCGTGTATCACTTTTACACATCATTTTTTTGCATTTTAAGTTTAGCTAGATGAAAAGACAATACACGGAAACAAACTCACCGAGGTCAACGTCTCTTTTAAAGTCCATATAATTCGTATTGGTAAAATCATATGCCTAGAAACAGAGATAGTGGTAGAAAATACCTACAACATTAATGTAAAATCAAGATCTATATCAAACGGTAACGATCAAAATAAAGCAAGATACAGATCTTGATAAAAACCTGTGATACTTTATAATAATCGTGTCTTCAGCCGAAGAAATACTTTTGGTTATTTTCCAAAAACTCTTGAAAAGCAATGAACTAAATCTGATATGCAGAAAACATGCATTTAAAAGATATCTGTAATCTGAAAAATTTATTGATAAATATACAAGCTAATCAAAATTGACCGAATTACAAAGTAAATTTAAGTGGGTAGAGACGCCAGTAAAATATTCCTCATAAAAACTTTCGCGAATAATCAAATTTAAAAGTACCCAGCCTTTAAAAAAAATATGATGCAGAGTGGCATGTTAGCGTGAACTTTGTCGTTTTAAGGTGTATGACCCTATGCGTAAGTACTTTGTCAGCTGTTCAGGAAGATACATCTTGTTCTTCCAAAATTTCCTGTGACTAAACTATTGCTACTATTGATCTGATGTTTGGTGTGTAGCTGAAAATGACATAGTAAATGGTTTCATTTAACGCCTCTTGCTTTTATCAACGTAGTATACGAAACTTTAGTTCTTTAGGACTGAAATAGGAGATGACTTCTTCTTCGTCGTTGGCTTCATTGCTGAAGGAAATGTCTGTCCTGGAAATCCTTGGTGGAAGATCTGACGAGATGCCTCCACGACACCCTGTCGCCAGCTTGCCTAAGCGCAGTCGTCACGTTCAATCCCATCACCTGCTTTATCAGACCAGCGGGGTTGGTGATCGGCCTCGAGGTCTCCTTATATCCACCTTGCCAACAACAACCCGCTTATTTAGTTTATCTAACTGTCTTCTAGCAATGTGGTCAAAGTAACATAGTATACGCTGATAGGAGATGGTGGAGAGTCTGGTCTTTATCGCTAGAAGAATAGGAGATGAAAGGTTTCATTAAAGAAACTCCACGCAAATGAAGTACGGGCAGCGGTCACCACAGCTTCAAAGTAAAGTGTATATCCTTTATTTATTGTATTGTTGCTAAGCTAGCGTTTGACCACAATCCTGACTCCCGGGGCTCTACAGTGAGCATATCCTTGCCTGATTCGGCTAGGCTGGCTTCGGCCATAGAGGCGTTCAGGCATAATCCCGCGGATGGTTACTTTAGTGGTACACACAAAGAAAGTATTCCTAAAGCGATTTGTGCGTATGTGTGGAATGTTCAACATTTGTTTATTTATTTATAGTTAATTAAAACGATTAAAACCAATTACATTAATTAACTTAGAAATAAAAGGTACATATAACAAACACATAAACAACTATATACATTACAAACTATTACAAATTATTTTGAAACTAACACGGAACCGAACTAACATAGAACAGTGGACACTCTCGCATAATTTCTCTCGCAAAACATCAAACACACTCTTATGATTTCTCTCCATCCATCAACAAACACATCACATTCAGGATATTCAATCAGGAGGGCGTTAAGCACCTCAAGGGTGCGACAGATTGGGGACGGCTCTGGCGACTGTATGACATAGTGGCCGCGCGAATAATTTGTGACGTTGACTCCGACGACCAAGATAGTTACCGGGGACATTCAGTCTACAGAAACGATTATGGAGCTCTGGGAAGTCAATTTGTCCACGTAGAGTTTTAAAGGCTACTGTGAGCTGATCGAAGCCTCTTAGATGTGGTTCCAAATTCATAGGTGTATATCCTATTCCAGTTTCCAGGACATAGTATACTCGTGTACGAAGTTTGATCCAAATACTTTTTTCGGGTGCACGGCAGTAGTGTAAATGGATTATTCAGTATAGCGAGCAGAAATACATACATAATTATGTACATATACTCTCTGATATTTCTAACTGCCTTCATACATATTACTGGCTATGTTATAAAACATAATGACGCACAGACTGATTGACCCTTTTTTCGGGTGGAAAAATAATCGAATGTCTTCTCCCGCTGTGCGTGGAGCAGAAGGGAGTGTCAGACTTCTACTGCCTAAAAACCCACCCTGTTCCTTCAGTTCCGGGGCCGCGGTATCTCGTTAGAACATTCCCGCAAACCCCGCCAGGCTATGAATGGCCGTCACTAGTGCTGATGTCTCTTTGAGGCGCGCGTGGAACACGACGCGCCGCCGACCCGGGGCTGGTCCTTACCGGACGGTGAGTTACCCCTGCTCACCGTCCGCAAGTCCGCGCCTATGGTGGCCGGAGATCGGCTCGCGGTCCCGTGAGTATAATTATATAGATCCAAAATGTTTTGTATTATTATACAATAAATAATTAAGTTTATTTTTAGCTTTTGGAGCAGTATGTTTTCAATTATTGATAATAGGCTTACGGTTGATCACCATCTCACCGGATGTTAATCGATGATCTGGTCTAAGATGAAGCACGCTTACTTAGAAGTAACCTATTCACTCTTGACTTAAAGACCCCCAGGTTAAAGCTGAGAGAAAATAAGACTCCGACAAGGAATTCCACTCCTTAGCCGTACGCACAATGAAAGTATTCCCAAAACGTTTAGTGCGTATGGGTGGGATGTCGACCATGTAACGATGGCGCTTCGCCGTTCGTCTTGTAGTCCGATGATGAACCCGGCTTGTATGTTTTGAAGTCGGTTCAACTTTTTTAAGCTTGTTTATTCAGATCCAGGAAATGCCAGTTTCGTCACGATTTGCCTTTTTGAGAGTAATATGATATGGTGTACCTAATCATTTGATTACACCATATTATAATTATCTCTTTGTTTTTACTTTTAATAACGTATGTAACAAATATTTCTTATTATCTATCAAATATTTTTCTAGCAATAAACGTGATTTCACAAATACTCGTAGTAACTGATAAGTGCAAAAACATGTTATGTATTTGCTATTTATTTATAATCGTAGTTTGGTGCGTCATGAAAATATTTTGCGTAAAATTTTGCGTAAGTATACAAAGGTAAAGTATAGATTATCACAATCAATAATATGATTATAACATTGAACGCGAGGCTTTGTAAAATTCCATATTGAAGACTTTTTATCTATACAAACACGTAAATTCTTTTATTATTGCTGATGAGCTCACTCTCGACCTCAATCTCGCCTGATGGTAAGCGATAGATGAGGTCTACGATGTGACGAGCGAGCCCAGAAGATGCCTATTCACTCTTGCTTTAAAGGCTAACGGGTTATATTCAGAGCCGGATTAACCCTGTCAGAGGCCCTAAGGCAATGAATTGCATTCTCGGGGCCCCTTTTCTTACTTTGACTGACCAAATCGTGTGTGAACAGAGGAAACTCACATTAAGGGCTGTGGTTTTTAATATATTTGTTTACTTATTCCCAGATTTGTTCTAAAATTATTTTAATTCTACTACTAAATCTAACGATTTGTATTTTGTGAGATAACAGTGAGGTCCCTAAGTTCATACGCATATCAAATTCTCGTTCGAAGAAACATGTTTTCTTGGCGCGTGCACTGGGCCGGGGCCCCTAGTTGATTCGGGGCCCCTAGGCAGCTTCCTACTCCGCCTAATGGTTAATCCGGCCCTGGTTATATGTGGTAGGGAACACAGAAGCCGGTAAAGTTCCACAACTTGACTGTGCGCACAATAAATGTGGAGGAGAAGCGCTTAGTACGACAAGACGGTATATTGACCAAGTGAGGATGCATGGATAAACTAGATTCATGTAAGTAAATTTGTAGTGTCTTTTTCAATGTGAAGCTCGTCAAATAACCTCTCCCTCTGATCGGAGAGGTCTTCCTTCAGTTGCCCGTTCCAATATTACCTGTCCCCTGTCAAAACTAAAACGCAAACAAACTAATTTTCATATATTTGTCTGTATGTCTTTCTGTTGTCCTCCCTAATCTCTGGAACGGCTGAACTGGTTTAAATTGGACTTTTACTGAAGGATAGAGGAGGTTATAGTCAAAGTTTTTATGTTTTATCGGAATTCCCAAGGGATTTTATTTCATACTAGCTGTTGCCCGCGACTTCGTTCACATTGGAGGTTTTTCCCGTGTAAATTCCGATCCCGTGGGAATTTCGGGATAAAAGTTTATGTTTTTTTTTTATACACCATATCTGGTAATTATTGTTTAGTTATAATAATCGATTTTACATTTGGTTTAATTTATAATTTTTTGTTATTTAATTGCATAATGTCATTTATAGTTGAATTACTTTTGTGAATTAAATTACTGTACCTTTGCATGCCTTCTGGTAAAATATGGCTGAACTCACATTGTACCCTTACACCACATGTTATTGTACTACCCATATTTGCAAAATAAAGTATCTTATCTTATTATTCCAAGGTTTCAGCTATCTACATAAAAAATTTCATTCAGATCCCGGCAGCTATTTTTGCGTGAAAGAGTAACAAATATCCAATAATCTACACTCACAAACTTTACAATTATTTATATACAAATTTTCTTATACAATGTGTAACAGATTAAGCGCAATACCTCAGACACCCCAATCAGAATATTATCTGGCAGTTTGAGTGCTTTATACGGCCCACCCAAATGTCCTTACATTGGTATTGTTCGTCAAATCGTTCCAGCTCCTTAAGGTTCTAAGTTGAGCTACGCGATATTTGACAAATGCTTGCACTGTTTAGACGGCCCTGCTAAAATCTGTTTGATTCTGTACATGGCTCTCATATGATTTGATCACTACAGATTGTATGGACTTTAAAAGAGACGTTGACCTCTTTTTTTTTATCGTGGTAAAATTATCAAATAAGTCCTCCCACCCCAGGCAGGGCGGGAGGGACTGTCAGACTTTTACTGACTAAAATCCACGGTGTTCCTTCAATAACCCTTTACGTTCCGGGGTCACGGTAATGGGATAAGTCCCACGACCCCGGCAGGCTTCGGCCCTCTACAGGGGGGGCCTCGTCATATTGCTGACGCTCTTTGAGGCGCGCGTGGAACACAACGCGCCGTCGACTCGGGCATGGTCCATGGTCGGACAGCGAGTTGCCCTTTACTCGCTGTCCGCATGCCCGCGCCTACGGTGGCTGGAGATCGTCGGCGAACGACGCCGTGGGCGTCTACCACTGCGGCTGGGCTGGAGGGAGGACGCCATCCTCTCCCTCACACGGCCCGCCTCCTCCTTCGCCAGCATGACTGCTTCGCAGAAGGAGGCGACTGCTTCCCACTCTCTCTCGCCCCGCAGCATGGCCTCGACCAATGCCGGGCGCGAGGTTTCAGTGTTTCTTCTCAGAGTAGTCAGTTAGGAAACACTGGCCTCATCTAGTTTACATTTATGAAAAAAAAAGACGTGTGAAAGTGTTATTTATAACTTATTTGCAAAATAAACATAATTATTTCATTATTAAATTACAAGTCTAAAACAACATCCGTAACTAAATAAATTGAAACCAAACCTAGGCATTTTTTTCATTTTTGTAATCCTTATTAACCGCAAAACGTATGAGCGTCATACAATATGCTTACGCAGATGCATACATTCATGCAATGTTAGCGGCCGACGCGACACATCTTCCGGACAACCTTTGGATGAACATAAAACAAAGGGGAGGGGAAAGTCAGTGTACCTACTTTAAGTATACAACATATAACGGAAACCCCATATCTATCCAAAAGGACTGAATACAACATCTGGTATGGACTCTCTGTGCAAAGTTTCAGCTCAAAATAAGTGTCTCAAAGAATTGATACCAAATTATAGGTTTCATATGTTTCTTGAATACCAATCACAACAAACGTGTCACAGCACTACGAGGGTCGATAACTTTCCACGTCACTTGCCAACAACACGATAATTCTCTTCGTTCTTCTTCATTTGAAAAATTCGGTCTCTGGTATAGGTAACGCCAAATAACTTGGCAAGAGTCGTTCAATGCGCAGAAGACGATTTTTAGTTGTCAGCGGTTGTCAGCGGGACGCGGGGTATGACGTAGCGCCGCTCCGAGCGCGCGTACGGTGCGTCAGTAGTTCTCGTTCAATTTGCTCCTGAATACACTTGCGTACACAAAAGTTGTACCCTTTGATTTTGTTACGAGTTGTTGTTTTAAATTTATTTTTTGTTACCTTGATTACAATGCCAGGACCAAATACCGTTTTACGCAGACTATTAAAACGTCAGAATAAACAGTTAGACACTTTAGTTAAGGAAGGTTGAAATTCCGAATTCGTCACTGTCTTTAGGACACCGGGAAAAAAGAAGAATAAAAGGGGTAGCAGTTTTATTAACTAATTGTGCCGATGAGAACATATTTTTTTTAATGTTTTTTTTAATATTTTTTTTACTTTTAAATGTATTTATGTATTATATCTATTTTATTTATAATACCGAATTAACGAATGAATTACTCTTCTTTCATTAACATTCTTCTGAACAGATATGATTAAAAATAAATGATGACAATAACCATAGAATAATGGCAAGCAGTAAAAGTGACCATATTTTTCTTCCACTAAGTGCACGATGCGCGAACTTACCCCCACTACGCCAAAACCTTGCCAAGTTATTTGGCGACAGGTATACTTTAAGTATATAACATACACAAAAAGTAACTAAAGTAATTAATATAAGTATTTGTTTAAACATACTTATTATATGAATACTAGAACAAGTACACAATCGAATTAGGTTACCCTGTAAGGATAGTTTTATAGTGGATAAATAAATATATAAAATAATTAGAATAGAATAGAATATTTATTTAATTCAACTAAATTACATGACATAGTTATGTAACAATATTTTTAAACATATTTATGTAAACTAAACTAGTTGAACACTGGTACCCAAAGTAAGATTTAACTTGTACAGGACATAAACTTAAGTCTACAAAATTAGGTCGTGTGAGTTACACAAAAGTTTTATAACAGCCAAGTGCGTGTCGTATTCGCTGACTGATCGTTTCGTACCATGCTCTAAGTAACAGCCAAACATGACTACCTAACTAATTTGACTTCCTATACAAATCCTCACCTGATCCGACAATTTTAAACGGAAAGTTTTTTTTTTCTTGAGATTTGTATAAAACTTGTCATAGCCGGTGTTTTGAATTTAAATACGGACACAGAGCTACACTACTCAATCGTCACAAGAAACTAGCACAATACAACTGGCGCTTAGCGCCATCTATCGACATTTCTATAGAGTTGTTCGAAATTTTCGAGTCAAATACAATTGGTCGACTATTACTCGTAAACTTGTAAAGCCCACTTATGTGTGATAGTTTTCCTTTAAATTTCGTTATATATAGGTACTACTGCCGTGACAGTTGAATTTTTAACTATAACCGTTTAGTTGATAGAGGGGGTAGACACTTGACTCTAACGAAAATTGGTACTTTAAAGCTTGATAAGTCACGAACGGTTTACTTAATCAAAAAACGGTTTTACCAAATCCCTAATATTTTTGAAAGACCCTTCCAACGATATCCCACACTATGGGAAGAACGAAAAAAAAAAATTATCATCCCACTTTACATGTATGGGAGGTACCCTAAATAATTGTTTTTTTCAAAATTTTAACTTACCACTTTTTTGGCGTCATTAACGTGTATATTCATGCCAAAGTACAACTTTCTAGTACCAATAGTTTTTGAGCTAAACCGCGGACAGACGGACAGACAGACGGACATGGCGAAACTATAAGGGTTCCTTGTTGACTACGGAACCCTAAAAAACATTGTTTTAAACAGTAGTAGAAAAAAAAGCATTAATATAAACTTATTTTAAAAAAAGGAACAATAAAATGAGTGATTAATCTATGTATCAAATAAACTATCAGTAAAAAGAGTATTCTAGCATGTCCCGCGACTTTGTTTCTTTGGGAGATTTTCTCACTCGTAAAACCCAATCCTCAGGAAATTCTAGGATAAAAACCAACCTTATATGTTGACTTATAGCCTCTTCTATATTTCAGTGAAAGTCTCATCAAATTCGGTTTTGCAGTTCCAGAGATTGAACCGGACAAAGAGAGCGATGGAGCGACAAATTTTTTTTTCTAAAGTTCGTGTTTTATAGCAGTGGTAACAGACCGAATTGAAAGTTGCAAGTCGAGGATTTGAACCCAAACAGGCAAATTACTTTGTGTAATTTATATCATCAACTGCTTTCAAATCGAAGGGAAACATCGTGAGGAAACCGCCATGTACTAGGACCAAAAATTCGGAGACGTGATATCCGCTAACTCGCACGGGCTTGCGTGGTGCGGTGACCTCTCGCTCCCGGCCCTGGTTCAATCCATGGTCCAGAGCGAGGAGGCATGGGAAGCAGTCCCCTCTTTCTGCGAAGCAGTTATACAGGCGAAGGAGGTGGCGGGACGCGCGTTGATGAGGCGAGTCTCAAGTAGGGTTGCCAGATCAAAAAAACGAAAATCCGAAGTAAATTCCGGACATTTGATGAAAATTCCTGACTTTCTTTAAGAGTGAAATAAAAATATTATATTTTTTTTATGTTTCACTCTTTTATTCAATTGTAGAAATTCCGGACAAAAACCTATATTGCCGCACATGTTCGGAAAATTCCGGTCGTATGTCAACCCTAGTCTCAAGGCCCTCACAGCCCATGCGCCCCAGCCGCCGCAGGAGACGCTCCGGGCGTCGGGAATCGCAAGGTGACTCCCAGCCACCGTAGGCGTGGGCCTACAGGCTGCGAGTAATGGGTAGCTCGCCGCCCGACTGAAACCAGGCCCGTGTAGATGGCGCGTCGTGTTCCACACGCGCCTCAAAGCGTGTCAGCAAAATTGTCGGGGCCCATAAGGGGGCCGTTGCCTGCCGGGTTTGCGGAATTGTTCGAAAGAATTACCACGAGTTACACGGATGGGTATAGTGATTCGATGATTTCCCATCCATATGGTCCTATCCTCTCATAGAGGGGAGGCCTGAATCCCAGCAATAGTAACGTAATAGGCTCAATTATTATTATTTTTACTAGCACTCGCGCGGACGTCACCATGATAAAAACATGACCCTCCTTGGGGGTTTGCAGTCTGTAAAAAGTAATCTTAACCTAAGCATAAGCAAAACATTAGGATAAGTAACTTCTTTTCTATGTATCTACCAGTATGTCACGTATGCTTGTAAGAAATAAAAGGTTTTTTTTTATTTTATTTATTTTATTATAAAACTATAACCTTCCTCAAGCATCAAGCTACTTCTATACCAAATTGCATCTAAATCCACCCAGTACTTTCGAAGGGGTGCGCCAAAGGAGATGTTTCATTTTGGGCTACCATTAGTACACCACATAGATAAATAGAAAAAATAATAGCGATTATCACAAAAATACCCAAAAAATTATTTGGAGACGGGTAGAGCTGTGATAAATTATTATTTGGGAAGACTTTTATTATGATAACCCTTGTTTTAGGGCAGCCATGACAGTGACAGTCGTGTTTGACAGATTTAAGTTTCATGACGTTTGGTGTCTTTCTGTGAGTCGTAGAGATGGGCAAGTGAAAAAAAAATACATCGATTAATATCGAATCAATATCCTTAATCTATATGAATAAATTATTATCAAGTCAAAAATAGATATTTTCCGTAAAGGTAATGCACTTAGGTAACATTGACTCCAGCCACCGCGGGAGACGAACCGAGCGTCGGGGATCGGGAGACGAACCGGGCGTCGGGGATCGCGAGCCGATCTCCGGCCACCGTAGACGCAGGCTTGCGGACTGCGAGCAGGGGTAGTTCACTGTCCGGTAAGGACCAAGTCCGGGTCGGCGGCGCGTTATGTTCCACGCGCGCCTCTAAGAGCTGTCAGCACCAGTGACGGGGCCTCATAGGACCATTGCCTGCCGGGGTTGCGGGAACGTTCTAACGAGATACCGTGGCCCCGGAACTTAAGGGGGCAGCTTGAAGGGAACAGGGTGGGTTTTTAGTCAGTAGATGTCTGATACCTTTCGCATATTTTGATGGCGCAAACGTGCTGACGATCTGGTGCAACATTTGGACTACTCCCCGGATCTGATAATATTAGTGTAACTAAGAGCAATAGTATACTAAATTGAATTAAAAATATCGATTTATTGAGATTTAAAATATTGTCTATATTTATCGATTATTTTATGAAAAATATCGATATTTTTACTTTCGCTGTGTTCGATTGAATGTTTTCGGAGTTTTTAATGATTATTTTGTTTTGCGACCCAGATTATTTCTAAAGACATTGACTGATTGCTTCTCTGTTGATCCCAGCTTTGTTATATGGTTTTTGATTCGTCTGTGATTTAGATATCGTCGTTTACGGTATTCTACAATGACAAGTTCAGTTTCAGGTATGTCTGTTTTAACCCGTGCATTTACTTATTATTTTGTTAACATGCTATTACTATATGATGTTATCTTACCACTTTCCATATTCTAATAGATTTTAACTCATATTTATTCCACTTTATGTACAATGGCATGCCTGCAGTGTACCTCTGTTATAGATGAAAATGGAGAGCATAGAAGCACCGGCTTTTTTCCTGGATGGAGTATTGATAAGGAATGATGCGGAATAAATAAAAAAGATACATATTTAAGTCTCCACAAGTTGTTTTATTTATATACTTATGGCTGGTTTTTCATCCTCTTAATGTCACCAATTACAGAACTTATTTGGAGTTTTATAGGAGTAATAGTTATCTACAACTCACAGAACAGCTCACTGCTCTCCTATGCATTATCGAAGTCCAGAGATTATTGACAAGCACTAAAGAATGAAACAGCACATTTTACTACACAAAGTAATATTCAAGCCTTCGTTTTATGTTTCCAATATAACCAATCTTTAGCTACTGAAATATGTATTAGGTAAAAGATGTGCAGCCGTAAAGCAGTAATATAGGTAATTATCCTGTCTTATTTTACAAGTATCCTATTTTATAGGAATCCTAAGTATTTTCGGAATTCGTTTGTTGATATTTTATTGTAGTTACAAAAATATCCATTGACCTCCGAGACGTCAAAAACACTATCCGTCAAACTGACATGTCAAAATGACATTCGCATCATTGCAACATGGCTGATCCGCCATATTTATTGTGTTGCTCTCCTCGACCGAGTTAATTTGAATATCACACTAAAATAAAGCGAAATCATAGAAAATTAAAATTAAAAAACGGTTTCTACATTATACAGCTATATTTACATGTGGTGTACTAATGGTAGCCCAGGCTCCATACATTTTTGGAACATAGGGGATGTTCCAAAAATGTATGGAGCCTGGCCTACTCCGATAATTGGAAATCCGAAAATGTTCTTCCTAACATTTTTCATCCTAACAATCACAATTCCTAACTACTCTGTGTCTAATGTTCATGATTCCGAAGCATTCAACTTCATAATGTCAGTAGCAATAAACGTCTATTATACTTTTATTTGTTTTCCTATATTTTCTCAACATAACCATCTTTTACACTATTATTCAAAGTCATAATTTTTTTTTTAGATTTCTTTCGTCTTCTTTTTTTATCCATAGGTTAGGTAAGGTTAGAACTGTGACCAACTACGCTACCTCGATATATATTTTTTATTACACTTGGTAAATATTTCTGAGTATGAGTGGAAATATTATAGTAATTATGTTTAGGGATAGAAGCGTAAAAAACAGTAGGAGTTTAAATATATTTACATTAATGATATTATTAATTACAATTTTCGGAAACATGAGTGTTATGAACATCGCCGGTAGCACTACAAATAGTATGAAGGAAAACTTTAGGATGAAAAATTTTAGGAAGAGTGATCATTCGGATTACAAATCATTAGGAAGAACAATTTCGGGTAAAGAACTTTAGGTGAGCCAATATGGACCCCTTTCGAACCGCGTTTAAACAAACAACCAAATTTCTCCGCTTTATAATATGGATATTACCTATAGATTATTAAAATCTGTGTTGTTGCATCGCGTAAATAACTGGAGAAAACATAGCTATTTTCAAATTACAGACAATTCATATGTATATTTAGAAGACGTAAAGATGATCACATACCCCTTTCATTTCAATTTGTTATCTATTTTATGATACTGTTTTTCACATGTTCTGTAGTGTTTTTCAGCACGTGATTCACAATCGGAACTCTACGTATTTTGCGATAAATCATTTTCTAACGGGGATTTCTGTCAATAAGTTTTAGTGTTTATGTTTTAATTTAAATTATAATGGCGGCGTAGGAGATGACTATACAAATTGACGTCAATAATTGAAAAGTGTTTTATTCAGGTTGAGCCTATTCTTGACGTCAATCTCGCCTGATGGTAAGCGATAGATGAGGTCTACGATGGAACGAGCGAGCCCAGAAGATGCCTGTTCACTCTTGCTTTTAAGTGGCAGGGAACATAGAAGCCAGCAGAGAGTTCCACAGCTTGGTTATGCGCAAAATAAATGTGGAGGAGAACCGCTTAGTACGACAAGATAATATCAACCAAGTGTAGATGGTACCCAGCCGTGCGTCTGGTAGACCGGTAGTGAAAGGGAGATGGAGGGATCAGGTCATGAAGCTCCTGCGCACATTCCCCGAAGTACAACCTATAGAAAACCGACAGGCAAGCAACGGTTCGCCGATAAGCCTGGCTATGAAGCTTGTCCGATAGCGCCTCGTCGACTTTAAGCCTTTTAGCTCTGCACTCGATCGAGTCCAGTGCAGCAAGTTGATATTCTTATAAGTCTCATCAAATAGATAATTTTACTGAAATATTCTAATTAATCCGTCATTTATAGATTACCAAAAATATTTGATTACGGTAAATGATAAATGATCTTTATTTTGCAAACACTTTTACACGTCATTAAACTAAGGTAATTCATCAAATCATCATGTCAGACTTTTTTTGATAATAGGTGTGACCACCAGCTCACCTGATGGTAGGTAATAATATTATAATAATAATATAGGTAATATTTATTTCAGACCAAAGATCCATATTTAATTTTTAGTACAAACTTAACACCTACATACGTTAGTAGAAATACAAAATAAATAACACAGAAATACATAGTACCTACATAGTAATAGCAAGGCGAGGGGTTATGGAGACGAGTACTGCAGTAACTAATGTCCACGTGTATCAAACGGCGTTTTTCAATACACTTTCGAAGTAATAAAATAATAGAACGGAAACTATTTTTGTCATTAAAATATTTAACTTCCCCCGCGCTTTACCATCGCGGGTTAAAAGAAAAGGTATGAAGCCGCAAAACAGCCTGATATTAAAATAAAATATATTTTTTATTTAGAACACAAATAAATGTTAATTTGTTGATAAAAGCAAAATTATTTAAAAATAATAATGTTCATTTCTGATATTCTGTTCATACACACAATTTTAATTTTCATTAAATATAAGGCCTTAAAAACATGCATCTCTTTGCTGTGAAAAAAAAACAATCACCGCCGAATATAGAGAATTGAATAGTTGTTTAATGTTATCTGTGGCAAAATCTGGAATGGTAAATCCTCGTATGTGAAAAATGAAAAAACCCCACGAGTGTGAAATACATTGCATGTTGAACCTAATCGTAGTGCGATAAGAGCCAGTTTTCGAGAAAGTGTATTAAAAAAATATTATCACACTAGTTAGGCACATGATTTCCCGCTCTCACATGTACACCCACCCTGTACCCTAGAATAGGACCATCAATTTTGTTTGACAAGGTGGCGAGGGTACTGTTAGTGCTGACTCTAAATCGCTGCAGCATCGAGGCACGTCGCTTCCGCATGATTGCATAGAAGTCATCCAACCGTACTTCAGCAAACATACCTGACGCGCTGCAAAACCTAGGCAACCTCAACAGCATCCTCAACACATTACTGTACTGAATGCGCAGAAAGTTAGTAAGCCTTTTGCGTATATAACCCACAGGCAGGTAATGACGTGGTCGAAGATGAAACACGCTTAAAAATAATATATGAAACATGCTTACCTAGAAGTATAGGTTACTTCTCTTCACTCTTTACTTAAAGGCCACCAGGTTATAGCTATCAGGAAACACAGACTCCGGCATGGAATTCCACTCCTTAGCTATACGCATAATGAAACTTTTACAGAATAAAAACCCACGCTGTCCCCTCAGTTGCTTTTTCGTTCTGGGGCCGCGGTATCTCGTTAAATCATTCCCACAGCCCCGGCAGGCAACGACTAGTAGACGTCATGAATTGAAAAGTTTAGACTAGTGATTATATTTTACTAAAATATTCAATTTAGTCCGGCACAGATTACCAAAAAATATTGGACAGGTATGTTTTCTGTGGAACTCTAACGTTAATTATAGCAGTGGCATCCCAGTGGTTACAGTCTAAAGGTACGAGATGTAGGTTGTGGGCCTTACGGGGTTGCGGTAATGTTCTTACGAGATACCGCGACCACGGAATGCAAGGGCAACTAAAGGGGCAGGGTGGGTTTTTAGTCAGTAGAAGTCTGACACTCTCTTCCGCTCCATCCACAGCGGAGGAGACATTTTATGATTTTCCCACTCAGAAAAAATATAAAATAAAATACAACGTGTAACGGAAACCCCATATCTATCCAAAAGGACTGAAGACAACATCTAGTATGCAGTCTCTATGTAAAGTTTCAGATCAAAATAAGTGACTCACAGAATTGACTTGAAATTATTGGTTTCATATGTTTCTTAAATACCAGTAATAACAAACGTGTTACAGCACTATGAGGATCATCACTTTCCACGTCACTTGCCAATAAAACGATAATTCTCTTCGTTCTTCTTAATTTGAAAATTCGGTCTCTGGTATCAATGTATTGAAATTTTAATGTGCTCCATGTGTGCTCCACACATGTACACATAGGATTAGAAAACCCTTGCCGTATCGTTTATTACCATCCAAAGAAGCCGTGCATTTGGTATGTATATACCCTTTAAATTACACGTTGTATTTGAATACTTTGTGTAATTGTGTTGTCATCATCACTACTGATTGTGGAACTCACTTCCGCCTAGTATTCGTGAATTAAAAACTATATCTCTATTCAAAGGTCGATTAAAAGAGCATTACCTTTCCTCTTAACTGTGTTAATTATTTATGTATATATTTATTTTATATGTTTATATATTCTAACATTATGTATTTATTTAAGTATATGTTATTTTTATTGCGCTATAAGTATGTGTAGGTATATTTAATATTTTAGTATTAGACTTCACATATTCATATTTATTTCTCTTCTTGTTCTCACACACTATTATCTACATCTCTTTTTCACTTCTCCTTTCGCAGGTCTACTGGAAGAAATTTCTTAAGAAATAAGCAGTACCTTTGTACTCAAATATTTTAATTATGCTTATCCTAATGTATTTTACTGTGTGTACATAAATAATAAAATGCTCCATCTTCGATCACACTTACCATCAGGTGAGATAGTGGTCAAACGCGAACCTATTTTCAATAAAAATAAATAAACAAATAAATAAACATAAACTGTAAAGGAAAACGCCAAGTTCTAGGACAGATTTCCTCACGATGTAATACTTCATCATTTTGAGAATTGTGGTGATGATAATTAGAAATTATCCAAATAAATGTGCCTAAGCTAAGCATACTAAAATATACAAATAGATAATATACTAATATTATAAAGCGGAAAAGTTTGTTTGTTTGTTTGTTTGTTTGCTTGAACGCGCTAATCTTCGAAAGTACTGGGTGGATTTAGATGCAATTTGGTATGGAAGTAGCTTGAAGCTTGAGGAAGGTTATAGGCTACCTTTTACGCGACTGCAAAAAAGGAGAGTTATGTTTTTACCGTGATAGAATCCACGGGAGCGAAGCCCCGTAGATAATAAAACTGTAGAAGTGTCAATTCTGTACATTGATAATATTTTTTTTTATTACGGATGAGCCCGCTTTTG
Organism: Tholera decimalis; assembly: GCA_943138885.2. Classification (NCBI taxonomy): domain Eukaryota; kingdom Metazoa; phylum Arthropoda; class Insecta; order Lepidoptera; family Noctuidae; genus Tholera; species Tholera decimalis. The sequence goes on along the minus strand of OW964578.2, from coordinate 23,220,146 downwards.
ACCTCGATCTCGCCTGATGGTAAGCGATAGATGAGGTCTACGATGTGACGAGCGAGCCCAGAAGATGCCTATTTACTCTTGCTTTAAAGGCTGCAAGGTCATAAGTGGCAGGGAACACAGAAGCCAGCAGAGAATTCCACAACTTGGCTGTGCGCACAATAAATGTGGAGGAGAAGCGCTTGGTACGACAAGACGGTATATCAACTAAGTGCGGATGGTACCCAACCGTGCGTCTGGTAGACCGGTAGTGAAATGGAGATGAAGGAATCAGGTCATGGAGCTCCTGCGCACACTCGCCGAAGTACAATCTATAGAAAACTGACAGGCAAGCAACGTTTCGCCGATGAGCCAGACTATGAAGCTTGCCCGATAGCACCTCGTCGCCTATAAGCCTTTTAGCTCTGCGCTCAATCGAGTCCAATGCAGCAAGTTGGTATTTTGCAGAGCCATCCCACAAGTGGCTGCAATACTCCACGCCGGAACGGACCTGTACATTATATAGATTCAGAAGCTGTCCAGGCGTGAAGTACCGCCTCACCTTGTGTAGGATTCCCAGCTTTTTTGCTGTAGTCTGAGCTCTGGACTCGACGGTTGAGCCCAAGTTGAGGTCTGATGTAAACTCCATGCCCAAAAGCTCCAGGCGGTCGGTAACTGGCACAGATGTACTTCGGAATATAAAAAAATGCAGTGGGTGTTACTAAATCAATACCGAACACAATGATGTAATTTTAAAAAAATGTCTGTCTGTCCGTCAGTTTGTTCAAGCATCACGCAAAAAGTACCGGTTCGATTACGATAAAACTGGATTTTTTTTCCCCGGAAAAGTATTATAATAAAAAACAAACTTAATTTTGCGGTTCCTACCCTAGACACGTTTACTATAGTAACCACCCACAAATAATAAGTTTGTCATACGTTACGTCACACGCAGTGGAGTTCACTAAACGTTATGATGTAAATATAGGTATGTTACGGTTACGGCTAGGTACTTTTAAGAACGTTTATTTAAGTTATTATTCGACGATCATGCTACTTACCATAGTAGGAATCTATTACAAAAACTTACAGAACGCGAGCAAAGCCGCGGGCAAACGCTAGTATAAAATAATTACTAACCAAAATCGTTAATTTAACAAGCTGAGCTATTGTTAACAAGCTGTAATCATACCTTTGAGACTAAGCTAATATATCTAATATCTATTTAATAATCTAAAATGTTTACCAAAGATTTTATTAAATATTTAAGTGACTCATAATGAAACCAGATAAATTACCGTATTATCTTCAGTAAGAATTATCCAAGTAAATAACATAACTAAACTGATTACATTTCTTTGTTTCCAAGCTGAAATTAAAGACTTCATTCAATAGCGTCTTAACTAAGCTGAGATAATTAGTAAAGGAGACCGTCATACACGACAGGTTTTAGGATTCCCAAGTGTAATAAAAACCACAAAGGCATCAAAAGATGAAGAGTCGAAGAAGTTTCCTGAAGTATGTCAACCCACTTACTGGCGAGCAGCCTAAGGAGCGCCTAAGGCTGTGGCTAGAAAGTAAATCCCTCCCAAGCCCATTTGTCCCACCAGCTGACCATCTACCACCTGGACACGATCTGCCATGGCTGACCTGGAAGTCTTTAAATAGACTCCGTACCCAGGTTGGCCGCAGCAAAGAAGTTCTGTTCAAGTGGAGATTTATTGATGACTCTGTCTTGGAGAGTATATTATGTAGCTTTGCTCCACAAACCATGGCACACTTAATTTTATCTCCTGCGTGTCCTGTTGAAAAAGTTGGGAATCCTAGCCAAGGTGAGACGGTACTTCACACCGGAACAGCTGCTCAATTTGTATAAAGCCCAGGTTCGGTCGTGTATGGAATACTGCTCTCATCTTTGGGATGGATCTGCGAAATACCAACTGACGACGCGCTTGAGTCTATCGAGAAGCGGGCCAAGAGACTCATTGGCAACGATGCATTGGTCGAGTCAAAGCTCCAGAGCCTTGAACACCGACGGCGAGTTGCAAGTCTATCGGTTACATTTCGGGAAGTGTGCGATGGAATTACACAATCTAATTCCGCCAAGCCCGTTCCATCATCGGACTACGAGACAAACGGCGAAGCGGCATCATTACATGGTGCACATCCCCATAATAGGTTCGCGTTTGACCACCATCTCACCTGATGGTAAGTAATGATGTGGTCGAAGATGGAGCACGCTTACTTAGAATTAACCTATTCACTCTTGACTTGAAGACCCCTAGGTTATAGCTATCGGGAAACACAGTCTCCGGCAGGAAATTCCACTCCTTAGCCGTACGCACAATGAAGGTATTCCCAAAACGTTTTGTGCGTATGGGTGGGATGTCCACCATGTAACGATGGCGCATCGCCGTTTGTCTTGTAGTCCGATGATGGAACGGGCTCGGTGGAATTAGATTGTGTAATACTACTTACTTATAGTCAATACATAAATAATAAACTATATACTCCACGCATTTGTGCATAAAAAAGCTACGACATCTTCCACTATTTAGCCTTTACACAACTATGTCGGGGTTAGCTTCCAGTCTAACTGGATGATCTCCAGAACCAAGTAACTGGGTAACACGATACCCCATGACAAGACCAGTGTCAAATTTTCCGGCTTTTGACTACCAGACGCCTGTCAAAGATATACAAATAACAGCTGGGGCCAATGGCTTAACGTGCTTTAATAACAGCTGGGGCCAATGGCTTAACGTGCTTTAATAACAGCTGGGGCCAATGGCTTAACGTGCTTTAATAACAGCTGGGGCCAATGGCTTAACGTGCTTTAATAACAGCTGGGGCCAATGGGTTAACGTGCTTTAATAACGGCTGGGGCCATTGGGCTAACGTGCTTTAATAACAGCTGGGGCCAATGGCTTAACGTGCTTTAATAACGGCTGGGGTCATTGGGTTAACGTGCTTTAATAACAGGTGGGCCCAATGGCTTAACGTGCTTTAATAACAGCTGGGCCAATGGCTTAACGTGCTTTAATAACAGCTGGGGCCAATGGCTTAACGTGCTTTAATAACAGCTGGGGCCAATGGCTTAACGTGCTTTAATAACAGCTGGGGCCAATGGCTTAACGTGCTTTAATAACAGCTGGGGCCAATGGCTTAACGTGCTCTCCGAGGCACGGGGGAATCTCGATATGTATGAACCTCCTTCTTTTTAGAAATCGGTTAAAATGGTTATACATCCACAAACAGACCTTAGCAAGCGTTGCTTAACCTTTAAGAATTAAGATCGACCCGAACGGCTGTTATAATAACAATTTAAGAAGAGAGAGATTTTTACCATGTTTTTGGATGAAGATATGGTTTGTGTTTGTCTTACTGACACGGATAGTGCATTCTCCAGCTGTACTGCTTGAACTGCGAACTACGACTTACCATAGAAATTGATGGAGTGACTCGGTACCGGAAGCCTTAAATTTTCCGATGACCTCAGAGATTTGGCATGTAGGTACACACATGAAATAAATTGAAACGCTCTCTAACTAAGATCACAGAACATTGTAAAGCAGAGACAAGATTTGAAAGTTCCAGCGAAGACGTATTTCTGTATTTATTTTAGTAGTAAGTAACGAGTACTTATCACATTTATCGACTGAACTTTTGCTCACAACAAATATTATCATTTTCAGTGTGTACTTTTCCATATACATTCATAAATCCTTGTTTATTAATAGTCTTATTATTGCAATAATTTCATACTCGCGTTGAATGATATTATTATAATATTTACTTGGGAATTTCTCGTTGATTCGATCCGGTCGTCATCGCAGTATTATCATGTACGTGAATGCTTGTTCAAAACAAGTCCTATACATACTTTTCATAGTTAGATAATCTTGTTATTTCATCATCCTGAACTTTCGTTACTATGGGATAAGTTTTTTTTTATACGGAATAGGTTCGCGTTTGACCACTATCTCACCTGATGTTAAGTGATGATGTGGTCGAAGATGGAGCACGCTTACCTAGAAGTAACCTATTCACTCTTGACTTAAAGACCTCCAGGTTATAGCTATCCAGGTTATAAGTCCCGATAATGTGGGATTTTGACGTCTTAAAATCGCCCCGGTGTACACTATTGGTTTGTGATTAAATGATAACCACTGCACGAATCTTGATTGCCGTGTTCGGTCCGTGGATCATTTCGAGATTAATTACTGCTGCTTTACAATGTTCTGTTTAATCCTAAAATCCTCGTTAGAGAGCTTTTCAATTTATTTCGTGTGTGTACCTACATGCCAAATCTCTGAGGTCATCGAAAAATTTAAGGCTACAGGCTGCAGTCACTCCATCAATTTCTATGGTAAGTCGTTCGCAGCTCAAGCAGTACGGCTGTAGAATGCTCTACCCGTGTCAGTAAGACAAACACAAACCATATCTTCTTCCAAAAACGAGGTATTCCTCGAAGCGCTACCATTTTGAAGCGCACCTAATGAAGCGCTCCTTTTTTATTCCTCGGAGCCCTCCTTTTCCGATAACATGGTATCGGGAGCGCTACTAAAAGGAGCGCTCCGAGGAATAAAAAAGGAGCGCTTCATTAGGTGCGCTTCAAAATGGTAGCGCTTCGAGAAATACCTCCCAAAAACATAGTAAAAATCTCTCTCTTCTTAAATTGTTTTTATAAAAGCCGCTCGGATTGATCTTCAGGGTTAAGCAACGCTTGCTGAGGTCTGTTTTTGGATGGGTAAACATTTTAACCAACTTCCTAAAAGGAGGAGGTTCATACATATCGAGATTACTGCGTGCTTCGGAAGGCACGTTAGGAACATCTTTGATAATCGTTACGGGTACTCAGAAGCAAGAAAATCGGATACTGAACTTACCAAGGGGCCGAGTTACCTAATTACTGGGCAGTACAGGACAAATAGACAGTCAATCGAAAAAAATCGGTTGTCTGTAAATTCGGTTTACTGACGATAGTTGAACGTGACAACGTCATAAGAAAATACTGATGGAATGGTTGCATTTTTCAAAAGAAAATTTTAATTTTACATCAGTATTACTGCACTTCTCATGACAATGGAAGAATCCCTACACAGTGACGTCATCTCTTAGCGTTTTATGATAGCCTAGTACTTGACTCGTTAAGTCATACATAAATGTCAAAGAATCCCTACACAGTGACGTCATCTCTTACCGTTTTATGATAGCCTAGTACTAGACTCGTTAAGTCATACATAAATGTCAACTTGTAGATCCAATTTGATTTGCTTTGGAACGCCTCAGAGCGATGGAACGCCTCAGAGCGAGGTAACGCCGCATGAGTCATGTATTTTCGTGCGTGCAGCCAGCTTCATCGAATTATAAGACGTTGTCACGTCAAAAACTCAATTGTATTCCGTTAGACAGGAAGCTGACCACTACATACATACAAGGTGTAACCGATTAAGCGCAATACCTCAGACACCCCAATTAGAAAATTAAATTAGAAGTCTAAAACAACATCCGTAACTAAATAAATTGAAACCAAACCTAGACATTTTTTATAAACACATTTTAACATGGTGTTACATCCCACCCATACGCACGAAACGTTTTGGGAATACTTTCATCGTGTGTACAGCTAAGGAGTGGAATTCCCTGCCGGAGTCTGTGTTTCCTGATCGCTATAACTTGGGAGTCTTTAAGTCAAGAGTGAATAAGTTACTTCTAGGCAAGCGTGCTCCATCTTCGACCACATCATCGCTTAACATCAGGCGAGATTACGGTCAAACGCAAGCCCCTCAACTAAAAAAAATAAATAATAGTTATCCTTACTAAACGCAAAACGTATGTGCGTCATACAATATCCTTACGTAGACGCATACACTCATGCAATGTTAGCGGCCGATACGCACACGAGCGCATTTCCTTGAATTAAGGATTGTATTAATTTGCCATGATACTGTGTTTCCATTTTAAGTTAAATGAAAGATTTTTTCGTCAAAAAGAAACACCAATTTTTTTATGACGAAAATTGAGTCGGAAGCCGATTCTGAACCAACTACTTTCGGGAATTGCGTTTATTCTGTTACACGTTGTATAGTTCACACATCGGCACGAGGAAATATCTGCTTACATTTGCTTAGCCTTCTCACAACTGTGTCTTAACAACCCAATAACTGGGCAACATCTAGCAAAATTGATGTCAGATTTACTTTCTGCAATCGCTGCATTCATATACTAGCAAAAGTACTCACCAATACTTTACCAATTGCAAGGTTTGAATAAAACTAGTTGTCGTAGGTCCGAACCGGTTAGATTGGTGTAATTACGTAAACACATAACTGGTTAGGTGTACAACGATTCCTAAACAGTTAGGAGTAGCGGTGAAACCACTTCGTAGAACATGCACAGGATAAGCTCGGATACCGGTATTTTTTTTTTCGAAACATTTTCGCTATAAACACCTTTTTCTGGTGGGAAAATTTAGTAAAAATTACTTTAATCACTACTTGGTAAAGATAAAGATAAAGATATTTTATTTTGCAAATACGGGTACAAGTCATGGTGGTACATAATATAAATACAGAAACAGCCATATTTTGCCAATTACAAGGCATGCAAAAGTATAGAGTTTACATTTAAAATACATATTTAATATTCCATTACATTATATAATTCTAATTCATCATTCAATAATAATTTTGATTCCCCCGCGCGGTCCCGAGTGAGCCAGTCGCCTACGTGCCATCTCTGTGCTTTTAAAATCATATATACGAAAAATACTGTGTTTTTGTACGTGTGACTCTAACCGATCTGTGGATAAAACTCTACTCATAAAACAGTGCTAAACAAACAATAGATACGTTCCTGTGTTAAAGATAAATCGAAAAAAAACAATTTTATAAAATAAGTGTTAAACGTGTTTACTGTTGAAAACTGTGACCTCGTACAAAAAAGGATCGACATACCCTCAACTTTCCGAAAGTCAAACTCGGTACAGAACTTATTTTTCATGCCACATAATGATCACAACTCGGTCTAGTGGTACTACATAAGACTGAGTAACAAGTGGTCGCAAGTTCGAATTCCGTGTACTGCAGTCCTTTTTGTTGTATTTTTGGGTTTAGCGATCAAGTTGGCGAGTTTAGAAGCGATAAACAAACTTAAACAATCAGATTGAGTTGACTCTTTTATTATTTTTCTTTAAAAATGCCACTTAAAAGAACGCCTCCGAAAACACCCTCTGATCCAATTTACAGCTCCGAACCTGACTTACACTCATCAGTTGTGCCTTCCTCAGAACCCAGTAGTAATAAAACACAACGTTTTAAGCGAAAATATCAACATGGAGATGATATTACCACATTCATGAGCGAAATTAAAAAAATGTTTCAAGAATTCACTGAGCAACAGGAAGTAAAGTATAATACACTTCTTGCTACAGTAACAGAGATAAAAGAACATTACTGTGAACTCCAAAAGACCATACTTTTTGTGACTGAGGAGTACGACGAGATGAAAGCAAAACTCCGTAAGCTTGAGACTGAAAATGTTGATAAAATGGCCCATATACAGAGCCTGGAAGAAACAGTAGAGAATTTCGATGTATTTAGCAAGTCGTCTTGTATTGAAATAAGGAATATCCCAGAAAAAAAAGGAGAAAGCAAATCGTCTCTTTCTGATATTGTTATGAGTACCGGCAAAACTCTAGACATTGACATTCAAAAGTCAGAAATACGAGATATCTACCGCCTAAAGCCCAAAATTCGCTCAAATAACAATGTCAATACTATAGTGGTCGATCTAACTACGATAATTAAGAAAGATTATATTCTACAGGCTTACAAGATCTACAATAAAAGCCACAAAGACAAAAGATTAACCACTACTGATATAGGGCTCGATGGCCCTTCAAACTCTATTTTTATGTCTGAACATCTGACATATATGAAAAAGAGGTTATTTTTCCTCGCTAGAGACTTTGCTAGGACTAATAACCTACAATATTGCTGGACTTCTTATGGCAGGATCTTCATTCGCAAGCAAGATGGCCAACCCGCTACGAGAATCAATACAGAATCAGACTTAATTAAGTTAAAAGACGCTATATGATTATTGCTGCTGGTCTATATATCTGTTAAACGAGGTCATCAAAATCACTTTGTCTCTCTTATCCAATGTTGCGTGTCTCTTTTATATTTTGTATTAATAGTTGGAAAACTACTTTATTTTGCTGGAACTATCCGTTATGTAATACACATTTTAAGTCAAATTCATTCTGAAAAACACGTCACACATTTCACTCTATACCGTACATCGTACATTTAATACACCGCAATTCCAATATCACCATACACAAATACATAACACAAAACAAGAGTTAACTGAAGTAAGTACCGGTTTGTTAATATATTCTTTTATCTCGCAGTTTATGGTTCTCACCCTCATCCAAAAAAAATCTGTCAGCCCGTTCTCTTCTCATATGAATATATCTCTCCTATTACAGGCCCTACTATCCCTCTATAGTAACATTCGATAACATAAATGAACTATCCTCAGAGATTGATAACGTAAGTATTTCGAAGACATTTACATGTGACATTGATAATTGTTACAAACTAATTCCGCATTCCCAATCTAAGCGCTTACTTGTTCTCACACAGAACATTCGAAGTATTAGCTGTAATATTATGCCAGGCTTAGAACTTATGCTGACTAGACTTAAAATTGAATGCGACGTACTGGTTCTAACGGAATGCTGGATTTCTACTACTTCGGTCATACCCAAACTACCAGGCTATTGTTTCTCTGCTACAAAAAATAATAGTAGACAAAATGATGGAGTGGTTGTCTATTTCAAAGACAACCTTAATTTCACAACACAAGAGCCGCAGTTTGAAGATGGAAACTGTTTGCTAATTTTATGTGATCAACACACTGCAATTATTTGCATCTATCGCTCACCTTCTGTCAAAAATATTGATTCATTCCTTGTATCGTTACATAATATCCTCTTAAAAGTTTCAGCTTTCAAAAATGTGTTGATAGTCGGTGATATTAATATTCCTATAAATCTTGATAAAATTGACTCTTCTGGTGAACGTTATTTAGCTCTAACTGCATTTCACGGACTGCTACCAGCCCACACAAATATAACACGCGAAGCCAGTGGAACATGTCTCGACCACGTACTGATTAAGTCGCAGTTACCTATGCTCACAATTATTCCCCGTACTAACCTGACTGATCACTATCCCGTATTGACATGCATTGATTTCGTAAGACCTCGCCATTTTGCAACCACTACTATTGCAAAAATTGACATAGAAACATTAAAATTAGCTATATCAGCTATTGACCTAAGCCCCATTTACTCATCTTGTGATCCTTCGTTTGCAATAAATTACCTAATTACCAATATTCAAGCAGTTTTAGAGGAAAATACAAAAATTATAACACTATCAAGGCGTAAAAAAATCATCAAGCCTTGGATAACGCACGGACTATTACGCTGTATGAAAAATAGAGATAAGCTGCATAATGAATCCAGAATGTCGCCAGAAAATGATGTTTTGAGAATAACATACGTGCGTTACAGAAATTATTGCAACATTATTCTTAAAAAAGTGAAACGGGCTTATGAAAAATCTCTAATCGAAGTAGTTAAAAATGACCCCAAAACCTTATGGCAGACCATCAAAACAATTACCAATACTACTAAGGACAAAAATACTTCTGAAGAGCTCTTAAAACTACACTCCACTCCTGATTTATCGGTCAATGAGATCAACCACTACTTTGTCAACGTAGGCAGGAAATTAGCTGAGGACTGTATTCTATCTCACCAGACTCAAACACCTAGATCGGTTGATGGTATTTTATCGGCCAATTTCTCTCAGTGTGACTCATTTGTGATGGAGAGCGTATCTGAAGGTGAGATCCAACGCCTTATTCTTGGCTTGAAAGCTGATTCTGCTGTAGGATGGGACAAAATCTCAAACAAAATCCTAAAGCATAATATAAATGCCCTTGTTCCCCCTCTTACGTTTATTTTTAATGCTTGTCTTGACAGCGGCATCTTTCCCGACCATCTAAAGAAGTCTGAAGTGCGCCCTATACATAAGGCTGGTGACAGAAATCTTATTAGTAATTATAGACCAATATCAATCTTGCCCGCGCTATCGAAGTTATTAGATAATAGACTAGTACACTATCTTGAACAAAATAATTTATTGTCAAATAAACAATTTGGCTTCCGCAGAGGAAAATCTACTGAAGGGGCAGTGCATATGCTTACTAACTACATTAGTACAAACCTGGATAAAGGAAAAAAATGCCTGTCCATTTTCCTTGACCTGAGTAAAGCCTTTGATACAATTTCTGTTTCGATCCTTATACATAAGCTTGAAAGACTTGGGGTTAGGGGCACTCAGCTTAAACTCTTCGAGAGCTATCTCACTGGGCGAAAACAATGTGTACGAGTCGGTAATTACACAAGTGATGACCTTGCTGTCGACTCTGGGGTACCACAGGGCAGTATTTTAGGCCCAACTCTATTTCTCGTCTACATTAACGATTTATGTAACCTCGAGCTACCACAAGGCAAGATCATCTCCTACGCAGACGACACTGCTCTCTCCTTCTGCGCCGATAGTTGGAATGAGGTCTTTAGTACTGCTCAAAAGGGTTACGATGTTGTAAGAAAATGGCTTCGTGACAATATTTTGACGTTAAACGCAGATAAGACAAAATACATAGCTTTCAGTATCCGTCAACTCGCTGGAACTAATTACAACAATTACCACATTGTATCACATAACTGTGCTGCCGGTGTGAGTTGCACATGCACATCGCTGGAACGTGTAAATAGTATAAAGTACTTGGGCATCACAATAGACTGCCACCTTAACTTTAAAGATCATATTAAACTCCTTTGTGCTCGTGTACGTAAACTGATCTACGTTTTTAAAACCCTCAGACATGTTGCTGACTCAATTCTGTTGAAGCAAATCTATCTTTCGATATGCCAGTCTATCATTACGTACTGCATAACGTGCTGGGGAGGAGCTGCGAAAACCACGTTAATGAATCTTGAAATAGCCCAACGCGCAGTTTTGAAGATAATCAATTTCAGGCCTATCCTCTATCCTACTGCAGAGCTTTACCAATTATGTCAAGTCCTTACCGTACGCCAATTGTTTATACAAAGTATTTTACTTAAACAGCACGCAGATCTCACATATGATTTAAACATTGCTTCAAAACGCAGAAACCATGCAGTATGTGTCCGTAAACATTTTCCAATGACTACATTTATTAAAAGGTTTTATGTTTTCATTGCTCCCTACGTGTATAATAAAATAAATAACATTATTAAAATTTATTCTTTAAATAAGTCAAACTGCAAGAGAAAAGTTCAGGAATATTTATTGGGCCTCTCATATGAGGAAACTGAAAATATTTTCAATATTCCGGTTTAGTTTTACACATTACTCACGTTACTTACTACTTTTAAACAAATATCACACACGCCCACAAACTAACACGCACACACAAACACAAACGCATACACACGCACCATCACTTTCACACCACCCAGCTGTGCACTATACACATACATTCAATTACCGTACACAATCACACACCAAAAGCACAAAATGGCAAGTAACATTATTATTTAGATTTTTTTTAAGGCTTATTGTACTTAATTGTATATTTATTAAGAGGGAATAAGCTGTATTCCGAGATACAGGTTACCACCTAGTTCGGATGCAGAGGTTCTCAAAAATCATGAAGTACCATTAGGCGCTGTATCTGTATAAAAAGACTGTAAACTACTTTGTGATTGTGTATGAAACATTTTTTAGTGAAATAAATTTATTATTACTATTATTTATTATTATAATTATCAATATTCAACTATTCGATTCATTCAAAACATAAAATAATACTGATTCATCACTCAATAATATAACTAATGTCACAATTTCTAATAGTTATTTAAATACATTATATAAAATAGTCAAACAATTTCTTTCTCCAATAAAAAATCTTATAAACTTTGTCCACTAAAAAAATCCGAAGACTTTTTTTGAATAATGTCAAATTATAGTCCTTCCAACAACTTGGTATTTTGTTGTATATTACCGGTGCCATGCAGCACACGCTCTTGCGCATCAGAGTTGTTCTAGCTCTAGGGATACATTGACTACTATTGTCACGCCTATTCCGTGGAAATACGTCAGCCATTCGTGCGAAGCGATCCGGCTTTAATTTTACGAACACTGCCATTTCTAAAATGTACAAACATGGTAGGGTTAATAATTTATATTGTTTAAAATATGGCACGCAGCTATCAGTACTTTTCAATTTAAAAATAGACCTTATTAAGTATAAAACAAAGTCCCCTTCCGCCTCTGTCTGTCTGTTTCTAAGCTTTCTTCTTTTAAACCATGCAACGGATTTTGATGCAGTTTTCACTGTTAGACACAAAGATATATAATAAACTATAGATACGTTGTCCGCGCTCTAAAATGGCAAGTTGAAATCAAGGTAAGTGCCTCGTGTCTGTTTAGTTACGCACGAACCAGTGTCGCGATCGCTACACTACACATCTTAAGAAAAAATGTGTTTTAAAAGAAAATTAGGAAAAAAGCATGCCTTTGTGTGTTTTCAGACGTTGCACTAATTATACTGCTTCCGTGAGAGGTCAAAATGTGTCATTTCATAGGTAAATATCATTGATATAGTAAAAACCCAAGATGCACACTCAACGTTTCAAAACCGTCCGCATAAAATGAGTGCTTAATTCAAAATTATGCGCTCATTTCAAATAGTAACGGCAAATTTCAATGGCCGCGTTTTCAGTGTCAAAACAATGTATTATGGCATCTTTTTTATTTTAGTCGCATAATAAAAATTTCCCTGTTGAACAAATAATGGAGTCGATTTTTTTTTCTTGTATTTATTTATTTTTTATTAATAAGTTTATGCTTTATTGTCCATACTAATATTATAAACGCGAAAGTAACTCTGTCTGTCTGTGTGTTACCTTTTCACGCTTTAGCCGCTGAACCGATTTAAATGAAATTTGGCATGGGAATAGTTTAGGACCGTGGGGAGGAAATGGTATAGTATTTATCCCGAAATTCCCACGCGATCAGGATTTACGCGGGAAAAACCTCTACGTGAACGAAGACGCGGGCAAAAGCTAGTATTTAGAATAGATTAAAATAAACTTTATTGTACACCAAAAGTTAAACACATCTATTTTACAATAATTAATACTAATTTAGTTTTTGGCAAATATGTGTACGTTATATAATATACTGAAGGAGAAGAGGTCGTACATTTTACGGTTTTTTTAATGTTCATAAATAAAATAAATCAATAATTTATTGAACATAAAAATATTACATCTATCAAGTGCAGCCCCTGACTCCTATGCTAAGCGAGCCTGTGTTACAGGAATCAGTGTCCTACGCTATACATTAAAACACATTTCAATTTTTATGTATTAAATTACAAAAAAAAGTAACATTAGAAGGTATTGAGAACAAAAGAAATAGAAGCGAAACGTGTATGTGTGTGTAAGTTTGAGTGTATGTGCGTAATTGCGTGTGTGTGTGTGGGTGTGTTTGTGTCTGGCTGAACGCGTGTGCGTTAACATGAGTATATGTTTTGAATAGCTTAATTTACTGTACCGACGAAATGAGTTTTTTTAATATCGTCATAGCTCAAAGACTGAAGTTTTAAAATTTGTTTGACCTTATGTCACATAAGCTTCTAAATTGGGATAGTTTTATTTGCTCCATTGTAGATCCTAGAACTTAATGGTTAAAAGTATCTAGACGTAAGTTTAGTTTGACATTTGGGGACTTTACAAATGGGAAACCCAGTGCGTTTGCTTATTAAATCTGGGCTTACCGGTAACAATCTGTGTCCACGTAGTATGGTACGGAGGATATATATTGGGAATAAAGAATTGTGCGCGTTTCGCTATTAGTATTACAATTTTAAACGTCCCTCCCCATACTGGAATAATTTAAATGACTTAATAATAGAATAAAAATATATTTTAAGTATATCGATTCATTATGGGATAACTTATGGGTTCACGACATGCGGTATGCTAATGATAAAAGTGTGTGTGAGTGTTGCTTTGGCGCAACACCAATCTCATTAAAAACTTCTTATTTTTATACTTTAGTTTTTCTCGTGACCAAATACGATGCGGAGAACGGACATCAATCGTCAGCCAACAAAGGCGAGAGATTTTTTATGGAGAATCTTTTTGATGAATATATTATGTTATTGAATTAAAAAATTAATAAACGATTTTAACAGTTAATATTTGTTTCATTGATATACACATGTTCTACCCAAAAACATTTACGCTATAATTACGTCTTTAGAACACAATTTAATAAACTTATAATACTTTTCGTTTTTTTTTTTTTAACGTGGTAAAATTATCAAATAAGTCCTCCCACTCCGGGCAGGGTGGGAGGGACTGTCAGACTTTTACTGACTAAAATCCACGGTGTTCCTTCAATAGCCCTTTACGTACCGGGGCCACGGTAACGGGATGAGTCCCACGACCCCGGCAGGCTTCGGCCCTCTGCAGAGGGGGCCTCGTCATGTTGCTGACGCTCTTTGAGGCGCGCGTGGAACACGACGCGCCGTCGACCCGGGCATGGTCCATGGTCGGACAGCGAGTTGCCCTTTACTCGCTGTCCGCATGCCCGCGCCTACGGTGGCCGGAGATCGTCGGCCGACGTCCGACGCCGTGGGCGTCTACCACTGCGGCTGGGCTGGAGGGAGGACGCCATCCTCTCCCTCGCGCGGCCCGCCTCCTCCTTCGGAAGCATGACTGCTTCGCAGAAGGAGGCGACCGCTTCCCACTCCCTCTCGCCCCGCAGCATGGCCTCGACCAAGGCCGGGCGCGAGAGGTCTCCGCCTATTGTCGCCGTGAGGACACGTCGGTGCTCTGCCCAAGCTGGGCAGTCCTGCACCGTGTGCTCGACTGTGTCCTCAGGGCGACCCTCGCAGTGGTGACACCCAGGCGTTTCCTCCTTTCCCATCAGACACAGGTACCTCCCGAAACTTCCGTGTCCGGTGAGGACCTGCGTCATGCGGTAGGTCAGGACGCCGACAAAAAAGTCTTATAAAAAAAATAGTATAAGGTGTAAGTCTCCACTCAAGGCCTTGTGCTATCGAGTAACGTCAGTCGTAAAATTTGATTGTCTTTCGCACACTGCTTTGTAAAAACAACTTTAAACAATTGTCATAAGATGGAATTTGCAAAAACATATTTTATACTTATAGCATTACTATTACTACGTAGGTGGGGAGTGTTTGGCGACTGTTTTGAGCGTCACTTTTCTTCGAGACTGTGCATCTTGGGTTTTTAGTATATCAATGGTAAATATCAACAGAAATACATTTTTTATTTTAATTTTTCTACACGGCTAATGGCGGCTAGCGTATGAATGAAGTCAGTCACGTGACGATAGGGGAGGTTGTTAACTAAAGATGTATATCCATCTCTCTCTAACATCAGGTGTAGGTACCTAAAGATGGCATTTATTTTCTGTCCCTTTCTTTACACGTATTAGATAGTAATTCTCTGTGTGTGTTTCGTGCCGTTTTTGAGAGGTGTTTTGTGGGAATATGACGCGTTATAATACGTCATTGGTTAGACAATTTATTCCCAAAGATTTATATGTACAAAACATTCCAATTAAGTATTTGTATTATACAATTCCGTACTATATTATTTTGATGTGTCTCATACGGGTTAAATAACACTACTACTACTCACTCAATACTATGTAGTGATTATAGTTATATATATTTTTTTTTATTAAATGATATGCAATTCAATTGTTCGAAGCGGGCCGGGTCGCTAATTATGTATAAAACTATGGAGTGTAAATCTCTGAAGAAGAAACCTGAGCGTTTTAAGGTGAAAGGTGGTTTCTTCTTTTTTTAAAATAGGAAATCAACCACTGACTGCCTCCCAATCTGGGTAAAACGGTCAGTGTCAGACTTATACTGACTAAAGCCCATCCGTGTTCCGTCGTTTGCCCTTCGTGTTGAAGCCACGAACTCTTTCGAACAATTCCGTAACCTCAGCTGGGAATCCTACACAAGGTGAGGTGGTACTTCACGCCTGGACAGCTTTTAAATCTGTATAAAGCACAGGTCCGTTCTTTCGTGGAGTATTGCAGCCACTTGTGGGATGGCTCTGCAAAATACCAACTTGCTGCATTGGACTCGATCGAGCGCAGAGCTAAAAGGCTTATAGGCAACGAGGTGCTGGTGGACAAGCTTCATAGCCTGGCTCATCGGCGAACCGTTGCTTGCCTGTCGGTTTTCTACAGATTGTACTTCGGGGAGTGTGCGCAGGAGCTCCATGACCTGATTCCTCCATCTCCCTTTTGCTAGGTACTGGTCTACCAGACGCACGGCTGGGTACCACCCACACTTGGTTGATATACCGTCTTGTCGTACCAAGCGCTTCTCCTCCACATTTATTGTACGCACAGCCAACCTGTGGAATTCTCTGCCGGCTTCTGTGTTCCCTGCCACTTATGACCTTTCAGCCTTTAAAGCATGAGTAAATAGCACTGATTTGAAAACCACTTAATCGCACATACGTTGCCCCGACGCACGAAAACTATCCGAGTTTTTTTTTTGCTCTTATAATATTGGCTACGATACACGAACCATTTTAGTTGTGCTAAACAATTACAAATTTTAAATTTTTGTATTTAATTTATAACGCATAATAATGCTTTCATGCGCGTTGAAGTGGTGTAGAAAACATTCCCAGACATCTAGATACCAAATAGATGACATAACTATTCATCAGTAATGAAATAATATGAAAATTATTTATCATTTAATCAAATTATAAGCTACCGCAGAGGTCCATTTAAAATGGTGGTTTGGGTGGTCAAGGACAAAATTGTGTCGCGCGTTGATGTCTTTTGGAAATGTCTCTTTCTTACATGAAGAAATTCTAATTCTTTTATCCCTGTCTTTTCATCTGTATTTTTATCGTAAAAATTTGTGCTGTTACCTATAACGGCTGGATACGATATCGATAATTATAAAATAAAACTTATTTTTTTTTTAATTCAATTCAGATAGTTGTCATAAAATACCTATCTACAGTAACCGACTTTAAAAAAATTGGCCAAGTGCGAGTCAGACTCGCCCATGAAGGGTTCCGTAGTAACTATAATAACATAATATAATAATTATGTATATTTATTTGACGAATAAAAAAAAACCTTAAAATTTCTTAAAACTAGCTAAATTATTCACATTTTTACAACTACGCTAAATAACTTTGTTTTTCATAGTGTTTGTATGAATAAGAAAGTTATATTTGTGGTTTTAGAAAATATGCTGAATCTCAAAAACTGCTGAGCCGGTTTCGTTCAAATTAATTTTGGTTGAAAGTTTACATTAAGATCTACAGACATATATTTTTTTTTAGATTTTTCACTCCATTATTATAGAAGTTGTAAAGTAGAAGAGGGGGTGGATACACATTTTACCACTTTGGAAGCTTATATCTTTTAAACGATTGACTTTATGAAAAAGTGGTTCTAGAAACCCTTATATCATTTTTAAAGACCTGTCTATAGATACCACACACGCATAGGTTCCATGTAAAAAAATATTTTCAGTTCTAGTTCCATGTATGAGGACCCCCTTTATTTTAAATATTTATTTAATTATTTTCTTTAAAATCGAAAATCGGTTCACAGAATACATCTATATACTAAGTTTCACATGTATAGTTTTAATAGTTTCGGAATAAAATGGCTGTGAGATACGGACGGACGGACGGACAGACAGACAGACAGACGGAATGACATATCGAAACTATTAGTGTTCCGTTTTTTGCCATTCGGCTACGGAACCCTAAAAAGGAGAAAGTTCTGATATTTTTTCTTCTTTGTGACATGCATGTTTTCATTTTAGATTTCTCAAGATTCCAGATTAAAAAGAAAATTGGATGGATAAGGTTACTAGGGAATATTGGTTTCTAGTTTGGTTTTTATTGATATAATGTTGAGAAAAGTCAAAATAATATGACGGAGTCTAATATTAATTAACTTGGACCTTTGCATTACAATATCGCCCTCGTTAGTTACTTTGGTTCCGGGGTTGCGGTAATGGTCTCTTTGAGATACCGCGGCCCCGGAACTTAAGGGCAGCTGAAGAAACAGGGTGGGTTTTTAGTCCGTAGAAGTCTGACACTCCCTTCCACTTTACCCAGAGCGGGAGAAGTCATTCGATGATTTTCCCACCCAGGAAAAAGAAACAGGTTCCTTTGTTTCGATGTAGAGTCCACGGGTTAAGTGTCTGTAGGAGGGAGGAGTCATTAGATAAATCATCTAATGGTGGTGAGTACCACCTAAAAAATAATGATTACCTAGTGCCTGCTGAAGCTACAGTTGTTGACACAACTGATTTTAATGAAAATATATTTATTATGGAATATAAAATAAATATAATAAAATAAAATATAAAAATAATATATGGCCGGCTACATTGTCCATAGTCTGATAAAGCAAATAAAATGCTTAACTTGTATTGGAGCGTTGATTGGTGTTAAAAATCAAAACGCCTTACAATTTCAAAAAGACACTAAAACAAGTTATTCTACGGATCCACCACAGTAATAGAAATTTGACGTCGTTGTGAAATTTATATTAAAAGGGCGATCAACGAGAGTGGTTCGAAAGTGCTGTCTCAGAAATATAATTCCAATTATTTTATGAGATCGGTTTTAAAATCACTGATTGGGTATAATTTATTCCCGGATATTAATTTTCATCAATATGAAATAGAAACTATCAATCATTTGATTGAATTAGCAAGATGCATAATTCAGAAATATGTAGACGCTCGGTTATCATTTTTTAACAAAAAAAATTAGGACCCTAAAACTTTAATTCGAAAAACATTTACCAAATTAATTCATTTTAAAAATCAATAATAACAGCATACTTGTTTTTCTTTTTGTAATCGAGACTGATAATGATTAAATATTATTATGTGATTTTATTGAGTAATTTTATAATGTTAAAGTTAATTTTATCGATATCGATAACTTCCCTCAATCAAGTAGAGTAATCCCTAACTCGGCATATCTATGAAGCTTGACTTTGAACTGACCAATTGCAGTAGCGCATTTTTTCCTCGCCTCCCAACCCGTATTGGTGAGTTGTGTTCTTCAAAGAAATCGGCCTATAAGCTCTCTAGGTTAAATACTCTCTGGTAAGTAGGCATCTTTTGGGCTCGCTCGTCCCATCTTAGACCTCATCTGCGCTTACCATCAGGCGAGATCGAGATAAAGAGTGGGCTCATCAGTAATAAAAAAAGCAGGAATAGGTATTTTCTAAGCAAGCATTCTCCATTGTGGACCACAACGTCATTTTGATTAGGGGAGATCGTGGCTAAAGGCGAGTCTATCAATTAGCATTTTGATAAAGTAAAGATTCTATTGTGATGATAAGTATATAGATTTGGAGTTCCCGTATTGGTAAATTGTATGGAACTAAGCTACTGACTAAAATCCTCCCTGTCACTTCAGGTTCCTTGTGTTCTGAGGCCGCTGTATCTCGTAAGAACATTCACATAACCTAGCCATAAATACCTAAGAAACTATTTGTTTCGGTTACGTTCGAACGGATCCTTCAAAAGACGAACAAATTTGAAATCGTTCTTGGTTAATAAAACGTTGGTTCGATACGAAACTACGGATTTTATTCAGTTGATGTTGTTATTGAGACCGTGCGTGACTTAATTTCGTTGTTTCAAGTAAAATTGTCTGTGTCTGTGACTATTATTCTCTGGGTAAGTAACTAAACAACTTTATACTTGCGTGCTGTGCGCATGTGCGTCCAGCGGAATAAACCGATTTTTGAATACGTTCTCATTTCGTTTTCGTTCCGAACAAAATGTTTTATTTTATTTATTCAACGTCTAATTTAAAAGGTATATACATACCAAGTGCATGGCTTCTTTGGATGATAAGAAACGATATGGCAAGGGTTTTGTAATCCTAAGTCTACGTGTGTAGAACTTATTACAAATTCCAATACACTGATACCAGAGACCAAATTTTTCAAATTAAGAAGAAGGTAAAGAATTATCGTGTTATTGGCAAGTGATATGGAAAGTTATTGACCCTCGTAGTGCTGTGACACGTTTGTTATGATTGGTATTCAAGAAATATATGAAACCAATAATTTGGTATCAATTCTTTGAGTCAGTTATTTTGTGCTGAAACTGTGCATAGAGACTCCGTACAAGATGTCGTCTTCAGCCCTTTTGGATAGATATGGGGTTTCCGTTACACGTTGTATACACACATGATACTTAAAAAAGAAAAAAAAGGCAAATCTATATACATATCGACGCTGGAAAGGAAAAATTATCCAAGCGACATCAGACTAACTTTACAGTAGAACAGCTTAAAGTTTGAATTTTCAGAAAAAAAATCGTGTAAATTCTTGTTATGGTCTAAAAAGCCTAATTCTTAGAAATTTATTTGGATATTTTTTTATCTAAATTTTAGTATACGTAACTATTAAAAATAATGCTTAGTTTTAAAGTTAGTGTCGCTTAGTAAAATTTTCCCTAAAAGTAGAAACGGGAAAAATTGACTAACCGACAAGCTTTGATTAAGGAAGGTACGGTAAAAATGTATATCTAAAAATATATATCTTTTTTAGAATTTATATCAGAGTAAAAGTTGCCTTACCAAAATAAAAAACATATGGAAGTTGAGGCAAAACAGCCTAAATATTAATTTAATATAATTTTTTTATATTACCTCAATGTATGTAGGAAAAAACCAAATAACTCAAAATTACCTAAGCGCCTAACACTATATCGCCAGATAGTGGAAACATTAACTAAGTGGAGTAATTACCGTACGAACAGAAATGTCAAACTTGACCAAAGGCAAATTTAGCATTTCACAATTACGACAACCACCAAATTTTCAAAAATGCTCGAAAATTTTGTCGTTTAGTAAGAAAAAAAAAGTGAACTCTCGCGAACTTCAAAATGTCGAAGCGACATCAAAAGTCGTCGTAGAAGGACGTGAGTAAGACCAAACGACGCTGAAAAATCAGGAGATTCCAACAATGTATATAACTCCAAATGGCCAAAAATGTGGCTTGGATAATTTTTCCTTTCCAGCGTCGATATAATAATCTTAATCTATCTATCTATTCTATCTCCTACATATACATACATATAATATACATATACATAGATACATATAATAAAACAGTAAAATAAGTGTGTCTGTACATTTAAATTTTATACAAAAATAATAATTGAGGTGGATTAAGAAATGGTAACACGTCAAAAAAGTCTGTCTGTTTGTACAGGCTAATGTCCGGACCTACTGAATGGATTTTAATGAAAATTTGGTAAGTAGATAGTTGACATCCTTTTTATCCCGGAATTCTCACGGGATCGGGATTTACGCGGGTAATCCTCCCACGCGAACGAAGTTGCGGGCAGCAATTAGTACATAAATAAAAGAGCACAAAGGTGCTGCTTATTTCAATAAGAAATATCTTCCGGCAGACCTGCGACAGGAGAGTTGAAGAAATGGACGGATGGATGTAGCTGGAATTATGTACTTCTTTGTACAAAGTTTTCCGTTTTCAAAACGCTATTTCAAACAACGTTTCCGAGTGTTTGGTTTACATTAGGTGATTTTCTTGCATTTAGTACACAATTGTCGAAAGTAATAAAAAAGTAATTAATTGTCAACAGTTGATAAATAAATCAAAATCATTTTTTTTTTACAATGTGGTAATTTAGCTCGTCTTTTGGGCACATTAGCAGTAGACAGCGATGCTCACGAAAATCTGGACGCTATATTTTAGATTATTTTTAGATATACAACGTGTAATTTTAAGGGTATATACATACCAACTGCACAGCTTCTTTGGATGATAACAAACGATATAACAAGGGTGTTGAACTTATTAGAAATTTCAATACATTGATACCAGAGACCGAATTTTTCAAATTAAGAAGAACGAAGAGAATTATCGTTTTATTGGCAAGTGACGTGGAAAGTGATGACCCTCATAGTGCTGTGACACG